>JASEVX010000016.1:4273370-4381128 GCA_031761405.1 Serripes groenlandicus
GTTTGGCATTTAAGCCGTTTTCAACATTATTATAGTTATACCACGGTTTACGTCTTCATGATCCCTGGGTAAACAAACCAGTACTATGCTAGGAAATTTACTTTGCCCCCCCCCCCCCCCCCCCCAAGGGCACCCTACCATGACCACAGCACCGCGAGTGGGCATCGAACCCGGGACGCCCGGTTCCAAATCCCCGACGCTTATCGCTAAAGATATGAGGTTCGAGATGACGGGAATCAATCAGCATTCGAACCGTTCCTCGGGAAAACCAACATTATGGACTCTGCGTAATGTATCGACCCAGATCAACCTGCGCTTTCCGCGATAATCCGGGCCGACACATTCCGTCTGGATTCCTGAAACAGAAAATTCACAGAAGGCGAAAGCCCGCCCGGGAAAGCCTGCGCCGGGTGCTCAGGCTGATCCGGGTCGATACTTTACGCAGAGTCCACAATGTTGGATTTCTCGTGGAACGGCTCAGTTCAATTGTATAGTATGTACATTCATCGTTTTCTTTCTATGACCGTTATACACACAGACGATTTCTGGCCCGGTGCAGTGGACGGCATTTGAAAATATTTTAGCAAAAGAAGAAATCAGTACGATGTTTTCAACTCTATTTGATGGTCATGCTTTCATTTATTGAAATTGTCAATATTTCAACATTGACTTGTTCAAAGTCGTCTGCTGCAAATGTGTTGTATGTAGGAAAGGGTTACAGTGATCTTAACGTATTTGTGCTTTTCTTCTGTCGTATCTAAATCTACTCCGTACGTCTGTTACCCCGTAATACGAACTCGTGGTTGTTGGTTTCAAATATAAAGTGTAGCTAGGCAAACGGTGTTGGGCGGACTAGTGCTGTCTTTTTAAAACGCTTTCACACTTTCCCCGTTATATAATATATAGTGTAGCTAGACAAACAGTGTTGTGCGGACTATTGCTGTCTTTTAAAACCCTTTCACACTTTGGACGCTATACAATATATGGTGTAGCTAGGCAAACAGTGTTGTGCGAACTATTGCTGTCTTCTAAAAACCCTTTCACACTTTCCCCGTTACATAATATATAGTGTAGGCGTTGTGCGGACTAATGCTGTCTTTTAAAACCCTTTCACACTTTGGACGCTATATAATATATAGTGTTGCTAGACAAACAGTGTTGTGCGGACTATTGCTGTCTTTTAAAACCCTTTCACACTTTCCCCGTTACATAATATATAGTTGTGAAGGTGTTGTGCCTCCTGGCTATTGTTTCCGCCATTGCCGAGTGGAGTCACGGGTTCGACCCCCAGTCGTTGGGGTCATTGTGGAGTGCCTTTCGGCAAGGCACATTTCCTGGCATTGTACTGGTTTGTTTACCCTTGGATCAGTGAACTGTCGCCGTAATTTAAGCGAAGTAATGTTTAAACCGACGTAACACCGCAAGCAACATAACTATTGTTTCTTAAAGTAGCGAACAATGTCAGTCAGGATTAGATTACATATATGTGCAGGCTGATATTGGTCTTCATTTATCACAGATGTTGTTTAACCCTTTCCCACATGCAGCAAATCTGATGATCAGACTACTTTGAAAGACAGACTGGCAAAAACGTGATTAATCTCTATAAATGAGAGATGAATTATTTAATAGAGTTGAAAACAGTGTGGCCAAAGGAGAAACTGCTCATGATGAGCAATCAATCTTTTTCCCAAAATGTTCTCAAAAACCGTCTGCTGCAGAAGCGTCAGAAAGCGTTTGTATGGGTGAAACGATTAAATCAACATACATTGTTTACACCGATTTCAACAGTAGTTCATGTATATCATGGCGTTACCTGTTAAATTACCTTTACTTTGTTATTATTTATTTTGACGACAATGCATCCACCGTAATGCTACATTGTATCCAAAAAACCTTGGGCGCTAATGGAGGAAGCCTTAACTACTATTTGTAAACTCTATGGAATGATCCGACCGGGGATCGACGCCCTCGTCCCCTACTCCAGAGGCGGTTGCTCCAGCCGCAACCTTCACTACCGAGTCAGTATTCAACTTTTGAACACATGTTTTAAGTATGATCAACGTTTCGAATAGCTCAAACAACATATTTAAACATTTAAAACAACAACAATGTATTTCCATTTTCATTTTTATTTTTAAACAATTGTAACAAATTAAAAATCATCAAAAAATAATTTCACATCCTCTCAAAGTTTGTATCACAGAACATATTGCTGTCACATATGTACATTCAGTTTGAAAGAAAATGACGTCATTTTAAGATCACGTGACTTATACAGTCGGGAACGAGGCTTGTGTAGCAATACCACACATGTTGCGATCGTTTCTGGTCATCTTGATGAATCCTTCCATGCCCCATGAAGTTCCCCAGCTGAAATAAATAACAGAAATATAAGAATAGGGTTGATTTATTGTTTGGTGTTTTACGCCGCTTTCCACAAAGTTCCACCTATATCACGGTGCTTCCTGGATAAGTTACCAGTACTACTGACCCATTGAGTCCGACACCAGCCAGCCAGCTTTAATGTTAACACCGCAACCCTGAACGCCAAAGAGGGCATGCATTACCTCCTAATTTTAAAGTGTTAAGTATGACCCGGCCGGGGTTCGGACCTACGACCTCCCGTACCCAGGCGCGGGCTCTACCACTACACCGCCGAGGCGGTGTAATGTAATGCACTTATAGAGCCTGATTGCTCTGATTGTAACATAAGGTATTAAGCTTCTAAAGGCCCATTTAATAGCATACATTATATCACGTTCAAGCATCTGTCATGTGCAGATAAAATCGAAAGACAGAGTTAGATACAAGGGTATCAGGGTGCAATACCCTAGCTCTTTCTGAAAACACCCATTCGTTCTTTAACGTGCTCATTGTATAGCACCGATACACGTGGGACACTTTTTCCTGGAAAGGACCAGTTCTTGACCTCTAGTAGACTCGGAGACACTTAGAAGCACATGAGAATAATCCAGAACCAGGACATGGATTTGAACCCTGGACCTCTTGAGTAACAGTCTAGCGTTATTAACCACTAGATAACCGCGCCACACTAAAACATGATGTTCGGTGGATTAATAAGTCCATTATATACTAATAAAATCACTGTTTCAAATAGTACGTTTATTAAGTGCTACTTCTACAGGGGATTCGCAATAACTAGAAATTGGACAATTAGAATACATCGTTCAACAGTAACTCGAACCATTTCCTGGAACGGATCTGTCTTTTTCATACGAGTAATTACAACTGCTGCTGCGCTATTTTCTTGTTATTACTTTATCACTGGCTTGCTCTTTCGCAATACAATACATACTTAAATGAATTAAGAGGCTAACAATACTTAAACGAATTAAGCATACCATCCAGCGGTCACTGGAACACATCGATACTTCGAAGTATTGATATGTTCATGTTTACTTTGGTACAATAAATTTAGTTTGAGAAAGAAGCGAATAGCTTATTTTAATATCTCTCCAAAACCTTGGCTAATAATATACAATCACCAACGTCATAGGTGACGGTCATCACGCACCTGTTTTTAACGATCCAATAATCCGATCCACTGTCACTTCCGTATCCTACAGCAAGAACTCCGTGATCAAGTCGGATTGAACTGCATTCTGGTTCCTTGTAAACACCGGTCCTGTAAGAGAATATATTTTGTTAGCTTGTTCTAGGTATGTTTTACGCAGCGTTCAACACTATTTCGGTTATATTACGGCGTTTCCTTGGTTAAATCGCAAGTACTATACGTATTATTTATCCTGAGACTGATGCACTAGAAACCAGCTTACCCTAAGCGCAAGGGAAAGAAGCCATAACAAGCTTCCTTAAAAGTATTTTTGTTATGACCTGAACGGGGATCGAACCCTGGTTTTGGCTCCCTATGCGAAAGGTCTTACGAGCATACCACGGAGGCTGTGAAGAAACTAGACAGGAGCGAAGTTTGGCAATTTTAGGTCAGATTGAGACTCCGCTATGAAATCATTTGAAGTTGTATTGACAAAACATAAGTAGGGGAACAATTTTTGTTGTCGGACGAATCATTTGGATATATGTATATACAGTCAAACCTGTGTGTAAAGACCATTAATAGGAAGTGAACAATCTATTCTTTATTCACAGGTGGTCTTTAATTGCAGGATCATTTATACAGAAAATGAGTATTTGGGAATTCAAAAGCTATTCCAAGGAGGTCTTTAGCACCAGCTCAACTATATAACACATATGAGCCGTTCCAAGAGAAAACAAACATTATTGACTCTGCGTTATGTATCAACCAAGATCGGCCGGCTAATCCGGACCGGCACATTCCGTCTCAGAGGGATATAGGTATAAAGTAACGATTCCTGAAACCCAAAATCCACAGGAAGCACCAAGTGTCTGTCCGGGTTAGCCTGCGCAGCATGCTTAGGCTGATCCGGATCGATATTTTACGCAGATTCCACAATGTTGGTTTTCTCCTAATTCGGCTTGTAATGCAGACGTAGATGCATCAAGACCCTCAATCGATTCACGGGGTTCGTAGATAAATTAGAGCTATATATATAAAGGGGCGTATTCCCTTTTCTTTACGAATAATTTTAGACCTAAAAACCCTTTTGTGAGAATAAATAAAAGTCCTTCAAGATAGTGTATACACGTATTACCTGTGTTTAATTGTTCTTTTTGAGGTTAATACGTGAACCTAATCAGTATTGCAGTTATAGTTTCGTAACATGTAAACGCTTCATACGTACTTGTACAATTGGAATGATCTGTGTCCAGCGTCAATGGCAACGGAGATGGGTCCCTCCATAGCAACGGCCTTCTGGAGGTTGGTTTCGCTTTCTCTTTCGATGTCCATACAGCTGACCTCGGTGGCACCAACGTTATCGGACTTGAATTGGCATTTTCCGTCCTATAATGATAATGGGGCAATACGTGACCTGAGTCTAGAGATGTGCGGTCTTTATTCATCTGCGTACACTGTTCGTCTACAAGTAAGTATGTGCGTCCTATATAGTGTATTCCTATCTGTATTTTTGTCATTATGTTTATGTATATATGTATGTCCGTCTATCTCTCCGTCTATCTGTTGGTGTAACTGTCAATCTGCCTGTATGCATGTATATACATGTGTATGTCAATATGTATGTGTATCTGTCTATGCGTTTGTATGACTATTTGTCTATGCATGTATATGCATGTCTATCGTCATGTATGTCTATCATCTTTATCTGTATGTCTATCACTATGTATGTAGATCACTATATTCAAGAAAAACAACAGCCGGACCATTCGGATATTTTCATATATCGGTCTTACATGTGTACTAATTAACGTTAGCGTAAATCAAATCGCATTGCAAATCTTCATATAAACCTTACATAAACGTATAGCTGTACATATGGAACAATTGTTTAATCGATACAGAACGATATATCTTTTTCAGAGTGTACACGATCCCTGGGTAAACAAACCAGTACTAAGCTACATGTAGGCTGGGAAATGTACACCGCCCCAGGGCACTCCATCATGGCCGCCGCACCGATTCTTTCAGAGTGACAGTGGACTAGTCGAAATAGAGACTTACTTTAGGTACGTATGGATAAGATTCTTCGGTGTCAATACCGTCGTTCGAGATGATGTAAGCGAAAGCCTGGTCCATCAAACCTCCTTCACAGCCGTGGTTGCCTAGCAATTAAAATGACCACGTTTTAGTTGCATCCTACACATATCATTTCCAACTGAGCATAGGTAGGGGTTAGAAATTACATGGGAGTTCAACGTCTACGTCAAAAGGAAATTCGTTATTAACTCGGAATCAATCCAAATGATAATTATAAATAAAGTATACGTTGATAATGGCTATACATCGATAACATAAGTTAAATCAATACAAATGATAATTATAAATAAAGTATACGTTGATAAAGGCTATACATCGATACCGTAAGTTAAATCAATACAACTGAAGTTATCAAACGAGAACAAATGGAAAGAGACTTTACGTCAATAGCTTATGAGAGTGCAGGTTCATTAGTACGGTAAGTATTGTTATCAATTCCCCTATGCAGACGAAGTGTACGTCTGTACAGCAGACGACTTTTGACATTACTGTGGGAATAAATTGTGAAACATTTCTTCCTCAAAAATGTTTTCATTTCTGTATGAAACTCTACTCCAATGTCCGACATGTAATCTGTTTCATATCGTTTCAGTAGTGTATTCAGTAAGTAATCAGTAAGTATTCAGTAAGTAGTCAGTATATTCAGTAAGTATTCAGTAAGTATTCAGTAAGTAGTCAGTAAGTAGTCAGTAAGTAGTCAGTATATTCAGTAAGTATTCAGTTAGTCCCTTTCCACATTCGGACGAATTAAGGACTCCTCAACAGCAGACAACTGTTGTAAACACTGTGTAAAAAGGAGACATTGCTCCTAATGCAATACTGTCGGCTTTTGTAGAGCAAGGCTTATTTATAAAATGGCGTACCTTCTTTGGTAGAACAGTCCATCAAGTTCTTTTCGGATAACGAGACGAGAGAGTTAGTCTTACGGAAGTTCTGACCTTCCAGGGAACCAGTGGCAGAGAATGACCAACAAGATCCACATTGACCCTGTAATTCAGAATAAATAGTTTACTGACTAGAAAAAAAGGGGAGCCAATATAACCTAAATATAATGGAGAAGTGGTTATTAGTCTAACGTAAGTGGAACCAGTGCTAGAGAACGACCAACAATATCCACTTTGACCCCGTAATTCAGAATAAAGGGAATAATGGCGCAGGGAAAGAGGTCAGCCAACATAACATAGTTTCCCCATATAGACGTTTGTAGGCACATCTGTTGCAGGCGATTGTTGAGAGTACTGTGGTAGAAGGTGAAATTGCTCATAGTGAGCAACTTATCCTTTTGCATAACATGTTCAACTCTATTCATTAATTATACTTTCATTTATAAAGAGTTGCAATCAATGTTTCCCTATTTGTTTTCAAAGTCGTTTACTGCAGATGTGTTGTAAGTGGGAATGTGATATCCAAATTGGAATGGTCCAAAAGACAATTACAGTAGTTTAACAAACTCTGTATACTGGGTCGAAAGACGGTTATAGTTTAAGTAACTCGGATTGTCTGTTTAAATTGAACTGTTACAAGGTTCAATTAGTTTATATTTCTATGTAAACTGACATCCTTATGCATTCACTCTTTGCCGATTCAATTTCAACGGACTATACCGGCGTATATGCCAAGGTCTTCTGGATAGAACGATATAATGGCTTATTGTTTTTTCCTACCATTTGTTACAATATTCCAGTTATGTCAAGGCGAAGAACACATATTTGTGATATCATGGTTAACAGTCCGTAAATATGCAGGAAATATCCCAGAGGGCACTCCACCAGCGAGCGGGAACTGAACTCGGGAAACCTGGTTACAAATCCACACGTTAATCACTGGACCATGGCGAATACTAACATGTCTTTTGATTAGTAACACGTAGCCCAATCAAATACCATGCAAGAAAGATAGGGTTGACCAATCAAATGATCTGTATGATGTTATTACATTTAACTTTATTTGAGGTTTCGAGCCGTTTTCGACATTATGTCCGTTAAATCACGGCGACAATTCACTTAGGCATGATCTCTGGGTAGACAAACCAATACTACGCTCGGAAATGTGCCTTGCCGAAGGGCACTCCACCATGACCGATCTTTCTTAAATAACTACCTGGTGTTTTGTGTGTGTAACGTAGCCCAATGAAATAGCATGTAAGAATCATAATGTGTGTCCAATCAAATGATATGTATGATTGTATTACATACTAACCTGGTTTTTGATTGGTGTGACGAATCCCTTGGGTCTCCAATCAACGGAGTCTGGCAGATCGGCCAACTCGATGTTGTTTGGTGCCATGTATTGTCCACAGCGGGTGCTGGACAGCTTTTTGGTGCTGTTGTAGCCGTTCATGGTATCAACGAATTCACCAACTGACTGTAAATCACAGAGGAACACATTGGTTGATTTAAGAAACAAAAGCGCCGCGGAGCGAACGCTATCGCTCTACTGTTTTTAGTCGAAAATGGGGCATTACTGAAACATTATTAAAGCCAGAGTCATTTGACTTGGTATAGACATGCACATTGTTTCTAGAACATGTGTACTCAAGTTCTATTTAAAAATCTTAAACGTTTTTTGAGTTATGAGGTAGGTTAATGTTTTGTGACAACACAGACGCTGACGCCAAGGGTATCACACTAGCCCGACTACTTTACGGAGAGGAACAGTCGGGCTATTATGACAGCGCGCTACATGCTGACTCACCTGAATTTGTATTATTTAAAAAAAAAAAAAAAAATATTGCTATTTACGCTGAAGGAGTTATTCCAATGAGATAAGGGAGACAATTACAGATAGATAGATAGAGAAAGAAAACAAAAATCAAATGAACCCATTCCGTAAAAGAGAAGACTGTAACTACATCGTTTTACCCACGATTTTTGTCGCGTAAAACAGAAGACTTTTGAAAAAATTGTGGGCAAAAGGAGACATTGCTCATAATGAGCAATATCTACTTTGGCCACAATGTTTTAAACTCTATTCATGCATAATGCTTTCATTTTTGAAACCATAGTGGCGAAAGAAGAAATTGCTATTCTTTCATTTATAGATGTTTCTTATTGTTACCTAGATATTTTCAAAGTCGTCTGCTAATAAAGGTCTTAAAAGAAATCAACTGCCTGAAGCATCAAGAGTAGAATATATCAATATGAAAAAAAGGACAGACAGAAAGAGAGACAGTGTCGTCAATGAAAATTAAAAGTTGACCCTTTCTCCCATACATATTACGCTTTCGGACACTTCTGTAGCAGATAACATTTAAAAACATTGCGGCAAAAGGTGAAATTGTTCAATTGCTCATCATGAAGTTCCTCCTTTTGCCACGAAGAGATTAACACTCTATTCAATGATTATACTTTCATTTCTAGTGATATTTCATATTTTACGCCAAGATTGTTCCGATGTCGTCTGCTGCAGATTAGTTGTATGTGGGAAAGGCGGGTTAAAAGAAAGTTTATACAAAAATGAAAATCAAATGAAACATAGTTATAAAATGAAAATCAAATGAAACATAGTTATAAAATGAAAATCAAATGAAACATAGTTATAAAATGAACGTACGTGTGTGACGCCGGGTTTCAGAAATATAGGAATGGGCCCTGGAGTAATTTTGGTATATATAGATAAGAGACAGATTGGGTGTATTTTTGAGTAGAGGAGGGTGTATGCTACCATCAAATGGTATAACCGTGTTGTTCCAGCTTCGGTTAAACGTGTGCGACATTGAAATGATGGCGAATACGCAGCTACGGTTAAGAGTAAAGCTAGTGTTGTATAGGTCTCACACCTCTATGCTTTGATTATAATGCAATGTCTATGTACATGAAACTGACATGTGGAAATCTTAATACTCGAGTTATATCAATGTGTTTCCCGCGCAGTGGATATACTACCTCTTTTTCAATGATGTGTTATGCCGCTTATAATGTAGAGCTCTAAACTCACGTCTCAGGTTGTCATTTGCGTCAGCCAATCAAACTGTCGCTTACAAGACCGTGTGTGGGTATGAGTAAAAGATGAGACTTGCTCACATTACAGTGCGCTCGCGATAACTAGAGCATTTGAAGTTTCGAATTATCGTTTAACTCGAACTATTGCGTCGGATGGATCTGTCGTTTGAATACAGCGTCGCAGCAGTTCTGGTATCCCAGACGAACGGTTAGAAATGCTTATGGGCTAGCGTTGTTTTCTTGATAAGATTTTGATTTCGTCTCTTGATTGCTTTTCATCAGAAATCATTTAAGAATACATGAATTGTGAAACTGTCTCTAGATGAATGAATATAACATAAATAGAGGAATCACTCGAACGTGTCAAAAGCTCGTAGTAATGAAAGACTCTCTTTTGGGATCAGGTAACCGCGAGTCGACTTGACCAGTACTTAAACTACCAAAGAGGAGGTCGCGGGTTCAATCCCCGACCGGGTCATATCAAAGACTTCGAAATTGGTAGTTATGTTAGAATTCCTTGGCGCTCAGGGTTGCGTTGTTAGCAATTACTACTGACTTGCTGGTGTCAGGATAAATGGACCAGTAAAAGCCGTGATATAACTGAAAAATTGTTGAATTGGCGTAAAACACAATTCAATCAGTTAAACAATAGGAGACACTCTTACCATATCGGCATATTCGTTAACTCCGAGCCAGAAGGTATGGACTCCTCGATCGGCATGGAGGTTGTGTTTCTGGATGTATTTTACGTTGTCCTCCCAGATAATTCTCCTGCAATTTGAATCAAAATTCTATATATGGAAGTTCGTATTCCTGCAACTGCTTGCTTCACATCCAACCAATCCCTATGATGTTGGGTACTCATAATAATCGTCTCACCGAGACGAGCATTTTGAGTACCAACAACAGAAGGTTTTCATGTCAAATAAGGATTTAAGGACAAATATTGCTTAGTATGTGTCTAAGTACCTTCTGGAAACATTTAAAGCATTATCACTATTTATGGCTCTGTTGAGAGGCGATCCAAATACTAGTTAGATTGATTATAACAACGGCTAATTACCTAAGGACCTCTTGCTCATTACTGTCATAGCTCTTCTGGTGGGTACCCTTAAAGGTCTCCCATTCACCGTCAAGAGCCCTATTCAAGGGGGAGCCGAAAACGGCGATGGCCAAACACGCTGCAACTGTTAAACGGAACATCTGAAAAGACAAATATATCAAATACTGAATGAGAACTTAATTATGTTGGCTAGTTACTTCGGCTATTTTTGCGATACATGTCAATTCCGCTAAATCTGAACCACCGCATACATATTATATTCCTTGTTAGTGTTTATTATGATTTGTACCAATTCAAGCCAATCGCAAATTCTAGATCATCGCAAATTTATAACATCGATTATTCAAGTACATAGCCAATTCAGAAACATCGCCAATTTAAGACCATCGCCTGTTCGAAACACGTCAAATAGGATCTGATCAGCCTCCATCTAGTCTGTCTTATCATAATCTTCACAGGTGTACAGACGTTTCTTACAAGTCTGTGTTAGTTATATGGGAGCAACGTACGAGCAATGCACAGGCTGATCCGATCTGGGTATCCACTGTTCACAACAGCCAACTACAGTAAACATCGGGCGGAGGGAAAGACAAAGTGTTGTCCTAGAGAGGTGTTGCATTATAAAGGTTCACAAAGTCGACTCTTCCATATTGAAAAGTGGACCACTCCATTCCTCGAAATGTGTTATAGTTTAATGTCCGATTGGAAAACAATGCAGATTTCAGAAGAGACAGCGAAAGGGTTAAAGATAAACGTCTTTTAAGAAAACGAATACATGTATATATATATATATATATATATATATGAATATCATAATAGGTTATCTACAGCCGTAAAAATGATGACATTAAAATAAACTCACCTTTTTATCTTCCAATAGTTTTAACTTGAATGATTTTGTCGTTCGAAAAGCCAACGTTATAACTATGTAAAATCACGTGGGAATCACGTGATACGCGTTGTGTGAGCCGGGTCAGATGATCTGGGTCACATGGCAAGGAGATGGTCACATTATCAACACGTGGTATGTTCTGAAAAAATAAAGTAAACAATTAACACTTAGCATACAAAATTTAAATAATTGACTTTTCAATCTATGAATTATATTGATTTTTTCCTAGACTATCATTTCTGTTTCTCAATTTTAAACTTGACTAGCTTATATCCGGCTTAAGGGTTCAGTAAGACCTGTTGTTTACCCAGAAAACGTCGCGGTTTACCTGACAGCGTGTTGTAAGCGGGGTAAATACCATACCATTAGTTATGTAGCGTAGAGTCAGATCAAACTGTATGGATACGCTGACTGATCTAAAAGTTCAATGGTCGCTTATGTCTGACGATTGGTTTTCTTACAACTAAGATTCGATATAGTACTTCGAGTAATCGACGTGTTCGAGGTATCACTGGAGTTATACTAGGTTCGTGGTTGTATTTTCCGCTGCGTAATTCATACATACTTTAATGTTTAGTTTGGAAAGCCAGTCAGTTAATACAAATCATATAAAGAAAACATTGCAGTGGCAGTTTCGATTGCCTGTCTGACCAATTTGACATGCTGCTCCGCTGATTACAAAAGACATATACGATTTCGTGTGTTACAGTCGACTCGATATAATACTTCGAGTAATCGAAGAGTTCGGGGTATCTCTTGATTGTTGCCAGATTCTTGTACAGTCAAACTTGCCTTAAGCAACCACCCAGGGGGATGCACACGTTGGCTTCTTAACCCATAGACCGCCTCGGTGTTGTAGTGGTAGAGAGTCCGACTCGGTGCGAGAGGTCATGGGTTCGATCCCCGACCGGGTCAAACAAAAGATTTAAAAATGGTAGAAGTGGCCGCCCTCCTTGGATATACTAGTTAAAGGGCTGTATAGCCGAGTTCGCGGGTAAATAACGGCAGAACAGTGACGAACGTTTTCCTTGGTGCTCAGGGTTGCGGTGTTAGCATAACGACTGACTGGCTGGTGCCAGGATAAATTGACCAGTAGTACTGGTAACTTACCGTGGAAACGCCGTGATACAACTAAACAGTTGTTGCAAGCAGTTTAAAACACGAATCAATTCGCTATTCATGTATTAATCAGTGTAAATTATGAAAAGTAAGTCAGTCAATAAATTGTATAAAGAAACATCGCATCGGCAGTTCTGATTGCTTGTATGATTAATCAGAGCTGCTGCTACGCTGTTTTCTAAAGACAAATCCTGTCCAGGAAGTGGTTTGATTTATTGCGAGTCCATATTCTGGACTTACAGTTTTAAGACATTTCTTTGATCAATTCCAGAAATGTACAAGTTTATCATGTTTTAATTTCTTTGTGTTATCTCATGTTAAAAAGTCAAGTATTAAATGATTGTTTAAGTGCAGAAAATGTGTTTTTATTCTTAAATTAGAATATCGCTGCAAAGAGAGCTTATCTGCTAAATTTCGAAATGCTTTTAGTTTGCCATGCAGCCTGAGACAGTTTTGAGTTGATACTGTTCTCACACAACCTGATTCTGCTGCATAAAAGGTTATTTAATTATTACCAATTTTGGAAAAGGAGCAGTTCAATCCGAACAATGTTGTTACACTATTTTTTACTTTTAATTCTGAACTTTAAATAGTACTATACGTTTGCTTCCTACTGACCTACGTTGTTCCTGAGCCCCGGTAGCTCATTCGGAAGCGACTCCGGATGTCAATCCTGAGGCTGTGAGTTCGAACCCCAGATTGGCCAAACGTTCTTTCCGAGGTTTGACCAATGACCTTACATGCAGCCAGTTGCTTTGACAGTGTGTTGCATGGATAACTGGTGTGTGAAAGCTATGAAACATATGAGTATGTTAACTGGTCGGCGTGATATGACTCAAACATTGTTGAAAACGGTGATAAACCCCAATCAATTCATATTCCTCTTTGATCAGTATTTACCAACTGCTTATATGTCGTATTTAATTCACATCGATGTGTAGTAAACAGTGCATATAGAATTAACACCATGAACCTATCGCAGAGAGCTGATTTTCTAGGCTATATCATACTCGTCTGAGTATCAGGATGGAGCCAAATCGCTAAAGATCTGTTTGTTTTGTTTGGCATTTAAGCCGTTTTCAACATTATTATAGTTATACCACGGTTTACGTCTTCATGATCCCTGGGTAAACAAACCAGTACTATGCTAGGAAATTTACTTTGCCCCCCCCCCCCCCCAAGGGCACCCTACCATGACCACAGCACCGCGAGTGGGCATCGAACCCGGGACGCCCGGTTCCAAATCCCCGACGCTTATCGCTAAAGATATGAGGTTCGAGATGACGGGAATCAATCAGCATTCGAACCGTTCCTCGGGAAAACCAACATTATGGACTCTGCGTAATGTATCGACCCAGATCAACCTGCGCTTTCCGCGATAATCCGGGCCGACACATTCCGTCTGGATTCCTGAAACAGAAAATTCACAGAAGGCGAAAGCCCGCCCGGGAAAGCCTGCGCCGGGTGCTCAGGCTGATCCGGGTCGATACTTTACGCAGAGTCCACAATGTTGGATTTCTCGTGGAACGGCTCAGTTCAATTGTATAGTATGTACATTCATCGTTTTCTTTCTATGACCGTTATACACACAGACGATTTCTGGCCCGGTGCAGTGGACGGCATTTGAAAATATTTTAGCAAAAGAAGAAATCAGTACGATGTTTTCAACTCTATTTGATGGTCATGCTTTCATTTATTGAAATTGTCAATATTTCAACATTGACTTGTTCAAAGTCGTCTGCTGCAAATGTGTTGTATGTAGGAAAGGGTTACAGTGATCTTAACGTATTTGTGCTTTTCTTCTGTCGTATCTAAATCTACTCCGTACGTCTGTTACCCCGTAATACGAACTCGTGGTTGTTGGTTTCAAATATAAAGTGTAGCTAGGCAAACGGTGTTGGGCGGACTAGTGCTGTCTTTTTAAAACGCTTTCACACTTTCCCCGTTATATAATATATAGTGTAGCTAGACAAACAGTGTTGTGCGGACTAATGCTGTCTTTTAAAACCCTTTCACACTTTGGACGCTATATAATATATAGTGTTGCTAGACAAACAGTGTTGTGCGGACTATTGCTGTCTTTTAAAACCCTTTCACACTTTCCCCGTTACATAATATATAGTTGTGAAGGTGTTGTGCCTCCTGGCTATTGTTTCCGCCATTGCCGAGTGGAGTCACGGGTTCGACCCCCAGTCGTTGGGGTCATTGTGGAGTGCCTTTCGGCAAGGCACATTTCCTGGCATTGTACTGGTTTGTTTACCCTTGGATCAGTGAACTGTCGCCGTAATTTAAGTGAAGTAATGTTTAAACCGACGTAACACCGCAAGCAACATAACTATTGTTTCTTAAAGTAGCGAACAATGTCAGTCAGGATTAGATTACATATATGTGCAGGCTGATATTGGTCTTCATTTATCACAGATGTTGTTTAACCCTTTCCCACATACAGCAAATCTGATGATCAGACTACTTTGAAAGACAGACTGGCAAAAACGTGATTAATCTCTATAAATGAGAGATGAATTATTTAATAGAGTTGAAAACAGTGTTGCCAAAGGAGAAACTGCTCATGATGAGCAATCAATCTTTTTCCCAAAATGTTCTCAAAAACCGTCTGCTGCAGAAGCGTCAGAAAGCGTTTGTACGGGTGAAACGATTAAATCAACATACATTGTTTCACCGATTTCAACAGTTTTTCATGTATATCAAGGCGTTACCTGTTAAATTACCTTTACTTTGGTATTATCTATTCTGACGACAATGCATCCACCGTAATGCTACATTGTATCCAAAAAACATTGAGCGCTACTGGAGGAAGCCTTAACTACTATTTATAAACTCTATGGAATGATCCGACCGGGGATCGACGCGCTCGTCCCCTACTCCAGAGGCGGTTGCTCCAGCCGCAACCTTCACTACCGAGTCAGTATTAAACTTTTGAACACATGTTTTAAGTATGATCAACGTTTCGAATAGCTCAAACAACATATTTAAACATTTAAGACAACAACAATGTATTTCCATTGTATTTTCATTTTTATTTTTAAACAATTGTAACAAATTAAAAATCATCAAAAAATAATATCACATCCTCGCAAAGTTTGTATCACAGAACATATTGCTGTCACATATGTACATACAGTTTGAAAGGAAATGACGTCATTTTAAGATCACGTAAATTATACAGTCGGGAACGAGGCTTGTGTAGCTATACCACACATGTTGCGATCGTTTCTGGCCATCTTGATGAATCCTTCCATGCCCCATGAAGTGCCCCAACTGAAATAAATAACAGAAATATAAGAAAAGAGGTGATTTATTGTTTGGTGTTTTACGCCGCTTTCCACAATGTTCCACCTATATCACGGTGCTTCCTGGATAAGTTACCAGTACTACTGGCCCATTGAGTCCGAAACCAGCCAGCCAGCTTTAATGTTAAACCGCAACCCTGAGCGCCAAGGAGGGCATGCATTACCTCCTAATTTTAAAGTATTAAGTATGATCCGGCCGGGGTTCGGACCATCGACCTCCCGTTCCCAGGCGGAGGCTATATCACTACACCACCGAGGCGGTGTAATGTAATGCAAATATAGAGCCTGGTTGCTCTGATTGTAGCATAAGGTATTCAGCTTCTAAAGGCCCATTTAATAGCGTACATTATATCACGTACAAGCATCTGACAGGTGCAGATAAAATCGAAAGACAGAGTTGGATACAAGGGTATCAGGGTGCAATACCCTAGCTCTTTCTGAAAACACCCATTCGTTCTTTAACGTGCTCATTGTATAGCACCGATACACGTGGGACACTTTTTCCTGGAAAGGACCAGTTCTTGACCTCTAGTAGACTCGGAGACACTTAGAAGCACATGAGAATAATCCAGAACCAGGACATGGATTTGAACCCTGGACCTCTTGATTAACAGTCTAGCGTTATTAACCACTAGATAACCGCGCCACACTAAAACATGATGTTCGGTGGATTAATAAGTCCATTATATACTAATAAAATCACTGTTTCAAATAGTACGTTTATTAAGTGCTACTTCTACAGGGGATTCGCAATAACTAGAAATTGGACAATTAGAATACATCGTTCAACAGTAACTCGAACCATTTCCAGGAACGGATCTGTCTTTTTCATACGAGTAATTACAACTGCTGCTGCGCTATTTTCTTGTTATTACTTTATCACTGGCTAACAATACTTAAACGAATTAAGCATACCATCCAGCGGTCACTGGAACACCTCGATACTTCGAAGTATTAATATGTTCATGTTTACTTTCGTACAATAAATTTAGTTTGAGAAAGAAGCGAATAGCTTATTTTAATATCTCTCCAAAACCTTGGCTAATAATATACAATCACCAACGTCATAGGTGACGGTCATCACGCACCTGTTTTTAACGATCCAATAATCCGATCCACTGTCACTTCCGTATCCTACAGCAAGAACTCCGTGATCAAGTCGGATTGAACTGCATTCTGGTTCCTTGTAAACACCGGTCCTGTAAGAGAATATATTTTGTTAGCTTGTTCTAGGTATGTTTTACGCAGCGTTCAACACTATTTCAGTTATATTACGGCGTTTCCTTGGTTAAATCGCAAGTACTATACGTATTATTTATCCTGAGACTGATGCAATAGAAACCAGATTACCCTAAGCGCAAGGGAAAGAAGCCATAACAAGCTTCCTTAAAAGTATTTTTGTTATGACCTGAACGGGTATCGAACCCTGTTTTTGGCTCCCTATGCGGAAGGTCTTACCAGCATACTACGGAGGCTGTGAAGAAACTAGACAGGAGCGAAGTTTGGCGATTTTAGGTCAGATTGACACTCCGCTATGAAATCATTTGAAGTTGTATTGACAAAACATAAGTAGGGGAACAATTTTTGTTGTCGGACGAATCATTTGGATATATGTATATACAGTCAAACATGTGTGTAAAGACCACCAATGGGAGGTGAACAATCTAGTCTTAAATTGCAGGATCATTTATACAGAAAATGAGTATTTGGGAAATCAAAAGCTATTCCAAGGTGGTCTTTAGCACCAGCTCAACTATATACCACATATGAGCCGTTCAAAGAGAAAACAAACATTATTGACTCTGCGTTATGTATCAACCAAGATCGGCCTGCGCAGTCCGCGCAGGCTAATCGGGGCCGGCACATTCCGTCTCAGAGGGATAGAGGTATAAAGTAACGATTCCTGAAACACAAAATCCACAGGAAGCACCAAGTGTCTGTCCGGGTTAGCCTGCGCAGCATGCTTAGGCTGATCCGGGTCGATACTTTACGCAGATTCCACAATGTTGGTTTTCTCCTAATTCGGCTTGTAATGCAGACGTAGATGCATCAAGACCCTAAATCGATTCACGGGGTTCATAGATAAATTAAAGCTATATATATAAAGGGGCGTATTTCCTTTTCTTTACGAATAATTTTAGACCTAAGAACCCTTTAGTGAGAATAAATAAAAGTCCTTCAAGATAGTGTATACGCGTATTACCTGTGTTTAATTTTTCTTTTTGAAGTTAATACGAGAACCTAATCAGTATTGAAGTTATAGTTTCGTAACATGTAAACGCTTCATACGTACTTGTACAATTGGAATGATCTGTGTCCAGCGTCAATGGCAACGGAGATGGGTCCCTCCATAGCAACGGCCTTCTGGAGGTTGGTTTCGCTTTCTCTTTCGATGTCCATACAGCTGACTTCGGTGGCACCAACGTTATCGGACTTGAATTGGCATTTTCCGTCCTATAATGATAATGGGGCAATACGTTAGCTGAGTCTAGAGATGTGCGGTCTTTATTCATCTGCGTACACTGTTCGTCTACAAGTAAGTATGTGCGTCCTATATAGTGTATTCCTATCTGTATGTTTGTCTTTATGTTTATGTATATATGTATGTCCGTCTATCTCTCCGTCTATCTGTTGGTGTAACTGTCAATCTGCCCTTATGCATGTATATACATGTGTATGTCAATATGTATGTGTATCTGTCTATGCGTTTGTATGACTATTTGTATATGTATGTATATGTATGTCTATCATCATGTATGTCTATCATCTTTATCTGTATGTCTATTACTATGTATGTAGATCACTATATTCAAGAAAAACAACAGCCGGCCCATTCGAATATTTTCATATATCGGTCTTACACGTGTACTAACTAACGTTAGTGTAAATCAAATCGCATTGCAAATATTCATATAAACCTTACATATACGTATAGCTGTACATATGGAACAATTGTTTAATCGATACAGAACGATATATCTTTTTTCAGATTATACACGATCCCTGGGTAGACAAACCAGTACCAAGCTACATGTAGGCTGGGAAATGTACACCGCCCCAGGGCACTCCATCATGGCCGCCGCACGGATTCCTCCAGAGTGATAGTGGACTAGTCGAAATAGAGACTTACTTTGGGTACGTATGGATAAGATTCTTCGGTGTCAATACCGTCGTTCGAGATGATGTAAGCGAAAGCCTGGTCCATCAAACCTCCTTCACAGCCGTGGTTGCCTAGCAATTAAAATGTTAGAAATTACATGGGAGTTCAACGTCTACGTCAAAAGGAAAATTCGTTATTAACTCGGAATCAATCCAAATGATAATTATAAATAAAGTATGCGTTGATAATGGCTATACATCGATAACATAAGTCAAATCAATCCAAATGATAATTATAAATAAAGTATACGTTGATAATGGCTATACATCGATACCATACATTAAATCAATACAACTGAAGTTATCAAACGAGAAGTAATGGAAAGAGACTTTTACGTCAATAGCTTATGATAGTGCAGGTTCATTAGTACGGTAAGTATTGTTATCAATTCCCCTATGCAGACGAAGTGTACGTCTGTACAGCAGACGACTTTTGACATTACTGTGGGAATAAATTGTGAAACATTTCTTCCTCAAAAATGTTTTCATTTCTGTATGAAACTCTACTCCAATGTCCGACATGTAATCTGTTTAATATAGTTTCAGTAGTGTATTCAGTAAGTATTCAGTAAGTAGTCAGTATATTCAGTAAGTATTCAGTTCGTCCCTTTCCACATTCGGACGTATTAGGGACGCCTCAACAGCAGACAACTTTTGTAAACACTGTGTAAAAAGGAGACATTGCTCCTAATGCCATACTGTCGGCTTTTGTAGCAAGGCTTATTTATAAAATGGCGTACCTTCTTTGGTAGAACAGTCCATCAAGTTCTTTTCGGATAACGAGACGAGAGAGTTAGTCTTACGGAAGTGCTGACCTTCCAGGGAACCAGTGGCAGAGAATGACCAACAAGATCCACATTGGCCCTGTAATTCAGAATAGACAGATTACTGACTAGAAAAGAAGGGGAGCCAATATAACCTAAATAGAATGGAGAAGTGGTTATTAGTCTAATGTAAGTGGAACCAGTGCTAGAGAACGACCAACAATATCCACTTTGACCCCGTAATTCAGAATAAAGGGAATAATGGCGCAGGGAAAGAGGTCAGCCAACATAACATAGTTTCCCCATATAGACGTTTGTAGGCACATCTGTTGCAGGCGATTTTTGAGAGTACTGTGGTAGAAGGTGAAATTGCTCATAGTGAGCAACTTATCCTTTTGCATAACATGTTCAACTCTATTCATTAATTATACTTTCATTTATAAAGAGTTGCAATCAATGTTTCCCTATTTGTTTTCAAAGTCGTTTACTGCAGATGTGTTGTAAGTGGGAATGTGATATCCAAATTGGAATGGTCCAAAAGACAATTACAGTAGTTTAACAAACTCTGTATAATGGGTCGAAAGACGGTTATAGTTTAAGTAACTCGGATTGTCTGTTTAAATTGAACTGTTACAAGGTTCAATTAGTTTATATTTCTATATAAACTGACATCGGTATGCATTCACCCTTTGCCGATTCAATTTCAACGGACTATACCGGGGTATATGCCAAGGTCTTCTGGATAGAACGATATAATGATTTATTGGTTTTTGTTCTACCATTTGTTACAATATTCCAGTTATGTCAAGGCGAAGAACACATATTTATGATATCGTGGTTAACAGCTCGTAGATATATAAATATAAGGAAATATCCCAGAGGGCACTCCACCAGCGACCGATGACTGAACTCGGGAAACCTGGTTACAAATCGACCATGGCGAATACTAACATGTCTGTTGATTGGGAAAACGTAGCCCAATCAAAAACCATGCAAGAATGATATGGTTGACCAATCAAATGATATGTATGATGTTATTACATTTAACTTTATTTGGGGTTTCGAGCCGTTTTCGACATTATGTCCGTTAAATCACGGCGACAATTCACTTATGCATGATCTCTGGGTAGACAAATCAATACTACGCTAGGAAATGTGCCTTGCCTGCCGAAGGGCACTCCACCTTGACCGATTTTTCTTAAATAACTACCTGGTGTTTTTTGTGTGTAACATAGCCCAATGAAATAGCATGTAAGAATCATAATGTGTGTCCAATCAAATGATATGTAAGATTGTATTACATACTAACCTGGTTTTTGATTGGTGTGACGAATCCCTTGGGTCTCCAATCAACGGAGTCTGGCAGATCGGCCAACTCGATGTTGTTTGGTGCCATGTATTGTCCACAGCGGGTGCCGGAAAGCTGTTTGGTACTGTTGTAGCCGTTCATGGTATCAACGAATTCACCAACTGACTGTAAATCACAGAGGAACACATTGGTTGATTTAAGAAACAAGAGCGCCGCGGAGCGAACGCCAACGCTCTACTGTTTTTTGTCGAAAATTGGGCATTACTGAATAATTATTAAAGCCAAGAGTTATTTGACTTGGTATAGACATGCGCATTGTGTCTAGGAACATGTGTACCAAGTTTCATTTGAGGTAGGTTAGTGTTTTGTGACGCCAAGGGTATCACAATAGCCCGACTACTTTACGGAGAGGAACAGTCTGGCTATCGTGACAGCGCGTTACATGCTGACTCACCTGAATTTGTATTTTTTTTAAAAACCAAATTATTGCCATTTTCGCTGAAGGATTATTCCAATGAGATAGAAGGTATAAGTTAAATATGAGACTTGCTCACATTATAGTGCGCTCACGATAACTAGAGCATTTGAAATTTCGAATTATCGTTTTACTCGAACTATTGTGTCGGATGGATCTGTCGTTTGAACGCAGCGTCTCAGCAGTTCTGATATCCCAGACGAACGGTCAGAAATGCTTACGTGCTAGCGCTGTATTCTTGAAAGGATTTTTATTTCTTCTCTTGATTTCCTATCGTCAGAAATCATTTAAGAATAAATGAATTATGAAACTGTCTTTACATGAATGAATTTAACGTAAATAGAGGAATCACTTGAACATGTCGATAGCTCGTAGTAATGAAAGGCTCTCTTTTGGGATCGGGTAACCGCGAGTCGACTTGACCAGTACTACGAAAGAGTAGGTCGCTGGATCAATCCCCGGCCTGGTCATACTAAGACTTTTGAATTGGTAGTAATGTTTGTATTTCTTGGCGCTCAGGATTGCGTGGTAAGTATTACTACTGACTTGCTGGTGTACGGATAAATGGACCAGTAAACGCCGTGATATAACTGACACGTTGTTGAATTTGCGTAAAACACCAATCAATCAATCAATCAATATACGAAAGAGATCATTCTTACCATATCGGCATATTCGTTAACTCCGAGCCAGAAGGTATGGACTCCTCGATCGGCATGGAGGTTGTGTTTCTGGATGTATTTTACGTTGTCCTCCCAGATAATTCTCCTGCAATTTGAATCAAAATTCTATATAAGGAAGTTCGTTATCCTGCAATTGCTTGCTTCACATCCATCCAATCCCTATGTTGTTGGTACTCATAATAATCGTCTCAGCGAGACGACCATGTTGAGTACCAACAACAGAAGGTTTTGATGTAAAAGGAGGATTTAAGAACATGCAATGCTTATAATGTGTCCGTGTGTATTGCGGTTCTGTAAGACGTTTTTCTGCAATAGCTCGATTCACATTCATTTTTGAGTACCAACAGAATACTGTATTGAAAGCGTCCCTCTCACCGTCTACGGCCCTATTAAGTTATATCGCTGCGTATGCTGTGTAATAAACCATTACGCACTAGTAAGTTATATCTCTGCGTGTGCTGTGTAATAAACCATTACGCCCTTTTAAGTTCCATCAGTGCGTGTGCTGTGTAATAAACCATTACGCACTAGTAAGTTATATCTCTGCGTGTGCTGTGTAATAAACCATTACGCCCTATTAAGTTATATCACTGCGTGTCCTGTGTAATAAACCATTACGCACTATTTTGTTCTATCACTGCGTGTCCTGTGTTTTAACCTGGGACCGATGAATCACTCGTAATGATATCCCAACAACTCAAGGAGGGAAGATATCACTTCAATTCCCTCCAAAGTGTATGGTATGACCTGGCCGGAAATCGAACCCTGGTCTCCTACTCACGAGACGAAAACTCTGACCGCGTAGACGGTATATTAGAAACAATACTAATTATAAAAAAAAGCCAGGTACCTGGCGGGTTCCCTGTAAGCCTCCCATTCACTGTCTTTGCTCGTGTTAAGGAACGAACTGAATCCTTGTGAATAACATTGCTTATTATATTGATTATAAAACCGGCTGAGTATTATGAGGACCTCTTGCTTATTACTGTCATATTTCATCTGGTGGGATCTCTTAAAGATATTATAGTATATTAGTTACTTAAAAAAGGCCAAGTACCTATTAACTATTAAAGCATTATCACTATGTATGTGCCTCTTAAGAGGCGATCCAAGTACTTATGAATAGCTTTACTAATTAGATCGATTATAAAAACTGCTAATTACCTAAGGACCTCTTGCTCATTACTGTCATAGCTCTTCTGATGGGTACCCTTAAAGGCGTCCCATTCACCGTCAAAAGCCCTATTCAAGGGGGAGCCAAATACGGCGATGGCCAAACACGCTGCAACTGTTAAACGGAACATCTGGAAAGACAAATATATCAAATACTGAATGAAAACCTAATTAAGTGGGCTATTTACTTTGACTATTTTAGCGATACATGTCAATTCCGCTAAATCTGAAACACCGCATACATATTATATTCCTTGTTAGTATTTATTATGATTTGTACCAATTCAAGCCAATCGCAAATTTTAGATCATCGCGAATTTAAAACATCGATTATTCAAGTACATAGCCAATTCAGAAACATCGCCAATTTAAGACCATCGCCAATCCGAAACACGTCAATAGGATCTGATCAGCCTTCATCTAGTCTGTCTTATCAGAATCTTCACAACTGTACAGACGTTTCTTACAAGTCTGTGTTAGTTATATGTGAGCAACGTACGGGCAATGCACAGGCTGATCCGATCCGGGTATCCACTGTTCACAACAGCCAACTACAGGAAACATCGGACGGAGGCAAAGACAAAGCGTTGTTCTAGAGATGTTTTGCATTATAAAGGTTCACTCTGTCACTGCCGAATTTTACAAAGTCGACTCTTCCATATTGAAAAGTGAACCACTCCATTTCTCGAAATTGGTTATAGTTTAAAGGCTGATTGGAAAACAATGCATATTTCAGAAGAGACAGCTCGAGCTGCAAACGCCTTTAATCGCCCTTTGCAGTGAAGGGGTTAAAGATAAACGTTTGGTAAAATTAAAATCACTGACGAACTGTATGCGTCTTAAAAGCAGACGATAGGATCTAGCAACATCTCAATTGTTCCACTATGATACAACTTCTGTATCAGAAAATCTTATCTCAATTTTCCTAATGGTAAATCGTTTCCATCCAATACTTTCTAAGAAAACGAATACATGTTTATGAATATCATAGTAGGTTATCTAAAAGCCGTAAACATTATGACATTAAAATAAACTCACTTTTTGATCTTCCAATAGTTTTAACTTGAATGATTTTGTCGTTCGAAAACCAGTGTTATAAATATGTAAAATCACGTGGGAATCGTGGGCCGGTCAGTTGATCTGGGTCACATGGCAAAGATATGATCACATTATCATCACGTGGTATGTTCTGAAAAAATGAAGTAAAATAAACAATTAACGCTTAGCATACTGAATTTAAATAATTGACTATTCAATCTATGAATTATATTGATTTTTGCCCTAGACTATCATTTTTTATTACTCAATTTTAAAATTGACTAGCTTATATCAGGCTTAAGGGTTCAGTAAGACCTGTTGTTTACCCAGAAAACGTCGCCGGTATACTTGAAAAGCTGTTGAAAGCGGGGTAAATACCATACACATAAACACAACTATTTATAAAAAACCCGGAGTGATGTTTTCTTGTGGTCCGGTTCAAATATCCGAAATTTGCTTTATCACTGAAGCACTGATTTTGGACGAATCCGATCACGTTTATGTGGGAAATGATTTTCTACTTATATACAGTTAATCCAATCCCTACGAAAACCGTCGAATCCAGGTAGCTCAGTCCGTAGCGACGGGGTCTGTCAATTCTGGGGTTGTGTGCTCGTAATCAAACTCGGCAAACTTTCTATTCCGAAGTCTGACACGAGTCGATGCGAAATACGTCATCCACCATTGGGTTAACTAACAGTCTATGGGTCAAAGTCATGCATATTAAAATGTTCGTTTGACCTACAGCAAGTAGGTTTTCGCACTGCTCATGAGCTGCCAAAAGGTCCGAGAGGGGTCTTTACAGTATAGCCTATCGATAATATACAGCACAGAGACATCCGTCGTGGCCGAGAGGTTAGGATCGTGGATTTGGAAGCGGATGTCCCGGGTTAATCCACAGTCGCGGCGCGACGGTCATGGTGAAGTGCCCATTTTGGACAAGGAACATTCCCTAGCATATAGTACAAGTTTGTGTACCCAGGGATCATGAATGAGTGCATTGTCACCGTGATATAACTGAAATAATGTTGAAAACGGCGTTAAACCCTAATAAATCAAACAAACAAGTATACAGCACGGAAGAATCCGCTGTGGCCGAGAGGTTAGCATCGTGGATTTGGAAGCGGGTGTCCCGGGTTCAATCCCCAATCGCGGCGCTGAAATAATGTTGAAAACGGCGTTAAACCCCCAAAAAACACACAAACAAATATACAGCACTGATCTAAAATCCTTACTTGAACCATAAACCTTCCATTTTGAGTACTCAACATGTGTATTTCCTTGATGTGATTATTTTTATAACAGCGATATAGGATTAACTTTGGGTTGAAAAGTAAGAGAGATCAATAACCTTCGCCTTCGCAGAGTTGTCGTTCCTTACACTCATTTTTACATGTGAAGGTAATGACTCGATAGTGCAAGAGAGTGATACAAAGGGAGGAAGTTAGGCCTACTGTGCTAATGGTGTTTTTTTACCCGAATGACTATTATGACGCTATATATACGTGACTTCGTCTCATATTACATGTTTTTCTTATTATTATCATTCCCGAGTGTCTCTTCGCAATAGAAATCCGCTGTGGTCGAGTGAATAGCGTCGGGAATTTGAATCCGGGTTCGATCCCCCGTCGCGACGCGACGGTCATGGTGGAGTGCTCTTGGGCAAGGTACATTACCTAGACTAGTACTGGTTTGTGTACCCGGGGATCATGAATAAGTGAGCTGTTGCCGTTATATAACTGAAATAATGTTGAGAGCAGCGTAAAATCCCAATAAAACAAAACTCCGAGCAATATATTAGATATATATATGATAAAACCCAGTGTGCTAATCCTTACTTGATCCCAAACCGTACAGTTTAAGTAGCGAATTCGATACTACTTTTTGGTAATAAAGATATAACCTACATGTAGGCTTTTGTTAGACAATGAGAGACATAGGCCTACATTCTGAACATTCTGATGAAAGTACCAATTTCCTACAATATAAATCCAGGTATCTTGTACAATATTGGCCTCATCATGAGTCATTGTCTTTTTTCCACGATGTTTTCGACAATCTTCGGCTACAGAAGCTGCAACACGGCGACTGTACTTGGGTTTGGGAATACATAGTTTGGATAGAAGTCAACTTGAGAGTGATAATCAAGTGACTCATATAGTACCGATAAGCTGTGTCGCGCAAAAAGCCCGACAACAATAGGTGCACCATAGGCATGGTTTCCATGGTGCGTACAGTAAGATAACAAGACGTGATGTGTAATTTGCATAATCATAAACGGATGCTTTTTCTGGAACATTAATCATATGACTCTGATTTGTTTTTCGTGCGGCATACTTTATTATTATACCTCACGTGACTTTATAATGTTAAATTCTCATATACTCATCATGGGCAATTTCTTACTGTCTCATGCTAACAGTACGTTTTTCACCGGTTAACAGTCAGTATACTGTTACATGGAACGCGCGTCTAAAATATTAGTGTTGCACGTGCATGACGTCATTTAAAGTAAAGCGTTACCGTTATAATTCAACTTTCCTTACTTACTCCACTGTTTGGATTCCCAGCGATTTAGATTTAGTCCGTATTCACCAACGCCTTTTAAACCCATCTCAATTTATTCCAGTTTGTAAATGTCGTAAGCGGCCGCGCACCGACTCTGGTTTCCAAATTATTATAAAAGCTAAAATAAAAGACAGTACCATCTAATAATCGGCCTTCCTATTGTACTATGTTGCGTGACGAAAACTTCATCTGTCGCTTCATTTTTGTCTTTTGCGATCATCTGTCATTTTCATTCATTTATGACTTTTTTGTTTTTCGCAAATATTGCTGAAAGTTTCGTCTATGATTGCACAATCTTGATTCAAAGTTAACTTTGAGTACAATTGTCATCGCAAAATGCAGACGTGAAAATAATTAAACCACAGAAATATATTTTTCAATATAAATTCCGCCGTATAGTTGATTCGTTATTTTTCGCTGTTGCAGTGTCACTTTCATGAATATCGCGGTATACGATTTCGGTGTGTTTTCCTAGCCGACAACATGTTGTCCTTACTTAGTTCGCTCAAAACAAAACAACAACACTACTCCATGTTGTGCGTACGGAGAGACGCATGTATTGACAGTCGACACACATATATACAATGTACATATATATAACAGGCATACATGTATGTTTGTAATAAAAACATTACAGAAATGTAAAAGAAATACATGTTTGTACCGGTACTCAGACATTAGTTACTGCGTATGGCTGACTCGCCAAGGAACAACCAGAGATAAATCTAATAGTAAAAAACTCTGGAAACCTGTGTCCATTTGTCAAATGTCATACCATGAAATGTCGAACCTCATTTGCAGTATTAATCCTTAAGATATCATTTAATAATGTATGAGTATACTCATATGTATTGAAATAAAGTTTTCTCTTTTAACTTATTAATCATACCTGAAAAAGGAATACTATCTAACAAAGATTTCCAAACAGAAATAAATATAAATACATTATTCCCTTATCAAATAATATATAAAAAATGATATCATTTCCATTTCAAAATTCTAACATGTTATATAACCAAGAAATATCTAATTTTAAATCTTAGAAATGCGACTGCCTCTGTCGATTGTCTCGCTAGAAGTGAGTTCTCGAAACGCCCAAGCTATAAATAGCTATCGCACATACATCCCGTGCGTATACAAAACCGGTTTTGTAGCTTCCCTCCGTGAGGACAAAGGTACTCAGCTATACGTTGTAACGTCGAGTACCAGCAATTATCACGTACTCGATGTGAACTTCCAGAAAATTTAAATGAAATAAAAGCTTTGGGTTTTTACCAAAAAACTCACCCTCGGTACCCAGGCTATTCATATAATATATGATACCCTGGGCAGATTGGCTAGCGAAACTTCGTAAAGCATGCACCACGATTTTCTCTGTAACTACACTGTTATTACTGTATCGCGTAAAGTTTGTAGCATGCAACCAATCAAGCGGCTGGATTTTACCTCATAAATTATTCATGAGTACGAAGTTTTTACAGCCAATTTGCCCAGGGTATCATATATGTTATGAATAGCCTAGGTACTGAGGATGTAACAAACTGTGAATAACTGAACTGTATTTCACCAATCACTGTAAATTTGGACACAAATTCAACTCTTATATCAACTGGTTGATTCCTTTTTTAACTGAAATGACTCATGCTAAATGTACCAAAACCCCAAATTGTTGACACTGTTCAAATGTGTTTATATTTACATTCACGCAACAGCTCGCAATTAATTAATGGTGCTTTTCCAAGAATTCAATATCTTGGCAGTCACCAGTGACTACATTGCTCTGTAGAACATATTAAATTGGCTTGTTGACTGCAAATATCTTTCACTACAATTTGTTTTTAACTCTAATTCAAATAAATATTTCAATTTATAGAGATTTTTCATTTTTTATTTGGATGTTTACAAAGTATAGATTACATATTTGTCGTTAGTAGAAACGTGCTTAATATCTTATCTTTGTGATATCTTTAATGATGATATCAAACAGGATTATTTTCAATCTATATGAATTCTTTATATGCATCAAACTGTAACTTTGAAATTTAAAAACTTTTGTCTACTTAATAAAATATAACATATTATTAAATCTTGTTATGTGAAAAAATATCTATATAGCACATGTTAAAAGTCATTCAATTCTACAATGTAACATGTGAGGAAACTACTTCAATTATAATCTGATAAAATGAGAACTGTAAGAAATAGATTTTATTCTTAAATAAAATATTTTTTGAAATGCATGAAAACATCAAACATTTCAGCCCCTTTTCTGATAAAGACGACTTTTGACAACATTGCCAAATTTATCTTAACGATGCAGTTTTCTCGATATGTGATATTTTCCCCAAAATAGTTTCAAGCAGGCAGCTTTAAAATATGCTTTCAGAAAAAGTGTTATTAACAGTCAGTAACTCATAATCATACAAAGGTTACAAAATAACCCTTTCCTAAATACAACAATTCTGCCACGGACAACTTTGAATGTGTCTATGCATAAACATGGAAAAGCTCTTTAAATGATAGTATTATTATTTAATTGTGTTAAAAACACTGTAGCAAAATGAGAAATTCCCCATGTTGTGCAATTGCTCCCTTCGCCATCATATTTTCAACAGTCATCTGTAGTGGATGCATCTGAATGCCAGGTGGAAAAGGCTCAAAAGTTATTGGCTTGGTAATAAGATATCTAAATAACAATTCACTTAAATAACTTTCCTGACATCCTGGGTCTTGATTTTGAAAGTCCTGGTCATAATTCTTGGAAGTCCCAGATGCAGCGCTGGCTTTCCACAACTTGCACTTTCTATTGTGTTTCCTTTGTTTTGCTTTTTAAAAATATTATTCGAAATGAAGCAAATTGTTACAAAAAGTAGATGTTCCTCCTTTGTCAATAATGTTATTCTGTTAGTTTCTATCATTACACGTTTAAACAAGTAGATGATTTATGTTATATGTTATGCTCTCTTCTAGTCACTTGTCATAATCTATCGTCAAACACATTGGCTTGGCCATGATTCACTAGATTCACATATATCATAAATCATGTTCATAAACCAAAATGTCATACATTTTGGTAAAAGGAATAATTACTGATATTGAGAATTTTGTTATTTGCCACAATGTCTTAAAATTCGTTTGGTTATCACCTACCAACATAAGTCACTGAAATGGCCTGTCTACCTATCAAACTGTCTGTCAGTGCTTTCATTTTAAACACAAGTAAATAAACTCTTCTGCAGTGAGTTGTATTATGTATTATAAACACACATTTAGTCCACTTAACTTTCATACTGATGAATTTTAAGACAAATAAAAATGAATGTAATTAATAATTCTTTGATGAAATTTCCGATTTTCAAAAAGTTGAAAACGCACGAAAACCCTTTACATGATGTATTTTCTTCTTCAGTCTTCAATATGTGTTGCCTTATATGCCACCAGACTCACTCATGTAATAGCACTATCAGCAACGGTGACAGAATATGGGCAAACCAAATCATAACTAATATCTTGATGAAAAGCTGTCAGATAGTATCTGCAAGTCCAGCAAATTTTACTTATTGTAAAGAAATGGCAAATTCCAAACGCCTAAGGTAGAACAGCTAGTAGTCCATCCATATCAATTTATTTTTTCAACACATTATAGTATGTATATGGTGGGCAATTTTGATTCCCAGCAGGTTCCCTGTGATAATATCGAGATGAAACACGAAATATATTTAATGAACATAAATTAGGTTAAGAGTTATTTAAGGATGCACATATCGTAATACTATAACAACAACTTGTGGCAGACTGTTACAGAAGACGAATCTTCGAAAACATACAACATCCGAGTTATAACCACCCTGTCACTATAGTAATATATATGTCAAAGGGGAGTAATTCATTCTATAGACGACCATTATAGCATTATGCGTCAACAAGTCAAAAAACACAAAAACCTGTATCAAAATAAAGTTCAGTATTAGAACTAACAATATAGACAAGATAATAAACAGGTTGACGTACCATTTTTCGATTTATGAGGTCAAAAAGAAGGTAACCCTAAGCCCGCACTGAATTCTAATTTCAATTTCAGAAAATACAGGTTGTTCGGAAAATGGCTCTTAATGTGTCAATATAGCCAAAAGCAAACAATATTTCGATTATAAATCAGACAGGGGTTATTCAACTTTATGAAAAACACTTTCAGCTTTCAACAAAATTATTATTGCCAAATTAGAGACAACTTTAGTCTTAAATATTCATCAGAAATTCTCTGGACAAAATTGTCCGCCCGGTTAGCCGATCCGAATTATTTCCCTTTGACATAAAAGTATAACTTGCCAGAGAAGAGTTCACGAATAATTAGATATAACCTTATTTTCTACGTATTACCAGCAATCAAACGACCAAGCATTTGTTAACGTATTCCAAAAAGTAAATAAGTGGGCATTACACTGTTGAGGCCTGAATTTTTGTTTCCTGAGGATACCTCAACTTTTATTCTCTCAATATTTCTCATAATATCCATTTTGGTATTATAAAAAGGCTTTTCCTGTATCAAGAAGTGCCAGAATTATAAGAAAATGACTGGAATTGACACTCTCAGTCAATAATATGGAAAGAATTGGTCTGAAACAGGGTGAAAAAAAAGTAGGACAAAAAGAACTCCTTTTACTCCAAAAATCGCCCAACAAAAACGCAGGGGATTAGTGTAAAATGAAGAGCTTCTTAGACTCTCAAAACAAAAGGCAATCTGTGGATGCAGTCAGAAATATCATGTTTCCAGCTCCTTTTCAAGCAATCTCGGACGAGAAAGCTGGTATTCAAATTTACCTCTAAATTCACGCCTAGCTCCATAACTAGTGTTGTTAAACCAGAAGTAGAAGTGGGTTCAACCGAAAAATTCAAACCCATTCTGAGAGCTTTCTTTTCACATTTATAAACATTAAAATCAACCATTTACCCAAAAATGTACCCAAAACTTGCTATTTATCATTATTTCTTGTTTTGACCCTGGCTAAAATCCAAATATCCCGAAAGCAAGTGTTATATGTCACCTAAAGAAGGTTTTCTTATACAATACAATTATTCGTGTTTACCTGACATAGTTAAAGGGGAAGGAACTCCAAACGTTATTACTGTGCTAGTCAAATACTTCCTGTAGTAAAAGAAATGTTACTGTTTTACGTATGGTATTATAATTCCGTATATGCTTGTTAACTTGTCTCTTCTAAAATATATGCTTGAAAGCATTGCGTAAAAAGGAGTAATTGTTCAATGTTACTAATGTCTTAAAAGAGCGAATGACACAACGCTTTTAAACCTTTCATATGAACACTGTATATCGTGTATTGTACTATGGGCCGGAAGTCTATATGAAGATAATAACAGTATGTATTGGTAGTAAAAGAAATACCGAAGAAATGATGATATATCAGGTTTATCTGTTGCCTTTAAAATTATTGCTTCACCTACAATGCGCCGACATCTCCACGGCGACATCTAGCGGGTACAAAGAAATACAACTGTTCTAGAGTGTTAACGCTCTATAGAGGATGTTGACACGTCTGAAGGAAACCTCTATGGAAAAAAGGTGAAGGAAAGGGGGAAAGTACGCTCATAACAATCACTTTCTGATTTTAACGATATACACGAAGATCAATTCATAGTCTGCTGTCATGTCTGGTGCTACTTCAACGTGTACCCCAGCCTCAGAGGTGTAGTAGTAGAGCGTCCTCCTCGGGGCGGGGGTCCCGAGTTCGAGGTTCAGGTTAAATGGACCACTAGTACTGGAAACCTACCCAGGAAACGTTTGTAATATAACTGAACAAAATGTTAAAAGCGGCGTAAAACACCAAACAATAAATTGAACGTGTAGACAATAATAATATAATTGACGATCCATAGCGCTATTAAAAACAACGAAAATGTAATGTTGATAGTCTCTGCCACACAAAAACTACCCTTAAAAGACGCCACACGAAAACTACCCTTAAAAGACGCCACACTAAAACTACCCTTAAAAGACGCCGCACGAAAACTAATCTAAAAGACGCCATACGAAAACTAATCTAAAAGACGCAATACAAAAACTAACCTGAAAAACGCCATACAAAATCTAACCTGAAAAACGCCACATTAAACCCGGCGTTATAGGAAGCCACTCGTCAATCGCTCTTAAAAGACACCACACCTAACCCGACCTTAAAGGATGGCGCGAGGAATCCGCTGTGGTCGAGTGGTTAGCGTCGCGGATTTTGAAACCAGGTGTCCCGGGTTCGATCCACAGTCGCGGCACTACGGTCATGGTGGAGTGCCCTTGGGCAAGGCATATTTTCTGGCCTATTACTGGTTTGTTTACCCAGGGATCATGAATAAGTGAACTGTCGCCGTGATATAACTGAAATAATATTGAAAGCGGCGTAAAACCCCAATAAATAAATAAAAAAAAAAAAAAATCAGAGTCATATGATTATGCAAATTACACATCACGTCTTGTTATCTTACTGTACGCACCATGGAAACCATGCCTATCTTGTCGGGCTCTTTTGCGCGACACAGCCTATCGGTAATCTATAGGTCATTTGATTATCCCTCCCAAGTTGACTTCTATCCAAACCATATTATCCTGTTTGTTATGCATTTCTCAAAATGCCCCAAAATGCAGAGCTCTGCGGCGATAGACATATGCGTAAAGCCTGCGCTGTCCTCGCAGATTAGGGGGGATAGATGTATAGAGTAGTGATTCCCGAAACAGAAAATCCACACGAGGCGAAAAGTGTCTATCCGGGTAGGCCTGTGTGGCCTGCTTAGGCTGATACGGGTCGATACTTTACGCAGAGTCCACAATGTTGATTTTCTCACGAGACGGCCTACACATTGATTATTGCAAAGCTACGCCCCTGATATTGTACACGTTACATGGATTGATATTGTAGGGAATCGGTACTTTCATCAGAATGTTTTTCTCTCACTGTCCAACCCAACCCCTAGGTTACATCGATATAACTAAACGTATCAAGTACTCAAACTTTACGATTGTTTGTTCAAGTAAGGATTAACACACTGATTCTTATCATATACTTATCTAATACATGTCCCGAGCTCAGTCGGTAGCAACGCGGGCTGTCAATCCAGGGGTTGTGAGTTCGAACCCCAGCTCGGCCAACATTCTTTCCGACGTTTGACAAAAGTCACTGTGACAAGCGTCAAATTAGCTATACCACATTCAGACTGATTGACATTTTCTGTCGAATACAACCCTTAACACACTAAACTTCCGTTTTAAATTTGCTGACCAAGTTTACGCATTGGCCGCGCATCGCTGTTACTTAAATAATCATATCACGGGTACAGCTATGTTGAGTACTAAAAATGAGGGGTTTATCATTTATGGTTCAAGTAAGGATTTCAGATCTATGCTATATACCTGTTTGTTTGATTTATTGGGGATTAAGGCCGTTTTCAACATTATTTCAGTTATACTACGGAGACAACTCACTCGTTCGTGATCCCTGGCTAAATAAACCAGTACTAGGCTGGGAAATGTGCCTTGTCAAAAGGCACATCACCATGACCGTCGCGACGCGACTGGAGATTGAACCCGGGACACCCGGTTCCAAATCCACGATGCTAACCTCTCGGCCACGACGGATTCCTCTGTGCTGTATATTATCGATAGGTTATACCGTAAAGACGCCTCTCGGACCCTTTAGCAGCGCATGAGCAGAGCGGAAACCTACTTGCTGCAGGCCATACGAACATTTTAATAGTCATGACTTTTATCCATAGACTGTTAGGTATCCAAATGGTGGATGACTTGTGTCGCATCGATTGTCAGACATCGGGAAAGAAAGTTTGCCGTGTTTGATTTCGAGCTAACAACCCCAGGATTGACAGCCCGCGTCGCTACGGACTAAGCTTCCGGGATTCGACAGTTTTCATAGAGATTTGCTTAACTGTAAATAAGTTGAGGATCATTTTCTAACATAAACGTGATTGGACATTTGTTTGCCCACAATCAGTGCTTCAGCGATAAAGCAAAATTCGGATATTTGAACCGGCCACAAGAAAACATCACTCCGGAGGTTTTATAAATAGTTGTGTTTGTGTGTATGGTATTAACCCCGCTTTCAACAAGTTTTCAGTTATACCGCGACGTTTTCTGGATAAACAACAGGTCTTACTTGACCCTTAAGCCTGGTATAAGCTAGACAATTTTACAATGACAAACAAAAAGTCATACATGTAGCCTAGGGTAAAATCAATATAATTCATAGATTGAAAAGTCAATTATTTAAATTAAGTAGGCTAAGCGTTAATTGTTTACTTCATTGTTTCAGAACATACCACGTGATGATAATGTGACCATCTGCTTGCCATGTGACCCAGATCATCTGACTCGGCTCACACAACGCGTATCACATGGTTGTCACGTGATGTATACATTGTTATAATATCGGCTTTTCGAACGACAAATATCATTCGAATTGAATCTAATGACAGAACAAAAGGTGAGTTTATTTTAATTAATGTCATCATTATAACGGCTGTAGGTCCTATGATATTCATATATTCGTTTTCTTAACCCTTTCCCTCATACGGCAATTTTGCAGCAGACGACTTTGAACATATTTTAATCGAAACTTAATCTCTATAATTAAATGGATAACCTATGACTAAAAGATGAAAACATTGTGGAAAAAGGAGAAATTGCTCGTTTTGAGCAATTTCTTCTTCTGTCACTTTGTTTTTAAAAAGCCGTCTGTTGCAGAGACGTCAGAAAGCATCTTGGGAAAGGGTTAACATATATTGGATGGAAACGATTTACCATTTGGAAAATAGAGAGTAGATTTTCTGATACAGAAGTTATATCATAGTGGAACAATTGAGATACTGCTAGATCCTATCCCATTTTTATCAAACGTCGTCTGCTTTAAAGACGCATACAATTCGTCAGTGATTTTAATTTTACCAAACGTTTACCCTTTCTGCAAAAGGCAATTAAAGGCGTTTGCAGCTCGAGCTGTCTCTTCTGTAATCTGCATTGTTTTCAATCAGACATTAAACTATACCCAATTTCGAGAAATGGAGTGGTCCACTTTTCAATATGGAAGAGTCGACTTTGTGATATTCGGTAGTGACAGAGTGCACCTTTATAATACAACACCTCTCTAGAACAACACTTTGTCTTTGCCTCCGCCTGATGTTCCTCTAGAGAGATAGCATAGACTTGGACAAAAATTGACATGACTGAAACACTGAGAGACAGCAGCTTTTAAGATAAATTTGTTGATTTGTTAGTTATACTTAGTTTATCCCTTTCCCACCTGCAGACGCATTTTGACGCAATTGCAGCAGACGACTTTCTAAAACATTGTGGCAAAAGGTGAAATTTATCATGATGAGCAATTTCTCCTTTTGTCACAATGTGTTCAACTTTATTTAACAATTAAGCTATTGTCTATGGAGATTTTTCAGGTTTTTGTAACATTGTTTATTAAAGTCGTCTGCTGCAGATTTGTTGTATGTTTCAAATGGTTAACGCTTTCCGACAAACGACACATATTAAAAACAGCCGTGAAATCCATGTATATGAGTGTTTACTTATCGAAAAGAGTTAATAAAAGTGTGACAAGTGGAGAAATTGCTCGTTATGAACAAGTTCTCCGTTTGTCATAATGTTTTCATAAGTCGTCTGCTGCAGAAACGTCAACATTCGTATGCGGGGGTGGTAAATTGTTACATTGTAATTTAGTCGAGTGTTTGTCTTCATCGTTTTCATTGAACTAATATTCCAACGGAACACGAACATGTAAATATAACAATGTATTAAAAGATAACACACACACACACACACACAGATGGCAATATTCAGCTTAACACTTTCACTGTCGAATATTTACCAAGTCGACTCATCAATGTTGAAAAATTGGACCACTCCATTTTTCGCCCAACAGGAAATTTGGTAAAATTTAATGTTGAAGTGGCAAACAATGCATATTTCAGGAGAGATTCACCTGAATCTGCATTGATTACAAAAGCATTGAAATGCCTTCTGGTAGCCATAGGGTTAAATCGAATTAGATCAAAATCGATTATTCAAAACCGAATAAAGCGCGTACGTGTACATCTTATAGAATGCATGCGTATACGTACAGGACTCGGGTATCCGCTTATCAAAGGTCAATGTCGTTTTAAAATACAACCGTTGGTTTATACATTGTTTCAACTCTTTTCCCTCATACAGACGCCTTCTGACGCCTCTGCAGCAAACGCCATTTTTGAAAACATAGTGACAAAAGTAATACAGATTACTGATTGGATTCTACTCTTCTAGATTTTAAAACAAAAGCGACATATGGAGACATAATTCAGCATGAGCCATTTCTGCTTTTGTCAGAATGTTTTCAAAAGTCGTCTACTGCAGATGCACCCTGCGTCTGCGTGTGGTAAAAGATTAAACGGTGAACTATTTCGCTGTGAAAATAGAATTGAAAACATTTGGGCAAAAGGAGAAATTGCTCAATTTTTTTATTTTGCAACAATGTTCCAAAAATCATCTGCTGTAGTAATGTCAGAAAGCGTTTATATGGGGGTAAGGGTTAAAGGTAAACGCATTATCGTCTGCTGTAGTTATGTCAGAAAGCGTTTGTATGGGGTAAAGGTTAAAAGTAAACGTAACATCGTCGCTTATCTGTTATCAGATAACAGAGAATAGTTCGATTAATAGTTAACCCTTTCCCAAAAAGACAGAACCTGCAGTAGGCGAAATTGGAATATATGAAGTCGGAAACATGTAGGAAACATCTAAAAAAGAAAGTTTTTTTAAGAATAGAGTGGCAAACATAATGGGAAATGGAGAAATTACTCTGAATAATATTGTCAAATGTCGTCTGATTCAAACGAGCCAAATCTCGTCTTGATGTTTAGAAATGGGAAAACAAATTGTCCCGCATACTTAAGCTCTCTGACGCCCTTCTTTTGCCGAAATGTTTCAACTTTTTTCATTAATTGTTCTTTAATTTTTAAAGAGCTTCTATACATTTTACTTAATGTTTTCAAATGGGTTCTTTAGGTTTGTTGTATTTGTGAAAGGGTTAAATCTTATATCCGTCGTGTGACATATTTGTTGTTTTTGTGAAAGGGTTAACGCTTTCCCTCATACGACAATTCTGCAGCAGACGACTTTGAACATGTTTTGTCAAAAAATGGAAAAATCTCTATAAATGAATGGATAACCTATGACTAAAAGTCGAAAACATTGTGGCAAAAGGAGAAATTGCACGTTTTGTGCAATTTCTTCTTTTGTCACTATGTTTTAAAAAAGCCGTCTGCTGCAGAGGCGTCAGAAAGCGTCTATATGAGGGAAAGGGTTAAATCTTACATCCGTCTTGTGACACGAGACCCGACCTATAAGATTGTGTGACCAGCAAAGATCAAGATGCGCATGCGCATCTGCGAAGGGTGATCAGAATTTTAGTTGGTTGATTTTCGTTCCAACATTTACACACCCTGCAACCCTCTTGATTATGGTTATGGCCAGATGGCTTCCAGGGTCAGAAGACTAGAAACATAACAGAACAGTTCCTTTATGTCTCACAGATACAATGTACATATATTGTACACCCATGAGAAATAACAATAAATACATACATTGTCAATAAATAAAGTGCAGTAAACTGATTTTCTTCCTCACAATATCTCTATAACTACATAACCAAACTCTATGCTGTGAGTACTCAAAAGAATTATCACACTTAGACCTTTCTTTTGAGTACCCACAGCATAGGGTTTAATTGTAAAATAAGGATTTCAGAACATGGAAATAACCCCTTATCTAGAGCCATGCATGATGCATTTAAATATCACAATATCTCTATCGCTACTTAACCAAACCCTATGTTGTATGCACCCAAAATAGTTGTCTCACTGAGACGAATCTTTTGAGTACCCACAACGTAAGGTTCGGGTGTAAAATAAGGATTTTAGAACATGGAAATAACCCCTTATCTAAAGCCCCTGCATGATGCATTTAAATGGCAAATATGGAAGAACCTGATCGGACTTTAAGAAGTAGCTCGCTGATACGGTCCTTCGCTGGACCCAAAGGCCCCGAAAGTCCGTTTTCGTGTGGCGTGGAGAATTGATGCATGGTAGTACTTAGTACAATCACCTTTCTTATCGACATTTTTGAAGTGAAATTAATTAGGTTACCGGGTCACGTGATTTACATATGACATCTCACGTGATCTATGAACGCGGACATATGGACTTGAACGTTGGAAACGTTTCCCTCATGCAAACGCATTTTAATACATCTTCTGAAAACGACATCGAATAATGTTCTTATAAAAGCACTATGTTCCGTGCTAAAAACAAACTCTGAATACCCAGCCGAAACGATCGCTTGATCTTAAATTCGAATATTCGATTATCTACTTTAAATTGTTTAGGATGATTCGAATATTCGGTTATCTACTTAAAATTGTCTGGGATGATTCGATTATTCGATTATCTACTTAAAATTGTTTGGAATGATTCGAATATTCGAGTATCTACTTAAAATTGTTTGGGATGATTCGAATATTCGAGTATCTACTTAAAATTGTTTGGGATGATTCAAATATTTGATTATCTACTTAAAATTGTTTGGAATGATTCGAATATTCGAGTATCTACTTAAAATTGTTTGGGATGATTCGAATATTTGATTATCTACTTAAAATTGTTTGGGATGATTCGGATTATTGATTATCTACTTAAAATTGTTTGGGATGATTCGAATATTTGATTATCTACTTAAAATTGTTTGGGATGATTCGGATATTTGATTATCTACTTAAAATTGTTTGGAATGATTCGAATATTCGAGTATCTACTTAAAATTGTTTGGGATGATTCGGATATGAGCCTGTCGGAAAGGTACGAATACCAAGATCGGAACAGCCTGTGCACTGCGTGCGTTGCTGACATATAACTAACACAGGCGTGTTAGAAACTTCTGTAAACCTGTGTAAATTCTGATACACAGAGTAGATGGAGAGGCTGATCTGATCCTTTACTGTTCAGAAATGCGAACTTGTCCCTTTTCCAATGGAAGCTATCATATCAACTTGAACTTATATTCGAATATTCAAAGAATTGTTTGTGGAAGACAGTGGTGCAGTGATAGAGCGTCGGCCTCTCGTCCTGGGTTCCATTCCCCTGATGAGTGGGTTTTGCCTTCGGAATTTCCCACACAAACGGCGCGAGTACTGCTTAAGTCTCCAGGAAGCAGATATCGAGCGTGATTAATATAAGCTCTAAGCTTGTTTCGCAATCGATGTAAAGTAAAATAATATGTAACTGTATGGCGCGTTACATAAAGGCGTATTCTTAAGTATTATGAATTGGCTATGATCTTGAATTAGCGATGGTCTTAAATTGGCGATGGTCTCAAATTGACGGTGGTTTTGACTTTGCGATGGTCTTAATTGGAGGTGGTTTTAAATTGGCGATGGTCTTGCATAATCGATGTTTTAAATGTGCGATGGTCTTTAATTGGTGGTGGTTTTAAATTGGCGATGGTCTTGCATAATCGATGTTTTAAATGTGCGATGGTCTCGAACGGCGATTGTCGTGAGTTGGTAAAAAATCACAATGGACGTTAACAACGACTATAATATACTGTGTGGTTTAGATTTAGAGAAACTGACGTGTATCGCCAATATAGCCAAAGTTAGAAGCTCACATCATTTATTTACTTCTCATTCATCGTTTGATATATTTGTCGTTTCAGATGTTTCGTCTAACAGTTGTAGCGTGTTTGGCCGTCGCCGTATTCGGCTCCCCCTTAAAATCGGCCCTTGACGGTGAATGGGAAGCCTTTAAGACAACCCACAAGAAGAACTATGACAGTAATGAGCAAGAGGTCCTTAGGTAATTAGCCTTTTTCTATAATCAATCTAATTATTAAAGTTATTCATAAGTGTTTTGCCCGCCTCTTAACAGGGCCATATACATTGAACAGAAAACTTTAAGGTTCCCACCAAAAGAAATATGACAGTAATGTGCAAGAGGTCCTTACGTACTTAGCCTCATTTATAATCAATATAATTACTAATGTTAGTCATACATATTTGGATCGCAGCTTAACAAGACCATAAACATAAGAATTCCATAAAAAGCTTTAAGGGTACCAACCAGAAGAACTATGACAGTAATGTGCAAGAGGTCCTTAGGTAATTAGCCGTTTTAATAATCAGTCTAATTAGTAATTTTATTCATAAATATTTAGATCACCACTTAACATGGCCATACACATAAACATTAAATATAAATAGTTAGGGGTACTTACCAGAAGAACTATGACAGTAATGTGCAAGAGGTCCTTAGGTAATTAGCCGTTTTAATAATCAGTCTAATTAGTAATTTTATTCATAAATATTTAGATCGCCACTTAACATGGCCATACACATAAACATTAAATATAAATAGTTAGGGGTACCCACCAGAAGAACTATGACAGTAATGTGCAAGAGGTCCTTAGGTAATTAGCCGTTTTAATAATCAGTCTAATTAGTAATGTTAATCATAAGTATTTGGATTGCTTCTTAACATGGTCATACACATTGCATAGAAAGATTTAAGGGTACCCACCAGAAGATATATGACAGTAATAATCAAGAGGCCTTCATGTTCGTAGCCGTTATAATCAGTAATCTAATTAGTTATGTTATTCAGAAGCATTCAGTTCGTTCCTAAACAGGGCCAAAGAGAGGCTTTTTACCCTTTCCCTCATACGACATTTCTGCAGCAGACGACTTTGAAAATATTTTGTCAAAAAATAGAAAATCTCTATAATTGAATGGATAACCTATGTCTAAAAGTGGGAAAAAAATGTGGCAAAAGGAGAAATTGTTCATTTTGAGCAATTTTTTCTTTTTTCACTGTTTTCCAAAAGCCGTCTCCTGCAGAGGCGTCAGAAAGCGGCTATATGAGGGAAAAGGTTATAAAGGGTACCCGCTAGGTAACTGGCTATTTTTATAATTAGTATTGTTACTATTAGTATACCGTCTACACGGTCAGAGTGTTCGTCTCGTGAGCAAGAGACCAGGGTTCGATCCTCGGCCAGGTCATACCATACACTTTGGAGGCAGTTGAAGTAAATTCTTCCCTCCTTGACACACAGTTCTGTGTGGATATCATTACGAGTGATGCATCGTCATCGGCGACAGGATAAAATAAAATCGGGCGTAATGGTTTATTACACAGGACACGCATTGATATAACTTAATAGGGCCGTAGGCGATGAGTGTGTGTGTGGGGGGGGGGGGGGGGCGTTCAATACCCTATTATGTTGGTACTCAAAAATGGATTTGAATCGAGGTATTGCAGGAACAACTTCCTACAGTACGTATCGAGGGCTTGGTGTGATACAGTTGTAACTAAAATCGGTATTTTTTTACCAAGTTTAATCACCAGGCCATGAAGTCTATAAGCGTTATATTCATTTTTCTTGGTAAACAATGGAAATTTGCATTGTTTACAAAGGGCTCAAAATTGCCCCTAAACCAGGGTTTTCAAAAAAGGTTTTTAGTTACAACCGTTTCACGCCAATCCCTCGGTATATAGACGTCTGATTCAAACTGCATGTTCTTAAATCCTTTTTTGACATCAAAACGTTCTGTTGTACTCAAAATAAGTACCAACAACATAGGGATTGGTCGGATGTGAAGCAAACAATTGCAGGAAAACGAACTTCCTTATATAGAATTTTGATTCAAATTGCAGGAGAATTATCTGGGAGGACAACGTAAAATACATCCAGGCACACAACCTACATGCCGATCGAGGAGTCCATACCTACTGGCTCGGAGTTAACGAATATGCCGATATGGTAAGAGTGTCCTCTATTGTATAATTGATTGATTGGTGTCTTACGCAAATTCAACATTTTTTGAGTTCTATCACGGCGTTTACTGGTCGAGTTACCGGTACTACTGGTCCATTTATCCTGACACCAGCAAGCCAGTAGTAATGCTAACCCCGCAACCCTAAATGCCAAGGAAGGCAGCCATTACTACCAGTAATAAAGTCTTTGGAATGACCTCCTCTTTGGTAGTTTAAATACTCGAGCTATCGACACGTTGTTGTTGTGGGTTTTATTTTATGACGTTGTTTACCCTCGCACTCGGCAATATTGCCATTTGGCGAGCAGTCTCGAGTAATTCCTCGAGTTATGTTAAATTCACTCCTGTAATGAAAGCTTCACAATTCATATATTCCTAAATGGTTTCTGATGAAAAATCAAGCTAGAGACGAAATCAAAATCCTATCAAGTAAACGCATTTCTAACCGTTCGTCTGGGATAACAGAACTGCTGCGACGCTGTATTCAAACGGCAGATCCATCCGACGCAATATTTCGAGTTAAACGATAATTCGAAATTTCAAATGCTCTAGTTATTACGAGCGCACTTTAATGTGAGCAAAGCCTCATATTTTATTTATAGCCACTATCTCATTCGAATAACTCCTTCAGTGTAAATAGCAATATTTTGTTTTTTAAAAATAATACAAATTCAGGTGAGTCAGCATGTAACGCGCTGTCACAATAGCCCGACTGTTCCTCTCCGTAAAGTTGTCGGGCTATTGTGATACCCTTGGCGTCAGCGTCTGTGTTGTCACAAAACATTAACCTACCTCATAACTTAAAAAACGTTTAACATATCAGATGAAACTTGGTACACATGTTCCTAGAAACAATGCGCATATCTATACCACGTCGCATAACTCTGGCTTAATGCCTTATTTTCGCTTCGCGGCTCTCTTGTTTCTTAAAGCAACCTTTGTTCTCCTCTGTGATTTACAGTCAGTTGGTGAATTCGTTGATACCATGAACGGCTACAACAGCACCAAAAAGCTTTCCAGCACCCGATGCGGACACTACATGGCACCAAACAACATCGAGTTGGCCGATCTGCCAGACTCCGTTGATTGGAGAACCAAGGGATTCGTCACACCAATCAAAAACCAGGTTAGTATGTAATACAATCATACATATCATTTGATTGGACACACATTATCATTCTTACATGCTATTCGATTAGGCTACGTTACACCAATCAAGAACCTAGGTTAATATGTAATAACATCATATATATCATTTGATTGGACACACATTATGATTCTTACATGCTATTTCATTGGGATACGTTACACCAATCAAACACCAGATTAGTATGTAATAACATCATATATATAATTTGATTGGACACACATTATCATTCTTACATGCTATTCGATTAGGCTACGTTACACCAATCAAGAACCTAGGTTAATATGTAATTACATCATATATATATCATTTGATTGGACACACATTATGATTCTTACATGCTATTTCATTGGGATACGTTACACCAATCAAACACCAGATTAGTATGTAATAACATCATATATATAATTTGATTGGACACACATTATCGTTCTTACATGCTATTCGATTGGGCTACGTTACACCAATCAAGAACCTAGGTTAATATGTAATAACATCATATATATCATTTGATTGGACACACATTATCGTTCTTACATGCTATTCGATTGGGCTACGTTACACCAATCAAACACCCAGGTTAATATGTAATAAAATCGGTCGTGATGGAGTGCCTTTGGATGAGGCACATTTCCTAGCATAGTACTACAGTGTTTACCAAGGGATCATCCATAAGTGAACCGTCGCCGTGATATAACTGACATAATGTCAACAACGGAATGAAACCCCAAATAAAACTAAAAGTAATAACAACATATATATCATTTGATTGGTCAACCATATAATTCTTGCATGGTATTTGATTGGGCTACGTTTCACCAATCAAACGACTGGTAAGTATTCGCCATATGGTCGATTGTGTGGATTTGTAACTATGTCCCGCTCTCTGGTGGAGTGCATTCTGCGACATTTCCTGTATATTTACGGACTGTTTACCAATATATCATAAATATGTAATCTTTCGCCTTTTACATAACTGAAATATTGTAACAAAATTAATGGTAGAAAAAACAACCAATAAACAATGATATCGTTCCATCCAGAAGACCTTGGCATATAGGTATAATCTGTTGAAATTGAATTGCCACAGGATAAATGCATAAAAATGTCAGTTTATATAGAAATATAAACTGGTTGAACCTTTTAATATTCCAATTTGAACGGACAATCCAAGTTACTTAAACTATAGTTTGTTAAACTACTGTAATTGTCTTTTGGACCATTCCCTCTTACAACAAATCTGCAGTAGAAGAAGCAACATTTATTGCAAATTAATATATTACTTAATGAATAGAGTCGAACGTTTATGCAAAAGGGGAAAATGCTCACTATGAGCAATTGCACCCTATTCCACAATGCTCTCAAAAATTGTCTGCGACAGATGTGTCAAAAAACGTCTATATGAGGAAACTATGTTAAGTTGGCTCAACACTTTCCTTCGCCATTAATCCGTTTATTCTGAATTACAGGGTCAATGTGGTTCTTGTTGGTCGTTCTCTGGCACTGGTTCCACTTCCATTAGACTAATAACCACTATTCTATTTAGTTTATATTGGCTCCCCTTTTCATCTAGTCAGTAATCTGTTTATTCTGAATTACAGGGCCAATGTGGATCTTGCTGGTCATTCTCTGCCACTGGTTCCCTGGAAGGTCAGCACTATCGTAAGACTAACTCTCTCGTCTCGTTATCCGAAAAGAACTTGATGGACTGTTCTACCAGAGAAGGTACGCCATTTTATAAATAAGCATTGTTCTACCAGAGAAGGTACGCCATTTTATAAATAAGTTTTGCTCTTCAAGAGAAGGAACGCCATTTTATAAATAAGCTTTGTTCTACCAGAGAAGGTACGCCATTTTATAAATAAGCTTTGTTGTACCAGAGAAGGTACACCATTGTATAAATAAGCTTTGTTCTCCCAGAGAAGGTACGCCATTGTATAAATAAACTTTGTTCTACCAGAAAATGTACGCCGTTCTATAAATAAGCTTTGTTCTACCAGAGAATGCACGCCAATTTATAAATAAGCTTTGTTCTACAAGAGAAAGTACGCCATTTTATAAATAGACTTTGTTCTACCAGAGAGGTACGCCATTTTATAAATAAGCTTTGTTCTACCAGAGAAGGTACGCCATTTTAAAAATAAGTTTTGTTCTACCAGAGAAGGTACGCCATTTTATAAATAAGCATTGTTCTACCAGAGAAGGTACGCCATTTTATAAATAAGTTTAGTTCTACCAGAGAAGGTACGCCACTTTATAAATAAGCATTGTTCTACCAGAGAAGGTACGCCATTTTATAAATAAGTTTTGCTCTTCAAGAGAAGGAACGCCATTTTATAAATAAGCTTTGTTCTACCGATGAAGGTAAGCCATTTTATAAATAAGCCTTTTTCTACCAGAGAAGGTACGCCATTTTATAAATAAGCTATGCTCTACCAGAGAAGGTACGCCATTTTATAAATAAGCCTTTTTCTACCAGAGAAGGAACGCCATTTTATAAATAAGCTTTGTTCTACCGGAGAAGGTACGCCATTTTATAAATAAGTTTTGCTCTTCAAGAGAAGGAACGCCATTTTATAAATAAGCCTTGTTCTACCAGAGAAGGTACGCCATTTTATAAATAAGCCTTTTTCTACCAGAGAAGGTACGCCATTTTATAAATAAGCCTTTTTCTACCAGAGAAGGTGTGCCATTTTGTAAATAAGCATTGTTCTACCGGAGAAGGTACGCCATTTTATAAATAAGTTTTGCTCTTCAAGAGAAGGAACGCCATTTTATAAATAAGCTTTGTTCTACCGGAGAAGGTACGCCATTTTATAAATAAGCTTTGTTCTACCGGAGAAGGTACGCCATTTTATAAATAAGCCCTGCTCTACAAAAGCCGTCATTATGGCATTAGAGTCAATGTCGCCTTTTTAACAGTGTTTAGAAAGGTTGTCTACTGTTGAGGAGTCCTTGATACTTCCGAATGTGGGAAAGGACTTACTGAATACACTGCTGAAACGATATGAAACAGGTTGCATGTCAGACATTGGAAGTAGAGTTCCATACATAAATGAAAACATTGTGGAGGAAAAGATGTTTTACAATTTAGTCCCTCAGTAATGAAAATTGAAATTGAAAATGGCCCCATATTTGTAAATTTAACAAATTACTGTCAAGTTCAAAACAGAAAGTATAAATAAATCTATGTAGATATATTTTGGAAGGTTATTCTATTCGCGATGACGTAATTTAATTTAGCTTGTTGCTGTTCCCTAACCTAATCTTACTGTGTTCCTTTTTCATTTGATATACCAAATACTATTTATCTGACATGATGTATTATAATATACTTTGTAAATAGCTATAGACAAATTGTGTCGATATTTGCCAATGAAGGATTGAATTGAATTACATTGAATTGAATTTATAAGACTACTTACCATACCAAATAACCTGTACTCTCCTTAGCTATTGACGTTAAGTCTCTTTCCATTATTTCTTGTTTGATAACTTCAGTTGTATTGATTTAATTTATCGATGTAGAGCCATTATCAACGTGTAATTTATTTCTAATTATCATTTGTATTGAATATGAGTTTATAACGAAATTTCTTTTGACGTAGACGTTGAACTTCCATATAACTTCTTAATCCTACTTTTGCTCAAATGGAAATCACATGTGTAGGAAGATAACTAAAACGTGGTCATTTTAATTGCTAGGCAACCACGGATGTAAAGGAGGTTTGATGGACCAGGCTTTCGCTTACGTCATCTCCAACGACGGTATTGACACCGAAGCATCTTATCCATACGTAGCAAAAGTAAGCCTCTATTTAGACTAGTCCACTATCACTCTGAAGGAATCCGCCGTGGCCGAGTGGTTAGCGTCCCGGGTTAAATCCCAGACTCGGCGCGGCGGCCATGGTTAAGTACCCTTGGGCAGGGTATATTTCCTAGCATAGCCTAGTACTGGTTTGTCTACCAAGGGATCATGAATAAGTAAATTGTCGCAGTGATATACACGAACTAGTGTTGAAAACGGCCTAAAACCCCTATAAAAACCACTTTCACTCTGTCTGATGTATGTTTTTCTCTAAGTATGTCTCTCTGTCTGTCTCTCTATCCCTCAATCTCTGCCTCTTTTTCTCTCTTTCTCTCTGTCTATGTATCTCTGTCTCTCTCTATCTGTCTCTCTTTCTCTATTACTCTTTCTCTCTCTCTCTCTCTCTCTCTCTCTCTCTCTCTCTCTCTCTCTCTCTCTCTCTCTCTCTCTCTCTCTCTCTCTCTCTCTCTCTCTCTCTCTCTCTCTCTCTCTCTCTCTCTCTCTCTCTCTCTCTCTCTCTCTCCCGCTCCTCTCTATCTCTTTCTCTCTCTCCTCTTTCTCCCCCTCTCTGTTCACAGATGGTTTTAGACCCCAAAGTTTTAGACTCATCTCACATATTGCCCCATTACCATTACAGGACGGAACCTGCCAATTCAAGGCCGATAACGTTGGTGCCACCGAGGTCAGCTGTATGGACATCGAAAGAGAAAGCGAAACAAACCTCCAGAAGGCCGTTGCTATGGAAGGACCCATCTCCGTTGCCATTGACGCTGGACACAAATCATTCCAATTGTACAAGTACGTATGACGCGTTTACAGAATAAAATTATCTTTCAGAAACTTGCGGATACACAGTAATCCAGTCATTTTTTTTATTTTTTAAAGTACTTTAAAAAGAAAGAGACCCTCTTTTACATTGAAGTCAGAACACATACATTAAATTAAATCGTTGAAACTTCAAATTGTTGTATGTTATATGAAAAATACATATGGAAAACCAACTTCCAACAACATAGAACTTCATGCAATTATAGTAATAATTTCACTTTCCAGTACAATAAATATCTAAATATTGATTGTTTATGCTTCATTTTTACTGGGTAGAGATACATATTCATGACTTTCAATTCACTGTTTTTTCATCATTTACTGCTAAAGTAGTTTTTAACTATAAATTTATTACTTACTTTTCAACATTTCAATTTTGATCACACCATCTGACGTTTCGCGTAATAACATCAACGATAACATATAAACACAGGTAATACATTATCTTGAAGGACCTTTATTTATCCATACTAAAGGGTTTAGAGTTCTTAACATATTCGTAGAGAAAAGGAAATACGCCCGTTTATCTATAAATCTAATTTTATCTATGAACTCCGTGAATCGAGTTAGGGTGTTGATGCATCTGCGTACAGTGAAGACACAGGCGATGCGAGCCGATGCATCCTAACTATATGACCGTCTGCATAATAATGAGCCGAATTACGAGAAAAACCAACACTGTAAAGTATCGATCCTGATCAGCCTAGGCTAATCCGGATAGACACTTTTCGCCTCCTATGGATTTTCTGTTTCAGGAATCATATTACTTCATACCTCTATCTCCCAGATACGGAATGTATCGGCCTGGATCAGTCTGCGTGGACTGCGCAGGGTGATTTGGGTAGATACATTACGCAGAGTTTTTTTTGTTATACAGCTCATATATATTACAAACCTGTGCTAACGACCACCTTTGATTAGCAATTCCCTGTCTATAGCGACCATGCTTTTAATTTCCCAATGACTCATTTTCTGCTTAAATGACCCTGCAATTAGAGACCAAATTGTTCTCTTCCCATGGGTGGTCATTAACCCTTTCCCTCATACGACAATTACACAGCAGACGACTTTGAACGTATTTTGTCAGAACATAGAATATCTCCATAATTGAATGGATAACCTATGACAAAAAGTGGAAAACATTGTGGCAACAGGAGAAATTGCACGTTTTGTGCAATTTCTTCTTTTGTCACTATGTTTTCAAAAAGCCGTCTGCTGCAGAGCTTTTAATTTCCCAAATACAGATGTTCTGTATAAATGACCGTACAGTTAAAGACCACCTGTGAACAAAGACTAGAGAGTGTTCACTTCCCATGGGTGGTCTTTACTTACAGGTTTGACTGTATATACAAATCCAAATGATTCGTCCGACAAAACATTATTCCCCGACTTGTGTTTTGTCAATACAACTTCAAATGATTTCATAGCGGAGTGTCAATCTGATCTACAATCGCCAAACTTTTGCTCCTGTCTAGTTTCTTCACAGCCTCCGTGGTATGCTCGTAAGACCTTCCGCATAGGAAGCCAAAAACAGGGTTCGATCCCCGTTCAGGTCATAACAAATATACTTTTTTAGGAAGCTTGTTATTGCTTCTTTCCTTTGCGCTTAGGGTAAGCTGGTGACGAATGCACAAGTCCGGATGAATAATTGCATTTTAACCAAGGAAACGCCGTAATATACCTGAAATAGTGTTGAAAGCTGCGTAAAACATCCCTAAAACAAGCCAACAAAATATATTCTTTTACAGGACCGGTGTTTACAAGGAACCAGAATGCAGCTCAATCCGACTTGATCACGGAGTTCTTGCTGTAGGATACGGAAGTGACAGTGGATCGGATTATTGGATCGTTAAAAACAGGTGCGTGATGACGTCACCTATGACGTCGGGGATTGTATATTATTAGCTAAGGTTTTGGAGAGATATTAAAATAAGCTATTCGCTTCTTTCTCAAACTAAATTTATTGTACGAAATAAAACATGAACATATTAATACTTCGAATTATCGAGGTGTTCCAGTGACCGCTGGACGGTATGCTTAATTTATTTAAGTATTGTTAGCCTATTAATTCATTTAAGTATGTATTGTATTGCGAAAAAGCAAGCCAGTGATAAAGTAATGCCAAGAAAATAGCGCAGCAGCAGTTGTGATTACTCAGGTTTCCGAGGTTTACATTATAGCTGAATGGGTCAATGGCTGGTGTCAGAATGAATGCACCAGTAGTACTGGTAACTTACACAGGAAGCGCCGTGATATAAGTGAGTAATTGTTGAAAGCGGCGCAAAATACCAAACAATCAATCAATCAAGATCCTCGTGCTCAATCATGTTAAAGAGCTTAAAAGGAAGGTAATCCTAACAGAAACGTATACTGATATTATGTTGTTTATTTCAGCTGGGGCACTTCATGGGGCATGGACGGATTCATCAAGATGGCCAGAAACGCCCGCAACATGTGTGGTATCGCTACACAAGCCTCGTTCCCAACTGTATAAGTCACGTGATCTTAAAATGACGTCATTTCTTTTCAAACTTTATATATATGAGACGAAAAATGTCCTGTGATACAAACTTTGATAGGATGTGAGATTATTTTTAAGTTGTTACATTTGGTTTAAAAATAAAATGAAAATGGAAATACATTGTTGTTTTTTTAAGTGTGTAAATATGTTGTTTGAGCTATTCGAAACGATGATCATAATTAAAAAATGTGTTCAAAAGTTTAAAACTGACTCGGTAGTGTAGGTAGGAGCTCTGGAGTAGGAGACGAAGGTTCGATCCCCGGTCGGATCATTCCATAGAGTTTACAAATAGTAGTTAAGGCTTCCTTCATTTTTGGATAATACCAAGGAAAATATATTTTAACAGATAACGCCTTGATATACCTGAAATACTGTTGAAATCGGTGAAACAATGTATGTTCATTTAATCCTTTCCCCCGTATAGACGCTTTCTAACGCTTCTGCAACAGACGGTTTTTGAAAACATTTTTGCAAAAAGATGAAATGCTCATCACGAGGAATTTCTCCTTTTGCCACAATGTATTCAACTTTATATTTATTAAATAATTGATCTTTCATTTATAGAGATTATTCACGTTTTTGCCAATATGATTTTCAAAGTAGTCTGGTGCATATTTGCTGCATGTGGGAAAGGGTTAAGAAACATGTCAGCCGTCCAGCGATAAAACAAACATGGCTGACCCTGCGTAAAGTATCGACCGGGATCAGCCTAAGCAGGCTGACCCGGAAATACACTTTTCGCTTCCTGTTGATTTTCTGTTTCAGGAATCATTATATAAATATTGCATGGCTTCCAGTGTGACAGTACATATTGTCAACATGAGGAAAATACTGTTACCCGAGGCGAATCTATCCCTGTTACATGGCACGCGATTGTCTGAAAGGTGACGTTATTGTGTGTAATGACGTCATGCACGTGCATAACCAACATTTTAACGCGCGTGCCATGTAACAGTATACTGTTAACCGGTCAAAAACGTACTGTTAGCATGAGACAGTAAGAAATTGACCGTGATGAGTATATGAGAATTTAACATTACAAAGTCACGTGAGGTATAATAATAATACTCTATACATCTATCCCCCTGAGACAGAATATGTGGTCCCGGGTCAGTCTGCGCAGAGGCCATAATGGATTTTTTTTTCGCGGGACGGCTCATGTGTGTTAATTGTAGACTAGCATCAGCCAGAACATATGAGCCGTAGTCTGGAGTTCCTTCCCCTTGTTACTATATAAAATGCAATTATTAGTACGACGGGAACCAGACTAATATGAGCCGTTCCACGAGAAAACCATGAGTATAGACTCTGCGTAATGTATCCGGGCCGACACATTCCCTATCTGGGCGTGTATCTCATAAGCATGCCGCACAGGCTAACCCGGACGGACACTTTTCGCCTTCTTTGGATTTTTCTGATTCAGGAATCATTACTCTATACCTTTATCCCTCTGAGGCAGAATGCGTCGGCCCGAATAAGCCTGCCTCGATACATTACGCAGATACTATATATGATAATGTTGGTTTGTCTCCTTGAACGACTCAAATGCTGATTGATTCACGTCATATCTTTAGCGATAAGCGTCGGGGATTTGCAACTGGGTGTCCCGGGTTCGATCCCCAGTCGTGGTGTGGCGCTGTGGTCATGGTAGAGTGTCCTTGTGGGAAGATATATTTCCTAGCATAGTACTGGTTTGTTTTCCCAGGGATCATGAAGACGTGAACTGTCGCCGAGATATAACTTAAAAAAATGTTGAAAACGGCGTAAAACAAAGAAATCTTTAGCGATAAGGCTCCATACAGACAAGTATGATATAGCCTCGGAAATCAGCTCTCTGCGATAGGAACTTGGTGTTAATTATATATGCACTGTTTACTACACATATATGTGAATCAAAGCAACAAGTCAACGACATATAAGCAGTTGTCAAATAATTATCAAACAGGAAACATTAACCCTTTCCTACATGCAGCAAATATGCAGACGACTTTGAAAATGTCTACTCAAAAATAGTGAAAATCTCTATAATTGTAGGTATATATTACTGAAAAAAGTTGAACACATTGTGGCAAAAGGAGAAATTGTTCGTTTTGAGCAATTTCTCCTTTTAGTTGCGATGTTTTCAGGAGTTGTCTGCTGCAAAGGCGTCAAAAACGTCTGTATGTGGGGAAGGGTTAATCTATTAATCAACAATGTTTTAGTCAGATCACGGCGGGCAGTTTACATACTCATATGCTTCCTCAAACCAGTTATCCATGCAACAAACCGTCAAAGCAACTGGCTGCTTTTCCACATAAACTATAAGCCCATTTTGTGGAAGACGAAGGACGCTTATCACAGTGACATTTGTCAACCTCGGAAAAAAATATCCAGTGATACCTCGAACCCGTCGATAACTCGAATACCCGATAGCCGCGGGAATAGGCATGGTAAATTAAATGCAGATATTTGCGTCGAATTTAGCTGAGGTCACGTCTCCCCTCAGGACCCTCTCGAAAAAAGAGAGGGAACGAATTTCTCTATGATGAACAACCATACGAAAGCTTTCCAGCACATACAACAGGTGATAAGTGACGCGCCGGTATAAGGTTACTTTGATCCCAGCAAACCTCTTGTCCTCGAGACCGTTGCAAGCAAAAACGGGTTAGGTTGTTTTCTCATGCAAAATGGACAAACAATCGCGTACGCTTCTAAGAGTTTGTCAAAAAGCGAAATAATGTATGCGCAAATTGAAAAAGAGATGTTAAGTGTGTTATTCGGTTGCAAACGCTTTCATCAATTTACGTATGGTATACATGTATAGTTACATGTCACTGTGGTCATAAGGCTATAGCATCAATAATGCAGAAGCCAATATATGCAGCCCCACCGCGTCTTCAAAGAAGGATGCTTCAACTTCAAAGGTATGACATCACTGTCGAATATATTAAAGGTAAAGATATACCTGTCAGTGATTGTTTGTCACGACACTCAGTTCCGGAAACCTTTCCACACTTTATCGAAGGTCTAGATCTCCACGTGCATGCTGTCAAACAGCAACTGTTTGTTACAGATAGTAACAAATATAGAGATCATAAAAGCCGAAATAAAAAAAGATCCGCAAATCCAAAAGTTAATGAAAATGATTGCTGTTAGTTGGCCAGAATCAAGATATAAATGCGATCCATCGATAATATAATATTTGAACCATCGCGATGAACTTGCATTCGACAACGATTTTTTTTTTCGTGGTCTAACTATTCTGATCCTAAAAGGTCTTCGAGATGAAATGGTTACAAAGGTTCATACTGGTCATTTAGGTGTTACCAAAACACTGCAACGTGCACAATATAGTATCTTTTGGCCGGGCATGCACAAACATATTACTGATCATGTGTTAAATTGGCCAATATGTCTTACTCATATAGAGACTCAAACGCCGCAGATTTGTTTCCTTTTGATATAAATTATTACCTTTTAACGATTGATTACCAGGGGCGTAGCTTGGCAATGATCAATGTGTAGGCCGTCTCGTGAGAAAATCAACATTGTGGACTCTGCGTAAAATATCGACCCGGATCAGCTTAAGCATGCCACACAGGCCTAACACCCGGATAGAAACTTTTCGCCTCCTTTGGATTTTCTGTTTCAGGAATCACTACTCTATACATCTATCGCCCCTAAGACGGAATGTGTCTGCCGGATCAGTCTGCGCGGACAGTGCAGGCTGATCTGGTCGATACATTACGCAGATGTGTATCGCAGCAGCTGCATTTTGGGGCATTTTTTAGAAAAAATGTGTAGGCACGTACCTACAATGCATAACAGGAACTACGCCCCTGATTACTACAGCTGCTTTTTCGTGGTTGACTATTTGCCTGATACGCGAGCCGCTAGAGTAATTCACAAATTACAAGTACATTTGGCACGAAACGGCGTCTGGCGACGTTTTAATTAGTGACAATGGTCCTCAATGTACAAGTTCAGAATTTGAAAAGTTCTGCAACACATGGAAATTTTAACACAGAACATTATCACCGCTTTACCCACAAGGAAATAATTCTTGGGCAGAAAATAGTGTGTAGGGATTGCGAAAGAGTTAATGCGCAAAGCGACGGACAGTGGACAAAGTCCATTCATTGGATTTCTTGGGTATAGGGACACACCTCTAGAGTGCGGTTACTCTCCTGCACAACTTCTTTACAATCGAAGAACAAAGTCCGTTTTACCTATAGCTGAAAAATATCTTTTACCCAAACTTGTAAATCGCGATCAATTACAACAATCTGTACAAATCCACAAACATTTGCAAAAACAGCATTGTGACAAAACATTAGTCTCAATATATCGCCGTTACATATTGCATTGTAACGAAAAGTCAAAATAAAAAAAATCGCATTCCTAGTACAGAAACCTTGACTAGACAAAACAACGATCCCGTAATAAATCAATTTGGAAAAACATGGAAACCTGGTCAAATTATGGGGGGAAAGCATTCTGATAGATCATATTCAGTACAAACTAGGGATGGTGGAACTTATCGTAGAAATCGTAGATTTTGTTATCAATACAAATGAAAACATCTCTGATATTCAGCCAGTCGATTTTGATATTTTGGCACACCCCTTAAATATCCCAAATGAGCCCCCCTCTCCAACAATGCAAGGATTTCTCCCAGCCAGCCTAACATGACCTGTATGTCAGAAACCCCATATATTACACGGTCTGGGTGAGTGGTGAAAAACAATAGGTTTTATGATAACAGTAATTGGGCAAAGTAATATAAACAAATCAAAAGTTTTTAGAGTGTAGGCACACCCTGATATTTTAAATCGTTTGCATATTCATGAATATATAGATTTACAGTATTCTATTAATATGTAATCGCAAGCCAGTTCTTCCATAATTAACAACTTTGAATTGCTTTCATATTCATTTGTTTTCTTTTTATGTGTGCATGCTTACAGTGCAACATTATTTCTTTGCATGATAAGGGCGATGTAGTATATTGTAGTATACGTCCCATCATTGAGACTATAGTGTTCCTTATTTGTTATACGCATATAAATATCGTCTGTAAATCGCTCGCTGTATCTTTATCTCGTTAGACGTTAAGTCATTCTATATTGTTGAATAACGTTGCAGAAACATCACATTTGTGTTAATTAATAATCTCACCAGAGAACTGCTTAATTGTACATTAATACAACATCAACAATACAACATGGTGTCAGGAATAAATGGAGTTTAACTTGGATCTTTAGTGACATTGACACTCTTTTTATTTGTGCATGCTTACAGTGCAACATTATTTCTGTGCATGACAAGTGAGATGTAGTATATACGTCCCTCATTGAGATGGACTATAGTGTTCCTTGTTATACGTATGCTCGTCAGCTCATATAAATATCGTCTGTAAATCGCTCGCTGTATCTTTATCTCGTTAGACGTTTAGTCATTCTATAGTGTTGAATAAAGTTTCAGAAACATCACATTTGTGTTAAGTAATAATCTCACCAGAAAACAGTAAGAAATAAATGGATTTTTTACTCGGATCTTTTGTGACATTGCCAGTTCCGAGCAGGGGCGAAGCTCCCTTTAGGCACTGTAGGCCCGTGCCTACACATTGTTTCTCAAAATGCCTCAAAATGCAGCTGCGGCGATACACATCTGCGTAATGTATCGACCAGATCAGCCTGCGCTGTCCGCGCAGACTGATCCGGCCGAAACATTCCGTCTTAGGGGGATAGATGTATAGAGTAGTTATTCCTGAAACAGAAATATCCACAGGAGGCGAACAGTGTCTATCCGGGTTGGCCTGTATGACATGCTTATATAGGCTGATACGGGTCGATACTTTACGCAGAGTCCACAATGTTGATTTTCTCACGAGACGGCCTACACATTGATTATTGCTAAGCTACGCCCCTGGTTCGTGCTATTTTCATAACTGTACAAATTGTTTCATAAATTTACCAGAATGGACTTGTCGGGAAACACACCACCAAGAATGAACTGAGACAGTTCAAATTTTCCCGAGGCGTGGGAACATTTTTCAAAGACATATGTTGAACTGATATTCAATGGTCCGTTAAACGAAAAGGCAGTAGACGTAAACGTGTCTTATTTACTAATATGGGTCGATGACAAAGGCAGAGACATGTGTCAATCATGGTCGATTGAGGTGGAAGAAACCAAAAAGGTTGAACACGTAAACTACGACAAGTTTTCCATTGAGTCAGTAATTTGTATTACAAGGATGCTGCATTTATTATATTACTGCAAGTATTTCACTGCCGAATTTCAAAAGCCGACTTTTCCATGTTGGAAAACTTGACCATTCCATTTTTCGTCTAACAGGAAATTCTGTAAAATTTAATGTATAAGTGGCAAACAATGCAGATTTCAGGAGAGACAGCTCATTACAGGCAGTCTCAGCTGAATCTGCATTGTTTGCAATGGCCTTTAATTGCCTTTGCCAGCGAACGGGTTAACAATAAAACACAACTCTTTTAAATGTTGACGCCAATATCTCGTTCGTTTTTCAATGGTAAATTTGAACAAAAAATAAATACAATTTTCCCCTTATTTATAGTGGCCTCTTTCATTGTCTCGAGCAATTAAAAAAATATAATAAATAATAGTTATACAGTTCTTACATCACGTTTCATTATCACCCGTTTCTTCATCAATGGATCAACTTGGTGGCAGTGAAGGGCTGTGGTCCTGTACGACCCTTTTCCGGAGACCGAAATACATTGTTATGTGTATCAATATTTTCCGATGACGCGACGCTCAAATAAACGTCAGTCATACACATTGATTGGCCGAATTAATATCAAAGATGATTCCATTTTTGATGTAGGTAGGTTTTTAATAAGAATCCTGTTTATTTTTCAAAATCAAATTGTTTTCTTCTCATGAAATCTTGTCTATGGACCAATTTAGTCATTTTAAATTGCTTAAATATACAAACATCAATAATGTAACAACACTCTGGTGTTTTATGTTACCAAAGTTTGAAAACTTCCACCCCAAATATAAATTGACAAGACCGGAAACCGTGACGTCATATTACACATTTTTTCTAAAACTCAGTGCAAAAAACTCGTGAATTCCATTCGCTTTAAACCAACCTTATTGAATACAGTTCAGTTTGGGCTGTGGTTAGGTAAACATCGTGTTCGCGAAACAGCCTCTCTCGTCTGCGTTTAGGGAATACTCTTGGAAAAGGAGCTGCTTAGAAAGCTTTGTCCCATTTTGAAGTTTTCCGGGAAAAATTGACAACTGCAATAAACAGGTGTCCGTTGCGGAAAGCTGAAATCTGCAACATCTTCAAAATGACAGCTCTGGTAAGTTTTGTAAAAGTATCAATTATTTATTTGACAGAAATGTGCATTTATGTCCGTTATATCGTATTCAACTGGACAGTTTTTACAAACACGGAGGTAAAAGTAGCAAATAAAACTGATCATTTGAAGCAAATGCATCGGACAGCAGAGACGACTATTGAAAACATTGTGGCAAAAGGAGAAATTACTCGTAAACTAATGAGCTATTTCTCCATTCGTCACAATAGTTTCAACTCTGTTCAATAATAATGATACTTTTATTAAATGAGAGTTTCCATATTTTAGGCAAGACGATATCAAAGTCGTCTGCTGCAGAAAAATTGTAGGTGGAAAAGGTTTAAGAAATAGGTCGAAGTGTTGGCATTAATAGCAAAACTAAGCAACTTTTGACCTGTTCCATTTTCCTTACATAATGTGCTAATGTAATTGGAGGACTAGGTTCAATGTGTCTTATTTTACATTGTAAGATTTTCATAGATAATTCGTTGGGCAGTTAAAGAGATTTTCATTTATTTTGCAATGTGGGCAAACTTGTATATAATATTATAGCACATGTTTATTCTTTTGCCCACATGTAATAATAATTCTACAAATCTACAGCTGACAACAGAAAAGTTATGCAAAGTAGGGATTTTATTCAGAAAAATTTAAATATATAATCGGAAAGATAAAAAGATTGTGGCAAAAGCAGGAATTGCTCATGGTCTCCTTTTGTTACATTTTTCCCCCTCAAAAGTCTGATGCTTTAGCTGTCACTTTGTCTAAATGCATTTGCAGTTCGGTAAGGGAATCAAAAGATATATTGGTTTTCAAGCATTCAGTAAATGAAAAGTTAATATTGAATAAAAGTTAAATACATTGTAAGAAATTGTTCATCACATGCGATTTCTCCTTTTTCCACAATGTTTTCAAAAGTGGTCTGCAGCAGATGGGGGCATCTGAGAAAGCATCTGAATGAGGGATGGGGCTCACTTATGGAAATATGTAAAATTTATATATTCAATGGAAGAATGAAAGAAAACTTGTTTTCAAATATGTCTGCTGCAGATTTTTCTATATGTGGGAAAGGGTAGACTCATTCCTACTTGCAGATGCATCAATGCATTTAGACAGATCTGCAGCAGCTGACTTTTGAAAACATTGATCAACATAGGTCCAGATAACCCTTTCCCCCATACGACAATTCTGCAGCAGACGACTTTGAACGTATTTTGTCAAAACATAGGTTATCCATTCAATTACAAAAAGTGGAAAACATTGTGGCAAAAGGAGAAATTGCATGTTTTGTGCAATTTCTTCTTTTGTCACTATGTTTTCAAAAAGCCGTCTGCAGCAGAGGCGTCAGAAAGCGTCTATATGAGGGAAAGGGTTAAGGAGGGGTTTACAGCTCTTTACCCCATAATCTCTTATTATCCAACCAAACCCTATTTTTGTGGGTACTCAAAAGAATCGTCTCATTGAGACGATTCTTTTGAGTACCCACAACATGGGGTTAGCAGATAAAATAAGGATTTAAGAACCAGCAAAACGCTTCTTATCTGGATCTCTGGATCAATGAGCAATTTCTCCCTAAATTGCCATAATGTTTTCAGGGTAAGGGTTTGTCATTCAAAAGTGTGCTTAATTTAAATGTTTCTAAGATGTTTATTTTCTTGGATGCAATGAATTGTCATTGACACAACAGACAAATTGTTTGATTTTCAAAGTTATTTGCTGCAAAATTGTTGTATGATGGAAAGAGTTAACCATATTTATATATGTTGCATATTAATTTTGAAAACACTGTGGCAAAAGGAGAACAAGTTCATAATGGGCTATTTCTCCTTTTACCAAAAAGTTTTTCAACTGTTCAACAATTTTAATATCAAAAAGTTTCCTTATTAGTCGCCGGGCAGAAGCCCGCGACTTCTATTTTTAATAGCTTTTCGGAAATCACATGGGAGGGCGGCTTATTATTAGAAAGAAACAAATCTAGATGATTTGAACATATTACAATTGTGGTTGTTTACGAACACTAATAAATGACACATCTAAAATGAAATAAATATTCCGATTTTTTAATGTTTGCATTTTTTTTTATTTCACTCGCATTTAAGTTTTTTGTCTTATTTACGAAGACAAAAGTGGTCCCTTCAAGACGTGAACCAACACCCCCTAATGCAGACTCTTATGTGTCATCATTGAGGTCAATTTCGGATTCTCCTTTTAATAGCAATTTTAACTTACTAAATGTTGTTTTCATGTTCAAAGAGATGTCTTGATTTGTGTAGAATTCATTTAATAATGTTAATCCATGAATATCTAAAGTAGGAACTGTTTCTAAGCTAAATATAGACCCTATTCTGTTGTGTAGGTTCGTGACCTTTAACATCGATTTTCGCGCATGCGCATTTCGATATGAAAAAGCGAGTGATATTATTTTATTTTAGACAAGTACAAGACGAATGTTTGACGCAAAGCGTCAAAGAGAAGCCGCAATATTTCGTTGTACATGTAGAAATAAGAAAAAAAGAACATTTTTAAATCCACAAACAATAGAACAATTTAAACTGTAGACGGTAATGCGGATATATTTCTCCTTTTGAAGACTTTTGTTTTCTTCAAATTACCTCCCTTTAAAGCAATACCAGGATATTTACCTTGTGATTCGAATAAGATTGACAAACATTGAAATTATATGAATGAATACTATTATTTAAATAAGTAACAACAGCAAAATTAAATTTAAGCCAAGATAAATGTGTACACATTTCGTTAATTTTTTATAGATACCCTAATGTAGGTATGAATATAAAATTTATAAGTAAATGTTTTCATTTAAACGTTCCTAATGTTTGAATAGACTAAGGAAAGTCAAGAATACATAAATAAATCAATGCAGTCTTTTCCGGCGACATTGATGCCTTGCATCAACTTTCTCTTGTTTTTGTCTTTAGAAATGTTTCAAAGTTTGTTTGGTGTATGCAGGATGGGTTAAAGTCCTTCATGAAGAGTTGTCATCTGCACACAGCACACAATTTTATGAATTCTATCATTAACTGGGTACCAATGGAATCTTTTGTTAATCTAATGACACAGGAACAATAAATTACGTAATCATGCAGTTGATCACATGCATTGTTTTGAACTTGTTGAAAGAAAGGGCCTTTAATCAGTGACAAAATGCTTTCACAAGTGACAGTGAAGTTGTTTATGTGTGGAGCATTGAAAAGTATCTACTTGTGGTAAAATGCTCATTTATTTATAAACAATTAACCGTCTTCTATATAAATTTCCCAAACTAAAACGGCATGCTTAAATAAGCTTGCCACTAACTTATTATATAGCATGCAGTTAGATTGAGATGGGAACATTTGTAATCTTAACTTTAAGCAAGCGCAAGCTTGAGCAACCTTATTAACCCTTTCCCACATACAGCAAATCTGCAGCAGACAACTTTGAAAATATCTTGACAAAAACCTAAAAAATTTCCTTAAAAGATAGCTTAATTGTTAAATAAAGTTGGAAACATTGTGGCCACAATGTTTTTAAAAATCATCCCCCGCTTTTTCGAAGAAAAAAAAGGGTTTATTAATTTCGGTTTGTCTGTGTGTCCGTCTGTGTGTCTGTCTGTCACACTTCGTTTCCGTAAAATAACTGCCACAAATGTGAACCGTTTTTTTTCAAACTTGGTAACAAGGTTAAATGCCTTAAGGGCTAGGCCAAGTTCGGTCGTCACTTTCGGCGGACTTTATTCGGTGGAGTTATGGCCCCCTTATTTAACAAAAGATGTCGTTTATTGCTGTTTCCGTGCAATAACAAACTTGGTAACAAGGTTAAATGCCTCAAGGGCTAGGCCAAGTTTGATGGTCACTTTCAGTGGACTTTATTCGGTGGAGTTATGGCCCCTTATTTAACAAAAAATGTTGTTTGTTGCTGTTTCCATGCAATAACTGCCACAAATGTGAACCGTTTTTTGTTCAAACTTGGTAACAAGGTTAAATGCCTTATTGGGGCTAGGCCAAGTTCAATCGTCACTTTCGGTGGAGTTATGGCCCCTTATTTAACAAAAATGTCGTTTGTTGCCGTTTCAATGCAATAACTACCACAAATGTGAACCGTTTTTTTTTCAAACTTGGTAACAAGGTTAAATGCCTTGAGGGCTAGGCCAAGTTCGATCTTCACTTTCGGCGGTCTTTATTGGGTGGAGTGATGGCCCCTTAACAAAAAAAGTGGTTTTTTGCTGTTTCACAAATGTGAACCGTTTGTTTCCTACAATATTTCCTGCAAACGGGGGATAAAAATTTCATGGATTTGCTTGTTATTTCTCTTTTATAGCATACAGTTGGATAAAAAAAGAGATGCATATTCTAATTATTTTTCTTTTATAGTGTAAGGTTGGATGAAAAAAGAGATGCATATTTTAATTATTTCTCTTTTATAGTGTAAGGTTGGATAAGAGAAATTGCGGGGAAAAGAGATGCATATTTTAATTATTTATCTTTTATAGCGTTACTGAAAGTTGGATAAAAAGAAATTGCGGAAAAGAGATGCATACCTCTCCTAATGTTGACCTCTTTGTAATCCCAATTGTATTTTCAAGAAAATTGTTTCTAAAGAGTTCCCACATATTTTATGTGTAAATGTGTACTAAGAGAAATTGGCCCTTACATGAGAAAAGGAAAAAGTTTGCTTTTGAAAACAGTGTAGAATCAGATCGACCTGTGCATTAGCACAGTCTTATCAAGATATACACGGTTCACACTTTACTTACACAAGTTGCAGCCCCTTTCAATCCAATTCTGTGAAGACTCCCTAGCCTTTTGGTTTTGTGAAATTCAACGTGCAAAATTGATAAATTGCGAAAACAATTGACATAATAAATCACAAAATTGTTACAAAAGATTATATGTTATGTATAAAGGAAGTATTATGAAATCTTATGAAAAAGGTATATTCCATTTTCTTTTTCTTTATGACTTAATGCACTTACTGGATTACACAAGCATGTACTCTTCATTTGTTTGCTACATGAATTTTGCCTTTCATTTGTGGAAGTTTTTTCACATCATTGTGAAAAATGTTTTGCTTTTCCTAATTGTGAAGTAGCCTGAATTGGTCCTCTAATATAGTAGGTGGAAAGGCATTATTGACAAGTTTGTTAGAATATTTTGTCAACTTGTGTGGAGCCTGATAAGACTGAGCAGATTGACAGGCAGATCCCTTATCCTACACTGTTTAGTATGCCTACTTGTGCCTTTTCCCATGTCTCAAATAACGCGGCTCTCCCTCCTTGGCGCTGAGGATTGTTGGGTTAATATTACAACTGACTCGCTGTTTTGTTTTACAAAATATAAGGGAATCAAAAATTATGGAATATGCTCTTTTAAGTATTTAAGTATTACTAAATGCTAAGTAAGGTTGGTGGAATTGAACCCAGGTAATTTACCTAGGAAAGAAAGGCTGTTGAGTTGTTGAAAGCAGCTTAGTCTTAAAGACATCAAACAAACAAATAATGAGAGGTAAATAACTTAGAGATCTCTGATGTACTAAATTTTGTTTCAGGCGAGAGATTTGACTAAAGAGGATTTTGACTTCACCAACAATTGTTCCTCCAATTACCTGAATGGCAATGGGTCGGACATCTTTCAACGGATTAACTCCATGTTGGACAACACTCTTGAACTGAGCAATATCGCCGCCATTAACAATGAGCAGGCTAAACGTAAGTTTTAACTGAACCTCAGTGGTCCAGCTCCTTTTCCCACAATTTTCCTCTTATTATTAACGTGAAACCTATGATGTGGATACTCAAAAGAATCGCCTGAGACGATTCTTTTGAGTACCCACAACATAGGGTTAGAGGATTAAATAAGGATTTTAGAACATGAAAGATGCCCCTCATCTAGAGCACTGTAACCCTTTTCCCACATACAACGTATCTGCAGCAAACCTCTTTGAAAATGTTTCTGTAAAATATGTAAAATTTTTGTAATTAGAAGGCTTATTATTGAGTAGCATAGAAAATGTCATGGCAAAACGAGAAATTGCTCATTTTTGAGCTATTTCTGTGTTGGACACAATGCCTCTCAAACTTGTCAGGGTATTGTGATGCCCTTCGCACCATTGTTGTCACAACTAAAACCTTATCTCATAACTTAAAAAACATTTTCAAATGTTCCTAGGAACAATACGCATGTCTATACCAAGTCACATAATTCTGGCTTTAACATTTTTTCAGTTACGCCCCCTTTTTGACTTTGAAAAGGGCAGATGCTAGGGGTGCTCTTGTTTCAACTATGCCCTCATATCCCCACTAGCAAATAAGGTCGGGCCAACATCTACATTTTATTCTAGCTATGCAACTAGATACGTGTAGCTCTTGTCATTATCATTGTTCCACGGCTTGAGTCTTTTCAAGTACCATAAGTAATACATGTACCAGACTTTAACTCTTTCCCTCATATAGACGCTTTCTGACGCCTCTGCAGCAGATGGCTATTTGAAAACATGGCAACAAAATAAGAAATTGCTTAAAACAAGCAATTTCTCTATGTTTTTGTCACCATGTTTTCAACTCTATTCAATTATTAACCAGGTTTTCCGAAGGAAAAATCTGGTTATTAGTTTGGCGAAGTCGGCGGGCGGTTGGGCGGGCGTCAACTTTCCTTGTCCAGACCATAACTTTGCCATGCATAGAAAAAAAATCTTTAGATTCAAGGTCAAGGTCACAGTGATAAGAAATAGACTTTAATTGAACTTTTCTTGTCTGGACCATAACTTTGTCATGCATAGAGATATTTTCAAATAACTTGGCACAAACATGCACCATATCAAGATGATGTGCCAAATGCAAAAGAAAATTGTGTAGATTCAAGGTCAAGGTCACAGTGATAACAAATAGACATCAGTTGAACTTTTCTTGTCCGGACAATAACTTTTTCATCCATAGAGATATTTTCAAATAGCTTGGAACAGATATACACCATATCAAGACGCTGTGTCATATGCACAATTTATGTGTTTAGCTTCCAGGTCAAGGTCTTTAGCTTCCAGGTCAAGGTCACAGTGACAGAAAATATACTTTACTTGAACTTTTTTTGTTCAGACCATAACTTTACCATGCATATAGATATTTTCAAATAACTTCGCGCAAATATGCTCCATATTAAATAACTTGGCAATTTAAAAGAATATAGCATAGATATGAGTAAGTTTCATGACCTCGGGCCCTGGATCTAGTCTGTTTGCAAAGGCATAAAAGCGTTACTATCAAGTAAAGGATTGAGGCAGATCACTGATTATCAACCTGGCATTAGGGATCCTAAAATGTGGCTGCTTACAACAAAAGGTTGCTTAATATCTGTTATCTATTTTATGTTCTTAATAAATGAGGCCATCAACACACGATTGACTGTATTGAACTGATTTTTGTTAGATAAAATTGTGATATATTTAATTGACAAAGTAATTATGATTATTCATCAATAGAAATATTCCCTGTTACTTGAATTACTAGCTTTGATTAACTATTAACAGAAAGATTTGACAGATCTGTTAATTCTTAATTAAACACCTTCCATTATAGAAAAACCTGGTTTCATGGAATTTCCATGTCTTGTTGTACTTGCTTTTAAAGGGATTTTCTGTGCTTTTGCTTAGAGGCTTTCAAAGTCGTTTGCTGCAGATTTGTCATATGAGGGAAAGGGTTTAAAATGGTAGTAATGGCTGCCTTCCCTGGTGCTCAGGTCTGTTGGGTTAGCATTATGACTGGGAAAATGGATCTGTTGTACTGGTATCTGATCAAGGAAATGCCGATATAAAATGGAAAACAATGTTGAAAGTGGCATAAACAATACCATACATTCAAACAAGTATTAAAGTCAAAAGAAAGGGATTTTAGAATTTGAAATGAGCCAGTTATAAGGACTGTTTTGTGTCGTTACAGATGGTCTCCCTCAACTACCTCATGTGATCTCAGGACCTCACAGCCAACAGGGGACCAGCTACAATGATAGCCAGTATAATAACTCTTCCGGGGTCTATCCAGGTAATTGTTACTTAACTCCTCATTCCCACATACAGGAAAATTTCAGCAGATGAATGCGAAAACATCTAGACAAAAGTTTAGATTATCAGTCGAGAATGTTGACATCTGTAAAAATGTATTGCCGTCTATTCTAGGATTTGAGAACAAGGGATGAATTTGATTGGACAATTGGGTCTTTAAGACGAATTTAGACATTTTTCTTTCTTTGTTCATGTAATTTCTTCCCCCTTTCCATACAAATTTAGGTTGGAATGTTCTAAACAGTCAGAATTTGCATGACCCGGATCCCCCCTCCTAGAATAGACACTGAATATATTTGAGTCTGTTCCTTTTCCTCATACATACGCTTTCTGACCCCTCAGCAGCAGACGACTTTTGAAAATAATGTGACAAAAGGAGAAATTGCTAAACAAAAAAAGCAATTTCTCCTTTTACTACAGTGTTTTCAACTCTTTGCAATGGTTATACCTTCATTAATAGAGATTTGCATCATTTTTGTCATTGTTTTCAAATTCACCTGCTGCATCATTGTTGTATGTGGGAAAGGGCGCGAGTTGGCATGTGTGAACATAAGCCTGTACTGCTCTACCTTTACCTCTTACACTTTATGATTATATGACCAAAGACTTGAAAAGTGGAATGGCTGCCCTCCTTGGGGATCGGGTTTGCTGGGTTTGTATTATGACGGACTGGCCGATGTCAGGATAAATGCACCTGTAGTACTTGGTAACTTACCCAGGAAACTTGGTGATATATCTAAAAAAAAAATAGATTTGCATAAAACACGAACCAATCAATCAATTATGATTCTAAGACAACCTGGTACTTTGTGAGAGAGGCGTGGGTTTAGATCCTTGGTCTATTCATACCAAAGACTGTATATTTCTTGTGTTTATTAGCTCGTTTGTTTGTTCTGTGAAAAGAAAAAACGGACAAGTAGCCTGAAAATGTTGTGATGTATCGAAAATTGTATTTAACACTTAACAAACAATCAATCAATATATCTAGAGTACTGCATTATTTGGGACCTTTTCGGTGATGTAGTGGTTAAAGCAGCGGTCTTGAGAGCGGGACATCAGGATTCCACACTTGGACTTCAATATGGTGCTCATACCAAAGACTTTAAAAACGGTAGTAGTGGATACCCTTGGCGCTCAGGGTTGCAGGAAATGCCATGATATAACTGCAAAATTGTTGAAAGTTGCTAAAAACACCAATCAATCAATTAATCCTCGACGGTTTTGGGGATAAACATGGTTGTAAGTATAGATCATACTGGTATGATTGGTAATTTACCCAGGAGATCCCCGTATGATATAACTGAAATACTGTTGAAAGCGGCTTGAAACACCGTCGGAGCTCTAGATAAGGGGTATTTTTCTTTTTCTTGAATCCTTATTTGACCTTCAAACCTTATGTTGTGGGTACTCAAAAGAATCGTCTCAATGAGACGATTCTTTTGAGTACCCAGCACAACATAGGATTTGGTTCAGTAATAAGAGAAATATTGTAGGGAAAAGACCTGTTCACTCCCTCTTTATCTAGTCCTCTGACCATTCAAACCAAGCGTACTTTCGACAGGTTTCCAGATGTTCTACCAATCCGCAGGTCAACAACAGTACAATAACCAGCCATACTCCCAGTATAAGCCAGACCAGTATGCCAGCACCGTGACGTATAAACACGATCCATACCAATCTCTCTACAAGCCTGCCGAGACATATATGCAATCTCCTAAAGAAAGTATGTTACCGATTTACGCACTCTTATTGTTATACAGAGATTGGGAGTTGAATCATTCTTTCGGAGGGATCATGAGTCAATGTGTATTGTTATTGATTGACAGTCTGTTTTGGAAGGTAGAAAGTGGTGTCGAGTACTGGTGCAAGATACCCAGGACCTTCATGGGCATGGTAAGATCAATTTGCCACTGTGATATTATGACTGAAATATTGTTGAAAATGGGGTCAAAATTTAACCAATCAATCCTGTATACCTATTCCTTTTGACATTTCTACTATCGCTCAGTTCTATATGAGCTAGGTACAAGTTAATTTTTCTGAAAAGAGTAGGTTCATTCAGCTTGTGCATCTACTCAGACGTATCTTATTCTACACAATCATGGTGTCAGAAGTATATAACATGTTTGTGAACAGTGTAGATACATCATTTTTTTCACATAGCAATTCAACAAATATTTGTTCCTCGCCTTAATGGTAGTAGTGGCTTTACCTGATGGGATAAAAGGGCCAGTAGTACTAAATATTTGTTGAAAGTGATTTAACACCTAACATACTATATGAGCCTTTCTATTTGAATCCACTGTTGCCCACTGGTTAGCCTTGGGTTTTGGCACCTGTGTCCCGGGTTAGATCTCCAGTTGTGCAGCAGCGGGTATGGTGGAGTGGGCAACGCACATCATTTTCAATAGTAGTACTGGTTTGTAAACCAAGGGATCATGAATCGGTGAACTGTCGCAGTTATAATTGAACTAATATTGAAAATGGCTAGATCCCAAATAAAAAAAGACTATTTGAAAAGGTACAAGTTGCCATTTTGAAGCAGTGTAGGTGTACATCATCACTTTGTTTATCTGTTCAGTCTTATCCGGATCTACACACAAGCTGAGAGAATCGGAGGTATGGATAAGGAGGGGTATACAGCTCTTTTTCCCACAATATCTTATTATCCAATCAAACCTAATGTTGTTGGTACTCAAAAGAATTGTCTCATTGACAACATAGGGTTATAGACCATATACGGTCAAATAAGGATTTTAGAACATGCAAAAGCCCCTTATCTAGAGCTCTGGAGAGAATCTTTTAACAAGCTTGTGTAAGTAATATGTGGACAGTGCAGATCTTAATCAAATTGTGTGGATGCATAGGCAGATCTGAATCTACTGTTCACAAAAATCTAGCTTGTACATTTTCCCATTGAATACTACTGCCTAGGTGGTGTAGTGGAAGAGTGTCCGTCTGCCTTGGATGCGGAAGGTCGCGGGTTCTATCTCCGGTTGCGTCATACCAAAGACTTTATATAAGTAGTAGTAACGGCTGCCTCCTTGGTGCTCAGGGTTGTGGGCATTACGACTGACAACCTGGTGTCAGGATAAATGGACCAGAAGTAATCGTAACTTATCAACGAAACGCTGTGATATAAATATAATATTGTTTAAAGTGGCATTTAACACTAAACAATCAATTTTTTTCCAGCTTATTACTCGCAGAAGACTACAGATATGTACAACCACCCGTACAGTAACTCAATGGTGGACACTAACTCTACGCAGTACAAGATCGAGAGTATGATGGCTCTCGCCAAGGCTGCTGCCAACAAGGAGACTCCGTCGAAACAGTCGAGGGCTATCCGGGGGTCGCCATGTACTTCAGATTATAGGTAGGTGAATGTTAGTCAACCCTTTCCCTCATATAGACGCTTTCTGATGCCTCTGCAGCAGACGGTTCTTTGAAAACATAGTGACAAAAGAAGAAATTGCTCAAATCTTGCAATTTCTCCTTTTGCCACAATGTTTTCCACTTTTAGTCATAGGTTATCCATTCAATTAAAGAGATTCTATTTTTTGACAAAATATGTTCAAAGTCATCTGCTGCAGAATTGTCGTATGAGGGAAAGAGTTAATCCCCCCACCCCGTTCCAACATACATCAATGACTTATTTCTTATTTCGGCTAAAAAGTGAATAATCTCTGAATTAAAGTATTTTTATTGAAAAATTTTGAAAGTTTGTAGTAAATGGAGAAACGGCTCACTATGAGCAATTTCTCCTTTTGTCACAATGTTTTCATACGAGAGGTGTCAGAAAGCGTCTCTATGAGGGAAAAGGTAAAGTCTGTCCATAAAAAAGGTACAAGTGAACAGTGTAAACAAGATCAACTTGTGAAGCCCCAGTCTGATCCAGAATAACATTGTTCACAAAGTTACAGCAGTGGTCTGCTGCAAAAAAGAGTGAATAATAGTTTTTCTTGCCAAATCTGCTGCAAAAGAGACGGCACAAACCCTCTACCCATCAGGGTTTAACTGTATATTTCTGATAAGAAGAAAGTACTTATGACTAGTAGCATCATTTGTCATTCACCAATGGGACTGCCTCATTGGAGTAGAGGTAGAGCGTCTGTCTTGGGTGTTGGGGGGCTCAGGTTTGCAGGTTTAGCACTGGCTGTTGTCAGGATATATCACAGCTGGGCCAACATTATTTCCGACGTTTGACAAAAGTCGGTGACATGCATCATTAAACTTTCATCAATGGTCTAACAGTCTATGTGGAAAAGCAGCCAGTTGCTTGAAAAGTATCTTGTGGTGAGAACTGGTCTGAGAAAGCCAGGAAACGCATGAGTAGGTGAACTTGGCACTCTTGATATGACTGAAAAATTGTTGAAAACGGCATTAATCCATTATCAATAATTGTTGTTCCCATAGGTGGACTTTTACGCAGGTTATACTGTATTTCAGTGACTGACTCTAGCCAAGGTACTCCAAGTTCTACCTCTACCTCCCCCTTTGACCCTGCAATTAAACACCATCTGTGAACAAAGACCATATTGTTATGGTCTCATGGGTGGTCTTTATACACCGCTTCCACTGTATTTCAGTGACTGAGTCTAGCCACGATACTCCATTAACTACCTCTATCTCTCCTTTGACCCTACAATTAAACCCCCTGTGAACAAACACCATATTTTTGTGGTTTCATGGGTGGTCTTTTACACAGGTTCCACTGTAAATCAGTGACAGTCTAACCGAGGTACTCCAGGGTCTACCTCTACGTCTACTATGACCATGCAATTAAACACCACCAGTGAAAAAAGACCATATTTTTGTGGTCTCATTGGTGGTCTTTTACACAGGTTCCACTGTATTTCAGTGACTGAGTCTAGCCAAGGTACTTCAAGGTCTACCTCTACCTCTTCTTTGACCGTGCAATTATCCAAGGTACTCCAGGGTCTACCTCTACCTCTCCTTTGACCCTGAAATCAAACACCACCTGTGAACAAAGACCATATTTTTGTGTTCTCACAGGTGGTCTTTATACACAGGTTCCACTGTATTTCAGTGACTGAGTCTAGCCAAGGTACTCCAAGGTCTACCTCTACCTCTTCTTTGACCCTGCAATTAAACACCACCTGTGAACAGTCTTTATTTTTATGGTCTCATGGGTGGTCTAAATTTATACACATGTTCCACTGTATTTCAGTGACTATGAGTCTAGCCAAGGTACTCCAGGCTCTACCTCTACATCTCCTAATGACACACTCTCCCCAATAGAGCAAATATTTGGGTTGATGTCTGGGAACCGACAGAAGAGCCGCATCCCCTCTCCGTATGACTCGGACACCAGCGGACATAGCAGTGAGGGCTCGGAAGCGGCGTTGCTTGATATGATGGTAAGTATTACCTAACTTACTAAATCATGTATTACTTTACCCTTACTTTGAGCCAAATCTTAATTTGTTTAGACAAATACACATGGCAAGGTATTTATTGAATCCTTTCCCACTTGCAGACGCATTTTGTCACCATTGAATGAGACCTGCCTTGAGCAGCCACCCAGGGAAGGGTCAACATGTGGCTGCTGAACACAGGTGGTTGCTTAATACAAGTCAAATCTTCAAGTGGCTACTTAATACAAGTTGGCTGCTTAACAGGCACAAGTTTGACTGTATTTGATTCCCTCTTTTCAGAATGGTTTGAAACTTTCCAAGCGCAAGGCCAGCTCTCCCATAAATGACTTGGACTTAACAGCTATGCACTGCCAAGCACACTTTCACTTACTAACAGGTCGACTTTGAACACTGTTCTTTACATTTCATGTCCTCTCTTCAGAATGACTGGACTTAACCGCTATACACTGCCAAGCACACTCTCACTTACTAACATGTCGACTTTGAACACAGTTCTTTATATTTCATGTCCTCTCTTCAGAATGACTCTACTTAACAGCTATGCAGTGCCAAGCACACTTTCACTTACTAACAGGTCGACTTTGAACACTGTTCTTTACATTTCATGTCCTCTCTTCAGAATGCATTGAAACTTACCAACCGCGAGGCCAGCTCGCCCATAAATGACCTGTCTAAACAACTATTCACTGCCCAGCAACAGCAGCAGCAGCATCAGCAAGCCTCTCTCAAACAGCAGCATCAACAGGTGCAACAGCAGGTACAACAGCAACAACAACAGCAAGCTCAACAACAACAGCAACAACAACAATGTTTGGTTCCCTATCAACAGGCTCAGGTACAAGCCTTGCAGCAGCAGCAACAGCAGATGTTGGCTGTCCAACAAGCAGCAAATCAGTTGGCTTTGCAGCCGTCTAGTCAGTCTGCTCTTACATCTTCGACAGAAAATGTTGGTAAGTATAATGAGTTGTGCTCTGCGACAAGCCAACCATGACCCTTACCCACATGCAGATGATTCCTGGCGCCTCTGCAGCAATTGACTTTTGAAAAAATTAAGACATATGTAGAAAATGCGATTAATAAGTGGCAAACGATGCAGATATAAGAAGACAGCTTGTTATGGGCTCTCCTGAATCTGTATTATTTGCAAAAGCTGTACAGAGGTTCCTTGAAACCATTTTTAGCTCGCCTGTCACGTAGTGACCAGGTCAGCTTTTGTGATCGCCCTTTGTCCGTTGTCTGTCCACAATTTTTTGTGAACACGATAGTCTTCATTTATTATCCGATAATTACCAAACCTATTCAGTAGCTAGATGTACATGAGAGCTTGGTTCCTTTCGAAAACCTGCCAGATCCATCCATGCATGATGGGATTATGGCCCTTTAAAATTGACAAAATTGCTATAATTTGCCGTGTGAACAAGTAAGTCATCATTTATTATCCGATGTTTACCAAACTTATACAGTAGGTGATATACATGAGAGCTCGGTTCCTTCTGAAAACCCTTGAAATTGTCAAAATTGTTATAATAGAGCTTGTGAACACAATAGAGGCTCCATTTACTATCTGATCTTCACAAAACTTGGATAGTAGTTAAATATTGATTATAATTGTTATGATTGACTCACGATAACAATATATACGATATATGTGAACACGATAAAAACTTCATTTATTTTTCACATTTCCTTTACATTGGCAATATTGACACATTGTTGGATGATGCAGATATTTAAAACAGAAATTCTACCTTTACATTCGCTCCTGGAGACCCGGTTGCGGCGACATTCTTTCGGGCGATGTTTTCCATTGCCTCTCACCTCTGATCTATGTGAGAAAGTAGTCAGTGGCTTCGAAAGAATGTTGTGTAAGTACTGGTGTGGGAAAGCCAGGAAAACATGGGTAGGTGCACTGACCGCCGTGATATGACCAAAGCTGTTGAAAGCGGCGTTAAACTCCAAACAAACAAATCGCTCCTGGAGAAGGTCAACGACCTCTCAATATTTTCAAAATAAAGATTCAGAATATTCCTTAAGTGACCCACTAACAGATTCCTTCAAGCCATGTTGATTGGTTGAAAACTATGGCCACCAGGGGGCGGGGCTTATATGGCTAAAGTGAAAAAAAAAAAAAATCGGGTGAGCGATATAGGGCCATCATGGCCCTCTTGTTCACTAACTCAAGAACAGTGTAGAGTGGGATCAGTCTGTAGGTATGCACTGGCTGATCTGGATCTGTGCAAGTCACAAATGCCTTACGATTGGTTTTCACAAAGCACTACTCATTAATTCATGCTCCAATAACTGTAAATCTATCTATCCAACATACAACAAAACTGCAGCAGATGACTTAGAAAACATATTGGGCATAAACCTAAGGAAAATCTCTATAAATGAAAGTAAAGTTATTGAAAAAGAGTCTGAAAGAATTGTGGCAAAATTCTCCTTCTGCACATGGGAAAGGGTTAATGTATAAGTTTATCTGTTTCAGCCAACAAAGCACAGGGCCAGGCCATGAGACCATATGTGATTGCCAACTTGGATCCATATGCCATCGACAGGGCGGCCCGTCTACATCGCAGCGCTGCAGGTAATGGTACGTTTTTGTTCTGTTATTAGCTCGTCTGTTTTTCAAAGAAAAAAAGTAGGGGTATTGTGATACGCTTGCCGTTATCGTTGTTATCTGCGTCATTACCTTACCGTCATTTAATCTTACCTCCTAACTCAAAAAACGTTCATTATTTTCAAATGAAACTTGGTACACATGTTTCTAGAAACAAATACACTTGTCTATACCAATAATTATCCAATAATGCCCCTTTTTCCATTTAGAAAAAACAAATTGGCATTTGCTCAGCAGCGCTCTGGTTTTTCCTGAATATTTACATTTCCTATAAACAGACACTTTCTCTTTCCTCTGCAGCAGACAGCTTTTGAAAAAATTATGGCAAAAGGAGAAATTGATCAAAACAAGCCACAATGCCACAATGTTTTCAATTTTATATTGATTTAACTTTCATTTTTAAAGTTTCCATTTCTTTTTACATAAATAGTTTCCAAAGTCATCTGCTGCAGGTTTGTTGTATGTAGGAAGATTTTAATACAGTAATGACTACTGAAAAACATTGGATCGCAAGTTTGAATCTAAGCTCATACAATCCTTCTTCCGATCATTGACAAAAGTATTAATCTTTGCTTCCAATATTTGGCTAATATAGTCTATGTAAACTTAATTCAAATGTAGGTATTGTTGTGTAGAGTTCTAGTGTAAGAAAGCCAGAAAACGGCTGAATTTGCCTCCATGATTTAACTTATAATCGGGTCTCCTAATTTCCTGAATTTAATTATTTAAATAAATGAATGTTTAGAGATGTCTGGAAATATTCAACATCAGTCACTGGTGAAAATATAGATAATAACTTGGGAAAATCACAAAGTTCGAATCATCCATGATAATTACAGTTGAAAAAATTGTAAAACATTACTTAAAGGAAATCTTTTTCAACCTTATTAGACTAGAGATTCATTATAACGCCTCAGTTTTACTGCTGTTCTCAGTAAAGAGTGGTGCGTTCTTGGCTCCCGAATTTTAAAGCATAAAATGGGAGGGAACGGCATTATAGATTTCTGGAAAGCGTTGGATATTTCCGAAATAAATACATTTCAGCTCATAATCCTATTTTTCCTCTTTGAAACTCTTCATGTTCTAGCGTCTTTTTCTCACAAGATTTAGGATTAATCCCGCAGTCTTGGTAAAGAAAAAAAGTGCAACGCATCGGCAATAAAGCATTAACAGTAGGTAAAACAACATCTGTGTATGAAAATGTCACAACCATGTTTTTAACCCTTTCCCTCATACAACAATTCTGCAGCAGACGACTTTGAACGTATTTTGTCAAAACATAGGTTATCCATTCCTATGACAAAAAGTGGAAAACATTGTGGCAAAAGGAGAAATTTCACGTTTTGTGCAATTTCTTCTTTTGTCACTATGTTTTCAAAACGCCGTCTGCTGCAGAGGTGTCATAAAGCATCTATATGAGGGAAAGGGTTAAGGATCATTAAAGTTTTCCAATGGACCGACTTATTTATACATTTCAGCCATGTGTGAGGCAAGCTGTACATGGAGTGGCAAAATTCCCCCCAAGAACTACAAGAATCCCACAACCTTCTCCTGTAAAGTGTTTCTAGGTGGTGTACCTTGGGACATAACTGAAGGTAAATAGCTGGAATTATACTGTAGTATATAGAGACAGTCTTGGTGGTTTAGTGGAATCCGCTGTGGTCGAGTGGTTAGCGTCGGGGATTCCGAAACCGGGTGTCCCGGGTTCGATCCCCAGTCGCGGCAATTCGGTCATGGTGGAGTGCTCTTGGGCAAGGCACATTTTCTAGCCTAGTACTGGTTTGTTCACCCAGGGATCATGAATAATTAAAAATTTAAATGCGCGCTAAATGACCTTAGCTGTCGATGCGCCATAAAACAATATACATTCATTCATTCATTGGTGGTTTAGTAGTAGAGTGTCTGCCTTGGGTGTGGGAGTTTATAGGTGTTGACCCGCATCCTGGTCATACCAAAGATGGTAGTAATGCCGTTCCCTCCTTTGCTCTCAGGGCTGTGAGGTTAACATTAGGACTGACTTACTGGTGTCAGGATAAATGATATCACTGAAAAATTGTTGAATTCGGCATGAAACGCCATACAAACAAATTTACTGTAGAAGTGATTAAATTCCGACCAAAACAATTATTTCTGTACCATGATAAGGTCATAGGATCATATTGCTACACCACAGAGGTCAAGATGTCCACATAAGGAGGGCCAGGGGGATTTTCTGTTTCAGGAATCATTACTCTATACCTAGATCCCCCTGAGCCCGGATTAGCCTGTTCAGACTGTGCAGGCTGATCTGGGTCATTATATTACGCAAAGGCCATAATGTCGGGACGGCTCATATTTCTCTGATTATCTTGCAAAACCCTAGGATGTGGGTATGATTGAGAAAAATTGTTTGAGTACCCACAACATGGGGTTAAAGGGTCTTATCTGGAGCCCTTATACCATGGTGATGTTAAATGCCTAAGCCCAATTTAGAATTCGTAAATCACTTAAAGTCTAGATTTCCACCAAAGTTTCAATCTTTTTGACACATGAAAATCTCTTCTTTCTTTTATTACAGCTGGACTCCAGGCATCTTTCAACAAATTCGGATCCTTCAAGATTGAGTGGCCCGGCAGAGATGGTAAGACAAAATAGTTTTTAAACAGTAGTTTATTCCTTCATTTAATGATTAGATTGGCCAACATAAACACTAGATTCCGAAGTATCCGTCTTGTTAATAGACATACATGTGATATCGTCCCAGACGTCTGAGATTATCCCCGAAATCACATGTCTGTCCCGGAGAAACGCAAGTTTGTCCCGGAAATTATAAGAAACTGGTAAAATTATGGGTCTTTTTTTTTTTTTCCAATCCGAGTAGGCTGATGTATGTGATGGGCCAACATAAATACTAGGTTCCTGATTGTCAGTCTTGTACTATTTGCACTGCTGCAGCAAATGACTTTAAAAACATTCAGGCACCGTTATGGAAATTTTATGTAAGGGAATGTTAAATATTGAAAAGAGTTAAAAACATTTTGGTAAAAGGAGAAATTTCTCCAGTCTCTCATTTGTAGTTTTTAACTTTTACCATTCGATCTTGCAGCCGCTTAGCCATTGCGTAAAAAGGACAAACTAAATTTCAAGCAAATCTGATTGGTCCACTTAGCTATTATTAGCCATTGAAAATTTATTTTACATAACACACTGTGGCATTGTTCGATTTTTGCTCTATAAGTTATTTTATTTTTCCAGTTTATTAGTTCAGAATATGTTCCAGTTTATGAGTTTAGAATATGTTCCAATTTATGAGTTTCGAAATATGTTCCAGTTTAATCGAGTAACAGAAAGAAAAATAATGATTGGAATTTTAATGCACCATTATGAAGAAATAGGTGTCATTGGCTCAAGGGCGCGACAGCCTAGAATGAACCCTGCCACATACAACAAATCTGCATCAGACGACTTGAAATAAACAGTCAAAGGTTTTGAAAATATCTATGAAAGTATAACTACTGGATAAAGTTGAAACCATTGTGGCAAACATCAGAGCCATTTCTCCTCTTGTCACAATGTTTTTAGCTCACTATGCACGAAGTGCAAGGTGAGCTATTGTCATCATATTTTGTCCGGCGTCCGTCGTGCGTCGTCAACATTTGAGCTTGTTAACACTCTACAGGCTACATTTTGCATCCAATCTTCATGGAAGTTTATCAGAACATTCATCTCCATCAAATCTTGGACAGGTTCGAAACTGGGCCATATGAGGTCAAGAACTAGGGCACTAGGTCAAATTAAAGGGAAATCTTGTTAACACTCTGTAGGCCACATTTTCAACTTGAGCAGTTTGCAATTTTGTCAGAATGTTTGTCTTAAAAATATCTAAGTCAAGATTGAATATGGGTCACATTGGGTCAGAAACTAGGTCAATAGGACAAATTCAAGGAAATCTTGTTAACACTGTAGAAGCCGCCGCATTCTTTGCTTCAGCAGCTTGAAATTTAGTCAGAATGTTGAGCTGAATGATATCTAGGCCATGTTCAAATATGGGTCATTCATGTCTGTTCAAAAACTAGGTCACTAGGCTAAATTGAAGGGTAATCTTGTTAACACTTTAGAGGCCACATTTTCAACTTGAGCATGTTGAAACTTTATCGGAATGTTTGTCTTCATGATATGTAGGTCAAGTTCGAACATGGGTTATGATGGGTCAAAAAGTAGGTCACTAGGTCAAATTGAAGTTAAAATCTTGTTAACACCCTAGAGGCCGCAATTTTTCTTCAGAAGTTTGAAATGGTCAGAATGTTTGTCTTAAGATATATAGGTCAAGTTCAAATATGGGTCATATTGGGTCAGAAATTAGGTCACTAGGCCAAATTGAAGGAAAATCTTGTTAACTCTGTAGAAGATGCATTTTTTGCTACAGCAGCTTGACATGTAATGCGAATGTTTATCTAAATGATATCTAAGCCAAGTTTGAATATGGGTCATGTAGGGTCAAAAACTAGGTCACTAGGCCAAATTGAAGCAAAATCTTCAAACTCCGGAGGACGCATTTTTACTTTGAGCAAGTTGAAACTTTGTCAGAATGTTGTCTTGATGATATCTAGTCCATGTTGGAATTTGGGTCATATCAGGTAAAAAAATATAGATCACTAGGCCAACTGATGGAAAATCTTGTTAACACTGGAGGTTGCATTCAGAATAATTGTCTTCATGTGTTTTGCATTGCAGTACATTGTATAATTAAGGTTAGAGATGCAGGGCCCTCATGGCCCCCTTGTTTAAAATTGGAAGTGATCCCCGTTTTTGTTTTACAGGCTATGTATATTTGTTATTCGAGTCTGAGAAGGCAGTCAGAACGCTGTTACAGGAATGTACACACGACTTCAGTACGGGGGAGTATTATTACAACATCTCCAGTCGCAGGATGAGATCAAAGGAGGTAAGTGTTTCGTAAGTCGTCTGCTGCATATTTGTTGTAAGTCATCTGCTGCATATTTGTTGTAAGTCATCTGCTGCATATTTGTTGTAAGTCGTCTGCTGCATATTTGTTGTAAGTCGTCTGCTGCATATTTGTTGTAAGTCATCTGCTGCATATTTGTTGTAAGTCGTCTGCTGCAAATTTGTTGCAAGTCATCTGCTGCATATTTGTTGTAAGTCGTCTGCTGCATATATTTGTTGTAAGTCGTCTGCTGCATATTTGTTGTAAGTCGTCTGCTGCATATTTGTTGTAAGTCGTCTGCTGCATATTTGTTGTAAGTCGTCTGCTGCATATTTGTTGTAAGTCATCTGCTGCATATTTGTTGTAAGTTGGGTTAAGAATGGGCTCATGAGAGCTGATGACTAAAGTACCAAAGAAACTCTTCAAAAGCTAGACGGAAATCAGTCAATAATATTGTTTTATTATTACAAAATCGGCAGTGAATTACTACAATTGATACATCTATGCGCAGCTTCAAATTAATGAACGCCATTTCCGGTTAAGCTTTCCCACATACAGCAAATCTGAAGCAGATAACTTGGAAAACATCAAGGCAAAAATATGGAATATCTCTTTAAAAGTAATTACAAATAATAAATTGAGTTGAACAAACAGGAGTTTGTTTACAAGGGTACAACATCCAACCTGCTGAACCATCTAAATGGCCAACATCCATCAACTTCAGAAACTATGAAGCAGTCGTCTATGACTTCATTCATCAGTACACCAAAGAAGAAGACTGATTACGTTCCCCTGAGTATCGTTGAAGGAGAGGGATTCAGAAAACTGATGGAGATCGTCGCCCCAGACTACACCATACCATGTAGAAAAACAGTCCGCTCCAGGATCCAGAGACATAACGATGTAGAGCGGGAGGTCCTAGCCACTAACCTTCAGACAGTACCTTTAGCGTCCATTACCACCGATACCTGGACTTCAAATTCGACTGAAAGCTACGTGACTTTAATGGAACACCATATTGCCGACTCCTGGAAGTTACAGACGAATGTTCTCCTGACACGCGCCATTGGTGAAAACATCGCCAACAGACTGATTGATGCTGTCAGCGAGTTCAACCTCCATGGAAAAGTAGAGACCTGCATTCACGACAATGCGCGCAACATGGACTGTGCCGGTAAACTCTGTGACCAGTGGAGAGACTTTGGATGTTTTGGCCACACACTACAGCTGTGCCTTAAACCTGCCTCTGGAGCTTCCAAAGCTAACGAACAGATGTCAGAAACTGGTTAGCCACTTCAAACAATCTACCACGCTGACAGCCGAACTATCCGCCAGACAGAAAGCCACGGGAATCCCACAGCACACTTATCCAAGACGTGGACACTAGATGGAACTCGATTTACCACATGATGAACCGCCTGGTTGAGCAGAGACGCGCCCTTACAGACATACTACTTGATATGAAGTTTACAAAGAAAGCTGACAGCATTTTGAACCTAGGAGAAGGGGAGTGGGAGTTAATTGTTGAGCTGTGTTCTGTTCTCCAACCGTTTCTCAGAAACAACAGAGTAAATGAGTACGGAGAGCTATGTTTCAGTCTCCAAGGTATTTCCAATAGTATGCAGACTTATACAGAGACGTCTTACCACTTCTTCCACAGACAACCATACAACGAGCAGGCTAAAGGAGACCATCCGTGATGAACTAACAACGCGCTACCAACCTAATTCAGATGCTGCAGCCATATCCACACCTGCTCTTCTAGGTGCACTCCTAGACCCTAGATTCAAGAAACTACCCTTCTTCACCAGCCAACAACGGAAAGTTATGTATGGAGTTTTAGAGTCTAGATTGGATGACCTCCCTCCGAGACTTCCTACAGCCAAATAACAGAGTCCATTCGAAACTCCTTCGAAACGTCGAAAGCTAGACTTCCTCGACTTTGGTACACCAGACAGATCTATCGAAGACTAACTACACTTGTACATGAATGAGAAGATAGCTGGTGACGCTGACCCGTTACTGTGGTGGAAGGAGACCGAGGGGCGTTTTCCAAAAGTAGCAGTTGTTTCCAGGAGTGTTTTGTCCGTGCCTGCAACATCTGTACCTTCGGAACGTATTTTCAGTACCGCGGGACTACTATTGAAAAAACTTAGAAACAGACTGACACCAGAAATTGTGGACTGTATAATTATTTTGAATAAGAATAAAGTGTGTTTAAGGGAAAGAATTGTCGAATTACGAGCTGTCTGAAGCAGACGACATTTAAGAAAAAATATGGGAAACGGACTAATGGTTTAACACACTTATTTTCTATTTGTTTTATCAAATGCTTTCTGATTGTTTTTATTATCATTTTTGCAAATAAGTTTCAATCTTTTTATATCAAAAATATTATAAAATGTTAACTTCAGATTTGCATAACCTTAGTCCTTGCATTTCAGACCTACGTGTATCCTTCATGAATGAATTGTAACATAATTTAAAAAGGCTACTTTCTCCTTACTGATTTACAGTTATGGTCGTTGCATCTGTTGAATGGTAAAAGAAAGAATAAGAACAAATTATCTATTGATTCATTCTTTTATTTTTGAACACAGATACATAATACATGAGTCCCTTTGCGAAATACCTTGCAAACTTCGATCTTTTCACCTCAGTCCTACGAACTGGCGAATAGCAATCACATTTGCAACAAATGTATTCAAGTTTTTTCCTTGATTTACATCAACTTGAAATTCAAATATTATCTGTTAAGAAAAAGAGTGTAAGTACAGTTGAAAACATACAATTTATATATGTAAACAATAGCTTATATTTATACTCGGAAAATAGCAATTATTTGAAAAGGGAAATGGTAAAGTACCAGTATTCGGATAAACCTGAAAATACGAATATTCGAATATATTCGAATAAATAAAAAACGAATATTAGAATATCGTTTTCGATATTCGTTCCCATCCCTAATCATAAGGCATGGGAAAGGGTTAAATATAAAACTAGTATTGATGGTTACAGGGTATCCGTTTGGTAAGTTCACTCAGTTCTTGTTTATTCCAGGTACAAGCAATTCCATGGATGTTGAGTGATAGTAACTATGTCCGCCAGCCGTCACAGAGACTGGATGCTAACAAAACGGTGTTTGTCGGGGCGTTACACGGCATGATATCCGCCGAGACCCTATCAGACATTATGAACGACCTATTCGGCAATGTTGTGTATGCAGGAATAGATTCAGATAAACACAAATATCCCATAGGCGAGTTGTGTTGAGTTACCTACCTTAAATTATTTATTTTAATTTAAACTTATTTATTTTAATTTAAACTTATTTATTTTAATTGAAACTTATTTATTTTCCATCGATGGCAAAACATGCTTTCAGCTTATATTAATCACACTCCATATCTGGTTCCTGGAGACGTAATAAGTACTTGCGCCATTTGTGTGGAAAAATCCCAATGTCCGAACCCGCACATCACAGGACTCTAACCCGGGACCTTTGATACAAGTGGCCAGAGCTCTACCTCTGCACCACTGTCTCCCCCATTACATTTTTCCTTCCTGACCACTTACAGCAAACCTGTAGCAGATGACTTTGAAAACATCTAGGCTAAAAGAGGGAAATTCCATTAGAAAAAGGATTAATATTTGTATATAGTTGAAAACATTGTGGCCAAAGGAGAAATTGCTCATTATGGTGTTTTTAAAAGTTGTCTGCTGTAGAGGTGTCTATATGTGGGATAGAGATTATATGATCGGGCATACACCAATAATAGGGGTGGCACATTTTGGAAATTGTGTATGTAAAATTATCCCCCCTTCCCATACAAATTTAGGGGTAATATTCAAAACGGTGATAATGAGCACGATCCCCCCCCTCCTAGATTGGACACTAAAATTTCCATCCTTGAGGTTATAGTTTTCACCTCTGGAGGGGATGACCAGTGTTCAGTCATAGTCTGGTCATACCAAAGACTTGATAGTAAAGGCTTCCCTCACTGAAACACATGGTTTTTTGGGATAACATTACAACGGATACATCCGTGTCAGTAAAAATGTCACCGCTAGGTCTGGTGATTTATCCAGGAAACGGTGATATAACTGAAACACTGTTATAAGCTGTGTGTCAATCACCATTCATACAAAGTAAGTACCCGTAGATAGATTTGATTATAAACAATTGTTTTGTAGGTAGCGGTCGAGTCACCTTCAGCACGCGTAGAAGTTATATGAGGGCCGTTCAAGCAGCCTTTGTCGAAATAAAGACACCAAAATTTACAAAAAAAGTAAATATTCACATTTTATTTTTTGTTACCTACCTTGGACCAGTCTAGCCTTAAAACTTGAGATAGTAATTTAAAAATAAAAGGGCATTTTCCTGCATGACTCATGGGATTGTGGGGTTAGCATGATGGCATCGGGTAATGGACAAGTAGTACTGGTACATTGTGATTTAACTGAAATACTGTTGAAAACTGTGTTAAACGCATATAGCCCTTTCCCATTTGTGGACGCATATGCTGCAGACACCAATTGAAAACATTGTGGCAAAAGAAGAAATAGCTAATGAGCAGTATCCCCACAAGGGCCCAGACTAGCCTAAACACTGATTATCACTGAAATATATTGTATGTTTGGAAGGGTTAACCATTTGTCTTGTTGATTACAGATACAGATTGACCCGTACATCAAGGCTTTGGGACAGTATCTGTTTCATGTGTAACCTAATAAGAGGGGTCCCGCAAGGGCCCAGTCTAGCCTTAACATTATTACTGAAATAGATATGTTGTATATGGGAAAGGGTTAACCATTTGTCTTGTAAATTACAGATACAGATCGACCCATACCTGGAGGATAGTATCTGTTCCATGTGTTACCTGCAGCAGGGTCCCTATTTCTGCAGAGACTTACAGTGCTTTAAGTACTTCTGCAGAACCTGCTGGTACTGGAAACACGAACCCGACCACATGAGGAATCATAAACCCCTCTCCAGAAATACTAAAGGCCATGCTACTCTGGGACTCATGTAGAAAGGTAAGGAAAGCGGGATTTTACTGGTTTGTAGGGAGGTAGGCAAGTTTAGTGTGATTTTACAGGTAATTTGACACCTGATAGGGGACCACTATTTCTGCAGGACAAAAGGCCATGCTTCTCCTTTTGACTCGTTTTGAAAGGTGATTTTAATCTCAGGTAATGGGGGCTGTCAATCCAGGGATCGTGTGTTCAAACCCCAGCATGGGGCATATTCAATCTGACATTTTACAAAGTTGGAATGAGCTAACTAGGCTTGGTCTAAATGGAAAAACAGCAAGTTGTTTGACTGTTGTGTGGAGTAATGTTATGAGAAAGGCAGGAAACACAAGAGTAGGTGAACTGGCTGCTGTTATATGACTGAAACATTGTTGTAAAATGGCATTAAACCTCGATCAATTAATCATTAGAGTGATTTCACTGGTAAATGGACAGGTTTAGAAACGCCTTAATGAGAGATTCGATATTCAGAGAATGGGATTTTCCACACAAACGGCGCGAGTACTGGTTAACCCTTTCCCTCATACGACAATTGTGCAGCAGACGACTTTGAACATATATGAGTAAAAGTGGAAAACATTGTTGCACTTTTTTGTGCAATTTTTTCTTTTGTCACTATGTTTTCAAAAAGCCATCTGCTGCAGAGGCGTCCGAAAGCGTTTATATGAGGGAAAGGGTTAAAGCTTGTTTCGCAATCAATGTAAAATAAATAAGTTTAACCCTTTCCCACATATAAACGCTTTCGGACGCCTCTGCAGCAGATGGCTTTTTGAAAACATAGTGACAAAAGAAAAAAGTGCACAAAAAAGTGCACTTTCTCCTTTTGACACAATGTTTTCCACTTTTAGTCATAGGTTATCCATTCAATTATGGAGATTTTCTATGTTTTGACAAAATATATTCAAAGTCGTCTGCTAAAGAATTGTCGTATGAGGGAAAGAGTTAAATTAAGTACAACATGATGAAATATACCAAAAGGTCAGGATCAGGTTAATATAATCAAGTAAATCTTTACCCATTCCCTCATTTTGACGCATCTTCAGCAGACTGCTTCTGAAAACATAATGAGCATTTGCTCCTTTTGTCACAATGTTTTTCGAAATACAGTCAAACTTGTCTTAGGCAGTCACCAGGGGGAAAGTCAAATTGTGGCTGCTTAACACAGGTGGCTGCTTAATACAAGTCAACTCGAGATGAAAATGGTGTTTTGGTTAATCTTTTAAGTGGTTGCTTAATTATGCATTGGATGCTCAACAGAGGGGACCACTAACACAAGTTTGGCTGTCTATTAAATAATTATACTTTCATTTATAGAGACTATCTAGAGCTCTGCATGATTGCATTTTGTTTCTTAACCCTTTCCCGTATACGACAATTCTGCAGCAGACGACTTGGAACATATTTTGTCAAAAAATAGAAAATCTCTAATAATTGAATGGATAACCTATGACTAAAAGAGAAAACTGTGGCAAAAGGTTAAATTGCTCATTTTGAGCAACTTCTTCTTTTGTCACTATGTTTTCACGAAGCCATCTGCTGCAGGCGTCAGAAAGCGTCTATGAGGGAAAGGGTTAGCCCTTTTCCCACATACAACAAATCTGCAAGAGACAACTTTGAAAACATGTAACAAGAATTATGACGGAACAGAGCTCTAGATAAGACGAGTATTTCACATTGCAAAATCCTTATTTGACTCTCAGACACTATGTTGTGGGTACTCAAAGGAATCGTCTTAGCGAGTACCCACAACATAGGGAAAAGACCAGTTTACTCCTCCTTATCTACTCCTCCGGTTATATCCCCAGATACATAGTATATGTGGGCTATATAGGAGTCGCGCTTGTCGGTTGGTCTATGGACATTTCTTGTGAACACTATTTCTCAGCAACCCTTTGTCAGAATTCAATATAACTTCACAAGAATGATTGATACCATGCATAGTTGTGCATATCGTTGGCGTGTTGCACTGGAATTATTTTTAAATGAGTTATGGCCCTTTGAATTTCTCATACATAATTATGTATATTGTCAAGCACCAGCTGGGGGTATTCATCACCTTCAGTGATATTTCTAGTTATGTATGTGTTCCCATATTTTTTCAGCAATGATTGGTCACTACCAGAAGCCGACTGGAAGACATAATGGTGCTTGATTAGCTCAAGGTGCTGGCTACAAGAAATATTGGTGCTAGTCGATATAAATGATTATTGGTGCTAGTCAATACAAATAATTATTGGTGCTAGTCAATATAAATGATTATTGGTGCTAGTCAATATAAATGATTATTGGTGCTAGTCAATATAAATGATTGGGTGGCTTTCGTAACATTCCCTGATTCATGTCTTTTATTTTGCAATTGTTGTCTTTCATTTAAACAAAAATGTGTCTTCCTTAAATCTCCAGGGTTGTCAAAAGTAGGTTGTATCCAGTATGTTTTATTTCAGAGCTCTTGGTTGATCTAAAGGGTACTTCTCAAACTTTTAAACGGAATAGAAATGAAAACATTGTTGCTAAACATTGTAAGGTTTTGATGTCACTCTAATTGAGTCCTCTGTATATATACAATGTTTTGCACTACTTGTGGAAACTATAGAGATTTATTTGTTGGGTACAAGTGTACCTATGTTAGGTACAGATGTACTAACATTTGTACTTGTATAGCAAGGACGATATTTGTCTCCCAGTCTTGAAGGGGTGAAAGCAAGACAAATGTGTTGCTTTTTTGGCATTTGGGGAGTCGAACATTTGGGTTTGGATCAACGTTCAAGTTGCCATCTTCTCTAAAAGTATAAGGATTTCAAATTTTGCACACATAAATAAATAAATCGGTTCTTCCAATGTTTAAAACGTGCTTTTGGGTCATACATATGAACGTAATTTTTTGTCATTTTGTTAGATAGATTTTTCACACACATTTTGTCTTTTGTCTTTTACACTTTCACTGATGGTCAAAGCGGAAGATGGCGAGACAAATAATTACGTGTAATTCTTGTTTTTGTTTTGTAAATAAGCTTATTTCCTTTTTCATTTATTGTTTAATTTATTAAATATTGTTTACAATATCAGTGCTCTTACCACTTTTTACCATCTTCGTAATTGGAAGTATTAATTTTGAAACGGAGAAGAAAACATGATTGGAAATGGATTAATATATAAATTTTAGCACTATAGCCATTCAAACAATTTTGTCAAAACTGAGTTTAGCTGCAGAGGCAACAAAAGTCAATTTTATCAACAAGTTTCTCAAGAAAAAGTGCTTCGTAATTTTTTTTCAGTTATGTTCTATGTCAAATTTTTATCATTATTAACCTATTAACATTTTTTTTTCCTCTAGTGGAAGAATTATTTATCGCTTTCAAAGATTTCAATCCTGTTTTATACTTTAAAAGTAGTTTTTAAATTTATTTCAATGGAGTTGGAATTTCTTCATTTAAAGAGAATCATTTAATACCATTGCCTGAAAAGATATGAATAAGTTTTGCATATATTAAACAACGAATTATAGAAAAAAAATTCCATTGAGCTTTTGATACCGGAATTCTTAACAAAGTTCTGTTTTCACGTGTGTAGAAATTTTAGTGAGTTTGTAAACGCAAGTTAGCGTGTAAAATCCCAAAGGATAAGAATTCTTGTTTTAAAGTTTCAACTGTAAATAAATTATGAATGACATCTATTACAAATGAAAATGTGTCATTTCTCATAACTGAAGTTATTATATATTGATAAGATCTTCGAAGCTGTTTTTAACACTTTCACACATACAAATAAATCTGCAGCAGACGATTTTGAAATCATTCTCAGAAAACATTTGGAAAATCTCTTTCTATAAGTAATTTATTTTAGAATAGAGATGAAATCATCGTCAGCTTTAAAAAAAGAAATCGGGTTCATAAACTATTAATTTTATTTTATTGCAGTTGTTTGGTAAATAATGCTTAAATTAATTCTTGATTTTGTGTAGATAATTATTTATTTTATTTTATTGCAAAAAAGGAGCGAAAAAAAAAGCAAGATAAAAAGTTATAAAATACAATGCATAAAAAAAGTTTTTAGTTTGTAGATTTGTTAGTTTTCGCACATTTTTTTATAATTATTGCCCCACTTTGAAAAGGGGTGGGATATAGTTTTGCTCTTGTATGTCTGTCCTGTCACAAAGTCTTGTGCTGTGCATAGTTTTTCCTAAACTTTATAAACCAAGAGTCACTAAACTTGGCAGTAATGTAGAAATGGCACCTTGGTTTTTGTTTTATTGCCTGGCTCAATACATGCATTACTGAAAAACATGCCTATAGAACAATACACTCTTGTGCAGAGTAATAGCGCAAGACTTTGTGACAAAGGTTTACATTTGGGGCATCTATGTCTATTTAGACATTTCTAGATGTTGTACATTTATTTAATTTTTGTCTTTATGATTTTTCTGAATTGTTCTATCCTTCGTTTAATCTTTGTCCTTTTATTGAACCTGTTCTGTATTCTTCAGCTCTTTTACATTCAAACTTTTCTCTATCACTCTCATTTTGTTTCCTCTTTCTCTCTCACTCTCTCTCTCTCTCTCTCTCTTTCACATTTCCCACATTTCTACCCCACTCACTCATGCCCTCTCTCCCTCTCTCTTACCCCCTATCTCTCTCTCTCTCTTACTCCCCCCATCTCTCCCTCTCTCTTTCCCTCTGCTTCCCCCTCTCCTACCCCTCTTTCACCAATCTATCTTTTCTATCCTTTCTCTTTTATATCGTTCTTATTATCTATGACCATTCTTAATGTTTGTTCATAAGTTTCTATTTATGTTTAATCAATTTGATTGGCTAAAGTTTGTTTAATTGTAAGCAATGTTTCATTTGCAAAATAGAACTTTCCATTGCTGCAAGAGAAACCAGAACACATATCTCAGAATTAAGTCAGATTGGAATTTTTGTTCACACATGTTTTATCCATCTGATATAATGTGCATGTGTGGCACTTTGTACTGTACATGGAAAATCAGTGCATACGGAAATTGGAAATTGCAAATTATTAACGTTTGTATTATGTCCCTGGCCTATATGATTTAATTTTTGGTCTATTTTTATTTGATTTCAATGAATTGAAGTGTTGTTTTTTCTCTGGAAATATTCATTTGATTTTTTTACAATGGATATATATATTAACACATTCCTACATGCAGATACATTTCAATGAATCTGTAAAAGAGAACTTTTGAAAACATTGTATCAAATTGAGATTTCTCAATATAAGCCATTTTTTCCCCCTTTGCTTTCAATGTTTTCAACTTTATTCAGCAATAATTGTACTTTAAATTATAAAGATTTTTCATATATTTGTCCAGATATTTCCAAAGTTGTCCTCGGCGGATTTTTCTGTATTTGGGGTAAAGTTTACGCTTTCCTGCACGCAGCAGATCTGCAGCAGAATACCTTGAAACATCCAGACGAAGTTTTGGGAAATTTCTACGAATTGAAATAGGAATAATAGAATAAAGCTGAAAACATTGTGACAATAGGAGAAATTGCTCATTATGAGAGATATTACCATTTTTTCATTTTTTTCAAAAGATGTCTACATTTATTTTACTGCAAGGTCCACTTCTCTAGCAGAGATTATTAACAGGGCAGGCATTTTTTCTACAATGTCTTTTTTTTTTTTTTTTTAAATTAATAATTGTATCATTGTGTTATCATTTCTTTTTATCTTAAATTTAGCTTAAAATTCAAATCTTGATGATTTTAAATGATAAATTTCACTGATTTTTGTGACTAATTTCTTCCTGCAAATTAGTAAAGGTTCGATTATTTTTATTGGTCTGTCTTACTTTAAGATGGACATTCTTGTTGGAGCATAATTATCTAAGTGTCGGAATTCACAAGAATTGATTGCTAACAAGCTAAATAATCGGGGGATAAGGCACCTTGGTTAATCAAATTTTGCCTTTTTTTAAAAAAATATTTATGCAGTCTTGTTTCAAGTTAAAATATGCATGCTGATTTCGAAAATTTAAGTTTTTATTAACATTCATGACTAATTCAGAACTTAACGGATTATTTTAACATTTGTTTCACCCGCGATTCACTTTAATTCAAATGAAATTGTGTCCCCAGATTCAAATCAGTTTTAAATTTGTGTTTAGTGTCAAGTTTTTAAGACAAAATCATTTGTTGGTAAATATAGCCCTATATGGGAATGGAGATAAGAAAGATTTTTAAGACTTCTCGGTTTTTTCATATACATGTACATCTTACCATTGTTTTTAAAACCGATTGAATCAAATTAAATTAGAATTACTTTGATTAGCTGAAAAAGGCATTGTTGGTTGAGTCATGCTACTTAGAAACAAACTATCGGTAATTTTTCATCATGTGTTACTATGTGATATTATGAACTCCGTTCTGACCTTTATGCAGATATGCATGCATATTATTTTGTTGTAAGTTTTTATCAACTTGAACCATTTGAAAGCTGAACACTTATCATAGGTTTTATAACTTTAAAAAACCGGCAATAGAAAATTGATTATACAAATTTCAAGGTTTTCAATTTTGACATGGGAAAGAAAAGAAATATTAGAATAATGGCTTACACAGTTGTTTCAATGACCTGACATCGTATAGCCATACTTGGTAATGTATTTGTCCTAGATTTAATAAACCATTGTGTTTTTTTGCAAATGATTCAAGGCATGCATTTGCACCAGAAAATGTTTAGGTACAAAATAGCATTAAATGGTAAAATGCTGATGGTTGGTTTCTTTGAGCATGGCTCGAATAATGAATTAATAAATATCTCATGATTCAATATTATTGTATAGTTTGTAAAAGTTGGGAATAAAACAAAACAAATTGTTGTTTGTCAAAATGATTTTTGGAAAATTATAATGGTTTTAAAATCCAATGTTTGTTAAATAAAAATGTCTACTTTTGTAAATGTTGGAATAATCAAAATACTTGTTCATGTTTGTGTGATAGATTTAAGAAAGTTCAAATGGTTTGAATACATTCCATCTTTATTCTGTTTTCCTTTTCACAGGTTGGGAATAATCAAAATATTATTTTCAATGGTAAGTATATCTATAAATCAATTGACTTGATTTTGTATTTCAATTTCCATGCCAAAACAATTGTAGCAATAAAGTGTGCTTGTAAATCACCAGTCCGCATTTAGCCATGACCAATTCAATTTCTCCATTCGAATGAGGTGTGATGGGGGGAAAATTGGCTTTAATAGATTTAATACTAGTAGAGAAAAAACAAACGAATTTTACAGAATAGTGGAAGTTCTGATGATAGATATTTTTATTCTGTTCAAATTCTTAAAAACCTGGGGTAGTGCAGAAAACATGTCTGTTCTGTGCTTCATGCAGTATGATCATAACAGTATTATTTCAGAGCTCTAGATATTAAATGGACATTTTTCATTCAAACCCTATGTTGTGGGTACTGAAAAGAATAGTCTCAGTGAGAAAATATTGTGGGGAAAAGACCAGTTCACTCTCCCTTATCTAGTCCTCCGTTATCTTATTTCGAAGATAATATGCAGCTAATTTGTATTGAAGTTCCTGGTTTATTGACAAAAACCAGAACATACAATCACCCGATGATTCATTGCTTTATCGGAAGCAGTAACCAGTAACCACAGGATTAATTCAGGGAAAATTATTTGGGAAAAAAAAGCAAAACGCCTGCGAATTATTGAAATAATTTAGCTGTAGCTGTCTTTTTGTGATACGTTTTAATATTTTGGTATTCAAATTATGTTGACATGATCTGTGTGAAAGGGTTCCCTTAATGCATCAATCAAATGTTATTACCTACATGTTCCGTGATTTTAAGTCTGAAATCTTTTCTCATTATGAGCAATTAATCCTTTTACCAAGATGCTTTAAAATGCGTCTGCAAGTGGGAAAGGGTTGGACGGTTTGTCATTCTACAGTTGCCTTTAGAGATATCTTCCAAGATACATATTTCGTTTTGGGACAACGGGAGGATTCACTCTATGCTTAGGGTGCTTAGGACTTCCTTTATTCACAGATCAACACATATAATATTTGCATCGTTTTAAAAAAACTAGTTGAAACTAATTAAAAACATACATTTTATGAATTTTGGGTTTTGAAGTACAAGTATGTACACAGCACAGGAAGTGCTATTTTTGTACATATTTGGATTGATTGTTTCTCTTTAGTTTTCTGGTTTCTAATAAAGTAGAGGGATAATTGAATAATCTGTTTTTTGTCTTAATATTGCTCTTTGCGCCCAGCCCCGGTAGCCACGTCGGAAGCGATGCTGGCTATCAATCTGTGTTTGACCGCTTCGGGTGCGGGAGATCGCGGGTTCGATCCCCGACCGGGTCATACCAAAGACTATACACAATGGTAGTAATGGCTGTCCTCCTTTGTGCTCAGGGTTGCAGGGTTAGCATTACGACTGACTGGCTGGTGTCTGAATAAATGGACCAGTAGAACTGATAACTTACTCGGGAAACGCAGTGATATAACTGAACAATTGTTGACTTGAAAGCCCTGAAGTTTATTTGGAATAAAGAGTCGTCTAGATAGCTAACTAAATTTTCTCGAAACATCAGTCTATATATCCTGAATTAACAGGCCCGTCCTTGCATATCTCTGCAGTTGGATACTAACTCGTATTTAATTGCTTGACTATACTTACTGCTGGTACGCATATCCTTAAATATTGAAACCTTATAAACCCTCATCTATTTAAGGGCTTTTGCTATATTAGAAAGGGGTTTAATTGTTTAATATTTGACAAACGTAAATAAATGCGACACGTTTAATGTTTAAAAGCAGCCAGTTGCTTGGAAATATTTGTGTAGAGAGCAATGGGTGTTGGAAAGCCAAGAAACACATGGTTAGGCGACCGCCGTGATATGACTGAACATTTGTAGAAAGCGGCTTGAACATTTCCATGAGAACAAATAATTTATCAACTTGTTCCTTAATCTTTTCCAATACAGACATTATCAGACGTCTCTGCAGCAGACGACTTCTGAAAATGTGTCAAAAGTAGAAACTGCTCATGATGAGCAATTTCTCCTATCGTCATGTTTTCAACTCGATACAATACATACTTTCATTTATATATAAAGATATTTTCCATATTATTTACTAGACATTTTCGAAGTCGTCTGCTTGATAAGTTATGTGGGAAAGGGTTAATTGCCGTACATAACTTTAGATGACCCTGCTGCAGACTGCATTTGAAATCAATGGAAGACGAGAACTGGCCGCGTACCCAATCATATCGCCGGTCAAGTAGGAGTTACCTCCCATATATGTATTGTGGTGAATCAAATAGGGGTTGCCTCCCATGTACTGTATTGTGGTGAATCAAGAATAAAATAATTGATTAGAGTTGAACGCCATTGTAAACGAAAGTTTAGTTATATCACTTTGACCAGCAAATTACTAGCTTTCCTACACATGTACTCGTCACAATATCCATCCAACCAGTAAATTCACCTGGCGTGTTTATTGGCTTTCCTATACACGTTCTCGTCAAAACATCCATTCAACCAGCAAATTCACCTGGCGTATTTATTGACTTTCCTATACACGTTCTCGTCAAAATATCCATTCAACCAGCAAATTCACCTGGCGTGTTTATTGGCTTTCCTATACACGTTCTCGTCAAAATATCCATTCAACCAGCAAATTCACCTGGCGTGTTTACTGGCTTTCCTACACATGTACTCGACGAAATATCCATCCAAGGTACATGTAACTGGTTACCTTTCTACACAGACTATTAAGCCCCTTGGTAGGAAGACGAACGATGTGGCTATGTCTTCACTTTAGTTCCGACTCTTCCTTATAAAATGATAGAATTGAATACATCTGTCCAATGCCTTGAAGGAATCCGCCGTGGTTAGCGTCGGGGATTTTAGAACCGGGCGTCCCGGTTTCGATCCCCAGTCGCGGCACTGTGGTCATGGTGGTGTGCCCTTGGGCACGGCACATCTCTTAGCCTAGTACTGGTTTGTTTACCCAGGGATCATGAATAAGTGAACTGTGATATAACTGAAATAATGTTGAAAACAGCAAAAAAGATAAATAAAAAAAATCAATTCCTAAAATGTTAACAAAACATGCAGATATAGTAAGCAATCTCCGGGGTGTGCAATGGTAGTGCCTCAACTTCGGGTACGTGAGGTGGATGGTCGATCGCTGGCCGGGTCATACCAAATACTTTCAAAATGGTAGTAATGGATTTCCCTCTTTGGCGCAGAGGGTTGTGAGGGTTAGCATTACGTCCGACTCCCTGCTATCAGGATTAGTGGACCAGTGGTTCTGATTACTTATCCGGTTATTGCTCTGATTTAACTAGAAATAAATGTTGAAAGCGGTGAAACCATCATGCAAACGGAACAAACTAGGACTAAACGGTCGCCAACATTACGAATTCAATAAAGGTCATGACCTTTATAGATAATAATTCCGATTTATGTACCACGTCATAGGAAAAAAAACATGATTTTTGTTGTTTAATGTTTTAAGGCAAGTTGGCATATTCATTTTTTGTTCACTTTTTCTCAAAAAAACTTGTGATAGGGCTTTCATATTTGGAATATAATTACAACTTATACCTTTCTTCATATTGTATGCTGATTTTTTTGTCTTTATTTCCTCCATAAATTGAAGATTTTACAAAAGCACATACATGAAATTCGCAATTAAGTAGTTATGAGAATAATACTATCATTCATATACCCACATATTCGGAATAGAATTACAACTCATACCTTTTTTTCATATTGTATGCTGAAGATGCTGAGTGTGACCTTCTTTTTGGGGTAAAAAACATGATTTTGGTTGATTTTGAGAATTTGAGAATAATTGCAAGGGATGTCCTTTTCATTTATAACTCCAATACCCTTCATGTAAATCACTTCATACTTCACACATTCGTTCAGGACCATCATACAATTATGTTAGAACACTCCATTGTATCCTAAATATGGAGTTATGGCCCTTTATTGACTTAGGAAATTTGTTGTGATCTCCACTTACATCTAAATAATGTTTTTTTTTTTCACTTGATGCTTTTAACAGTTATCTAAAATGTGTGTGCATTTAAATCTTTTGACCATTTTTATAACGAAGAATACAATTTTGGAGGCGAGTACCGATATCAATGTTCATACTTTTTTTTACAATTGCTTTTTTAAATTATATATATATATTAAATGTATGCATCTATTCATTTGCTTTTACATATAGAGTATATACAAGTTCGAATAAGAAAATCGACTAAAAACACATTTTGTCCCACCTTCCGTTCCCTATGTGTTGGCGACTTTAATATGCCGTTTGTGAATATACCAATTGTGTTTATTATACAAACGACTTTTCCACTTTCCCACAAACAGACGTTTTCTGTCGCCTCTGAAGTAGACGACATTTTATCAAAATGACATAAAGAGAAATTGCTTATCACTAGCAGTTTCTCCTTTTGCTTCACTGTTTTCACTTTTATTTAATTGTTATTTCATTTAAAGAGAGTTTCCATATCTTTGACTAGATGTTTTCGAAGTTTTCAGGTGAACTTTGTGGGAATGCGGGGGGGGGGGGGAATTATATGTGAGAGAATTGGTGTCTAAAATTGTCGGTCAGATTTGCTGGTATTTAATGTACGATAGGATCAACGGTCTAATGAGGATAAATCTTTTTCCGCCCGAGCTTTCTCGTATCGGCATGCATAATAAGGAAATTAAATAGAGGATATTACATGAGTGGTCATTCAATACGACATTTTATTAAACGAGTTTTCTAAAATTGATAAAAACGAGCCTTGGCGCAAAATATATATAACGTCGCTATATAGCGCGGTCATTTTCATTGCTTTTCAAAAAAAACGAGCCTTGGCGCAAAATATATATAACGTCGCTATATAGCGCGGTCATTTTCATTGCTTTTCATTATGACGTTACGTAGCATTGTTATTACACTAGTTGAACACGCAATTTATACAATGGCTTTATTACACTCCCGGCGACGTCATTTATGATATAATAAACATAAACTCTAGCAAAGAAAACATAATGTGCCCTACGTGCCACGAACCGCACAGCATCTATACCTGAGCATTTATGTTACAATGTAAACATAGAGACCCTGTCTGTTTAAAAGTACGAAAGCCTATTAGGACCATCTGAGAAAAAAATAATATCGTAAAGTCGTAATAACGCGAAAAAAGGCGTTATAATGCGAAAAAAGGCGAAGTAACGCGAAACAAGGCATAATAACGCAAAGTAAAGGCGTAATAATACGAAGTAAGGCGTAGTAACGCGAATAAAGGTATTATAACGCGGAAAAAAAAGGCGTAATAACACGAAATTAAAGGCGTATTAACGCTAATAAAAAGCGTTATAACGCGAAATAAAGGCGTAATAACGCGAAAATAAACGCGTAATAACGCGAAATAAACGCGTAATAACGCTAAACAAAGGCGTAATAATGCTAATAAAAGGCGTTATAACGCGAAAGAAAGGCGTAGTAACGCGAAAATAAAGTCGTGATAACGCGGGAAAAGGGCGTTATAACGCGGAAAAAAGGCGTAATAACGCGAAATAAAGTCGTAATAACGCCCTTTTTAGTTATATATATAAATCGATTACTGCTTTGAAGACTCTTTTTCAACCATGGATCTACGACCCAGATCAACCAATTCATTATGTTTTTTCATTGGCTGAGCTACGATTTACGACCCAGATCAACCAACTCGCTATGTCTTTTGAGTAGTTCAGCTACGATCTACGACCCAGATCAACCAATACGCCATGTTTTTCTCAGTGGCTAAGCTACGATCGACGACCCAGATCGACCAACTCGCTATGTTTGTATATTGGCTCACCTACGATCTACGACCCAGATCAACCAATTCGAATCTCTATTTCAGTGGCTTAGCTACTATCTAAGACCAAGATCAAACAATTTTCTATTTTTCTCAGTGGCTGATCTACGATCTACGACCAAGATCAACCAATTAGCTATGTGTTTTGAGTGGTTGAACTACGGTCTATGACCCGTATCAACCAATTCGCTATGTTTTTTCATTGACTTAGCTGCGATCTATACGACCCAGATCAACCAACTAAGTATGTTTTTTCATTGGCTGAGCTAAGATCTGCGAGCCATATCAGCCAATCCGCTATGTGATTTGAGTGGCTGACCTACAACCCAGACCAACCAATTCGCTATGTGTTTTGAGTGGTTGAGCTACGATTTACGACCCAGATCAGCCAATACGCCATGTGTTTTCATTGGCTGAGCTACGATATACGCCCCAGATAAACCAATTCGCTATGGGTTTTCAGTGGCTGAGCTACGATCTACGATCCAGATAACCAATTCGCTATGTTTTTACAATGGCTGAGCTACGATCTACGACCGAAATCAACTAATTCGCAATGTTTTTTCATTGGTTGAGCTACGATCTACGACCCAGATAAGCCACTTTTTTATGTTTTGTCATTGACTAAGCTACGCTCTCCGACCGAGATCAACCAATTAGCTTAATATGTGTTTTGCGTGGTTGAACTACGATCTACGATCCAGATCAACCAATACGCCATAGGCTGATCTGGGTCGTACATCGTAGCTCAACCACTCAAAACACATAGCGAATTGGTTGGTCTGGGTTGTAGGTCAGCCACTCAAATCACATAGCGGATTGGCTGATCTGGCTCGTAGATCTTAGCTCAGCCAATGAAAAAACATACTTAGTTGGTTGATCTGGGTCGTAGATCGTAGCTAAGTCAATGAAAAAACATAGCGAATTGGTTGATACGGGTCATAGATCGTAGTTCAACCACTCAAAACACATAGCTAATTGGTTGATCTTGGTCGTAGATCGTAGCTCAGCCACTGAAAAAAAAAGAAAATTGTTTGATCTGGGTCTTAGATAGTAGCTAAGCCACTGAAATAAAAATTCGAAATGGTTTATCTGGGTCGTAGATCGTAGCTGAACAACTCAAAAGCCATAGCGAGTTGGTTGATCTGGGTCGTAAATCGTAGCTCAGCCAATGAAAAAACATAGCGAATTGGTTGATCTGGGTCGTAGATCCATGGTTGAAAAAGAGTCTTCAAAGCAGTAATCGATTTATATATATAGCTAAAAAGGCGTTATAACGACTTTATTTCGCGTTATTACGCATTTTTTTCGCGTTATAACGCCCTTTTTCCGCGTTATTACGACTTTATTTTCGCGTTACTACGCCTTTCTTTCGCGTTATAACGCCTTGTATTATCATTAATACGTCTTTGTTTAGCGTTATAACGCCTTTATTTTGCGTTATTACGCGTTTATTTCCGCGTTATTACGCCTTTATTTCGCGTTATTATGCGTTTATTTTCGCGTTATTACGCCTTTATTTTGCGTTACAACGCCTTTTATTAGCATTAATACGCCTTTGTTTAGCGTTATAACGCCTTTATTTCGCGTTATTACGCGTTTATTTTCGCGTTATAACGCCCTGATTTCGCGTTATAACGCCTTTATTTCGCGTTATTACGCGTTTATTTTCGCGTTATTACGCGTTTATTTCCGCGTTATTACGCCTTTATTTCGCGTTATAACGCTTTTTATTAGCGTTAATACGCCTTTAATTTCGCGTTATTACGCCTTTTTTCGCGTTATAATGCCTTTATTCGCGTTACTACGCCTTAATTCGCATTATTACGCCTTTACTTTGAGTTATTATGCCTTGTTTCGCGTTACTTCGCCTTTTTTCGCATTATAACGCCTTTTTTCGCGTTATTACGACTTTACAATATTATTTTTTTCTCAGATGGTCCTAATACGAAAAAACCCCATGAATGGGTTTTTTCGCTTATAGTTAACAGGTGTGAGATTTTTTTTTTTTTTTTTTTCTTTTCAATAACCCATGAAGCTTTCTGAAATGAAACTGGAAAAATCCATGGGGGCCGCCATTTTTGATATGTATAAAAGGCAGACGTAAAACACAGATTGAAAATTATTGTCGTCTTTTTATTCATTTTTTTAAATCGGTATTTTGGGTATGTATAAACTGAGCAGAAAAACACGGATTGAAAATTATTGTCGTCTTTTTAATCATTTTTTTTAAAATCTGTATTTTGGGTATGTATAAAATGAGCGGAAAAACACGGATTGAAAATTATTGTCATCTTTATAATCATTTTTTTTAAAATCGGTATTTTGGGTATGTATAAAATGAGCAGAAAAACACGGATTGAAAATTATTGTCGTCTTTTTAATCATTTTTTTTTAAAATAGATATTTAAGATCATTAAAATGCTGTGTTATGTGGGAATAAACATTTGTACGAAAAGTTAAAACATAATAACATAAATATGTTTTCCCGTTCGTCAAAAAAACGACAGCATTAGCCTTCTACGCCCGAACCTAAATTTTGACTGTATCGTACCCAAAGAAGGACGTGACGTCATTTCCGTTACACTTCATCTTGGCGTAACGTCAATGGAGCGACGTCGTTTCCCGCAAAAAAAGTGGTATCAACATGAAAGACCCAAAATTCCTATACATGAGCTATTGCCACACTCATTCAAAGTATAATTATTTATCAAACATTGTGGCAAAAGGATAACTTTCTTTTCCTAAATCGTCTGTTGCATAGGCCTCAGAAACTGTCTCTAATAGGGAAAGGGTTTAGCAGAAATGTGACCCCTTACATAATTTGTTCCAGTCATATTGACTGGTTGAAAAAGGTAGTCGCCAGATGGCATCAGAAAAGGGCTGATCTATTTGCTTCTTTACCATAATGCAGGTGATCGATTAAGGATCATCTTGGCCCTCATGTTTTAACCTCGTTCATTATAAATGTATTCCTTGATTTTCTGAAAGTTTTTACTTTATTATTTTCTGTTCGTAATAATAGACGACAGCAATACGAATTCCAAATATGTTTTGATAATTCAAGAAACATGACATTAACATTATTATTGTCTAGTCAATTACTTATAAATCCTTTTTGTATGGCCAAAGTATGTTCTTTAATTTTTGTTTATAATTATCTTGCGTTTTTTCGTAAATAGGTAGCACCTATAGATATATTAGGCTTTCGTATAAAAGGAAGGAGACGTAAGATGCTGAAAAGAAAAAGAGATATTTTGATATATATATTACGTTACGAACACATTAAATTCAGGAAAATATTACAGCAAGATTGCACGCCTAAGCTAAGGAATCGCACCCGTGACATGTGAACTCTGAGTTTTGAACTCCTTTGCTCTTACCAACCCAGCTTTCGCGTCGGTGATGTTTTAATCACCCACTTTAACGTATTTAGTTGGTCGAATAACCACATAAGGTGAACGGTGTGCTGTTTGAGTGGTAGATGTGATGTTTAGTGCTGTGTGAGTGGAAGGTGAACTGTGTGCTGTTCGAGTGGTAGATATGATGTTTAGTGCTGTGTGAGTGGAAGGTGACATGTGTGCTGTTTGAGTGGTAGATGTGATGTTTAGTGCTGTGTGAGTGGAAGGTGACATGTGTGCTGTTTGAGTGGTAGATGTGATGTTTAGTGCTGTGTGAGTGGAAGGTGACCTGTGTGCTATTTGAGTGGTAGATGTGATGTTTAGTGCTGTGTGAGTGGAAGGTGACATGTGTGCTGTTTGAGTGGTAGCTGTGATGTTTAGTGCTGTGTGAGTGGAAGGTGACATGTGTGCTGTTTGAGTGGTAGATGTGATGTTTAGTGCTGTGTGAGTGGAAGGTGACCTGTGTGCTGTTTGAGTGGTAGATGTGATGTTTAGTGCTGTGTGAGTGGAAGGTGAACTGTGTGCTGTTTGAGTGGTAGATGTGATGTTTAGTGCTGTGTGAGTGGAAGGTGACCTGTGTGCTGTTTGAGTGGTAGATGTGATGTTTAGTGCTGTGTGAGTGGAAGGTGACCTGTGTGCTGTTTGAGTGGTAGATGTGATGTTTAGTGCTGTGTGAGTGGAAGGTGACCTGTGTGCTGTTTGAGTGGTAGATGTGATGTTTAGTGCTGTGTTAGTGGAAGGTGAACTGTGTGCTGTTTGAGTGGTAGATGTGATGTTTAGTGCTGTGTGAGTGGAAGGTGAACTGTGTGCTGTTTGAGTGATATATGTGATGTTTAGTGCTGTGTCATTTGGGAGATGACTCAGGGTGACTGATGTGCAGGTAGGTTGGTGAGATGGAAGAGACTGATGTGCAGGTAGGTTGGTGAGATTGAAGAGACTGATGTGCAGGTAGATTGGTGAGATGGAAGAGACTGATGTGCAGGTAGGTTGGTGAGATGGAAGAGACTGATGTGCAGGTAGATTGGTGAGATGGAAGAGACTGATGTGCATGTAGGTTGGTGAGATGGAAGAGACTGATGTGCATGTAGGTTGGTGAGATGGAAGAGACTGATGTGCATGTAGGTTGGTGAGATGGAAGAGACTGATGTGCAGGTAGGTTGGTGAGATGGAAGAGACTGATGTGCAAGTAGGTTGGTGAGATGGAAGAGACTGATGTGCATGTAGGTTGGTGAGATGGAAGAGACTGATGTGCAGGTAGGTTGGTGAGATGGAAGAGACTGATGTGCAGGTAGGTTGGTGAGATGGAAGAGACTGATGTTAGTCTCCTTGCTTCAATACGTAATTTTATTTAACTCGCACGGACACGATTTTGAAAGTATTTTAAAAGTTACTCAATATGTAGAAATTGTCCATAATTTCACGGATAGTGCCTTGATGGTTGGGCGACAACGACGTGTTACCGTTTCCCTCAGATAAAATTGATATGTCGTCTGCTCCTATTATATGTTCTTCTCAAACAACTATAATAATAACGATTCAAGTATTGTTTTATTCATGTAATGTTTAAAACATTATCATTATTAGTAATATCCCACTTTGTCGCAATATGTTCAAAAGTCATCTGCGGCAAAAGTGTTTAAATGTCGTCTGCATCGAGTAATGGATTGTAACACTTTCTTCAAAACATGTGTGCATTTAGTAGCCATGGACGAGTTGAACCCTCAATGCATGGAATTTACACAATATGAAATGTCATATTTCCTTTAATGTTCACCTTGCTTTTAAGCAGTGTATGCTACACAGGTTGAAATCGTTGTTCTGGCTTCCTTTTGTGTGTGAAATGATAAAACATGTTATTCCAGTTAGCAAAGCATCAATGTCGCCGGATATCCATAGTGCAGTTATGCATTACACTGACATTATAGTAATTGAATAAACAGTTATCAACTGAGGGGCATATTGGAACATCAGGGGTGGGGTCAAGTGAAAATGTATCATAACTTGCATTGTTTTGTCAACGAAGTGAATGATAATTGAAGCCTTTCATTGTTTATGATCAATCTCCATTCCAAAGTAGGTTGACCATACACACAACCAACTAATTATTGATCATAAACAGTAATGGAAATGAGTAATCTTGCCAATCATTAGTCTTAGTATGTATACAGTGCTTGCATTAAGGAATAATTATAAGATTTATGAATTCCACATACACTTTTCAAAATATTTGTCAGAATATTTGAATATTTCAATAAAACCACAAAACAGACAATTTAGGATGTGCATGCAATAGCACGTCATTTTACCTTTCCTCTATGAAAGTCAACAGTGGACAACTTTGCAGCAATCTATTTTAAAACAATGAGATAAGGGTTAAATCGCTGAAGACATGAGTTTCTCTTTTTCTCAAAATGATATGGCATCCTAATTATATCATACTTTAACAAATGTTGAAATGTAGTCCATTATTTATAAATTAGACCACCTTCGAAATATAATATCAACTAAACAGTTAAATCTCATTGAAATTGTTGTATAATTTAAACTTAATTTCGAACATAAACTGAGCCCTACAACATGTTAATTTATTTTAATTCTTTCCTTCCTTTTTTATAATGAAAATAACAAACTACTCATGTTTTAAAATTATATTATGATGAGCGCCCTTTTGTCAATGATGCATAATAATATGCAGATCGGAAGCAATATGCCTTTAGGGAATTAAATGACACATTTAAAATTGTCAAGGACGAAATAATTTTGTACGAAAGACCCGATTCTTTCTTATTCGCAGAGGTGTCGTTCTTGAAACTCTCTTTATAGGCAGAGAGTGTTCGTTAAAGTAATTTTTCTATTAAAACCAGTTTTATCTCGGTTTGTTCTTTTCTTCATTTGTTTCGAACCAGATAAACATTTTAAATCACCTATGATTTACTATTTGTAAGTGTGTGTAAAGAGCGGCTCTCTGCAAAGGAGATTGATCTACGCAGTTGGTATTCGCGAGTATGTAAACAAATAAATTAGACAAAGGTTTGTAGTTATCGCCTTTTGATTACATGTAGTATATAGTGAGAAAAATAAAGTATACCAGTCTAGGTAATAGGGACTGTTTTGTCTTCGTAAATAAAACAAAAAAGCATAAATGCGAGTCAAAATAAAGAAACCGAAAATACCTAAAACATCGGAATATTTATTTCATTACTTAGTGTTTTTAAACAAACACAATTGTAATATGTTCAAGACATCTAAATGTGTTTCTTTCTAATAATAATCCCCCCTCCCATGTCATTTCCGAAAACCTATTAAAAATAGAAGTCGCGGGCTTCTGCCCGGCGACTAATAATGCACCCGTTAAATCCCTATTGTACGCACCACTTGCAACTTCATACACTGACGTATTGGGATACGGAAAATAACGACGCATAATAATTATCGTATAAAACGCTTTATAGTAAGCGCCATACATTTATAGTAAGCGCCATACATTATATATGTAATTTACATCAGATGACAATTGTTGTCATTTTTCGTAAGTGATGTTTTAGTTTGTTAAAACGTCTCATATTGTTTATAACGTAAAGAAAACCGCCGTGGCCGGGTGGTTTATGGATTAAGTACCGGGCGTCTCGGGTTCGAACCTTGCTGCGGTCATGGTAGAGTGCAACCTTTCCTTACCTAGAACTGGTTTCATTATCCATGGATAAATTGTAAGTGTTTTGTTCCTGTTATACAACTGGAATAATGTTGACAATGGCATAAAGCCACAAGTAAACAAGAATACATTGTACCATATGAACACAAACATTGTGAGTAGAATCGTTCATCTTTTGACAATAGCCTGATACCTGTTTTGAAGTTCCCCCAATGCCTGAGAGGTGTGTGGGTTGTTGATGCAAGAGAGCCCCGGTAGTTCGAACCCCAGCTCGGCCAACATTCTTTCCGACGTTTAATAAAAAATACTGTGACAAGCGACACTCTTCTTCCAGCATTTGGCTAACAGTATGTGTGAAAAAGTAGCCAGTTGCTTGGACAGAATGTTGTGTGGAGTACTGATTTGAGAAAGTCAGGAAACTGGCCGTCGTATTAGGACTGAAAGAATGTTGAAAACGGCGTTAAACCCGAATCAATGGTGCGAGGGAGCCAAACCATAGTTTATTGTAAAATGAACTGGTCGCCGTGAAGCAGTTTCAGTCTACTTACTACTGGATCGCAAAAGCTGTAAAATGAACTGGTCGCCGTGAAGCAGTTTCAGTCTACTTACTACTGGATCGCAAAAGCTGTTAAATTGACATAATCTGGTTTAATGTACGTTCATATATAATGACTTGATAGCAATGGAAGAAAAGTATTATTTGAAAGGGAGACAACTCTTATGGCTACATTGTTCTCTCGTATTTCAATAGTTACTTGCCGTAACCGTTTGACACCATTCTGGCATGGTTTGTTTTATTAGGGTTACGCCGTTTTCAATGGTATTCAGTCAAACTACATAATTATAATTTATCCCCGGCTGACAAACTACAAAACGCTTGTCCAAAAGCTCTCCAACATGACTGTCATGAACGGGGGTTCAAACCCGTGACGCCCGGTCTGAAATCCCCGACATGGCGGATTCTTGTAAGCGCGGATCCATATTCAATAATGCACGGGCGTTAAGCAAAACCTCATATCAGCGTATTCAATATTCGCAATAAATCGGGCTTTAACCGGGTATATACGGGAAAACGCATCGAAGAAAATAACCCTCTAATACATTATAATTAATTTCTAATGCCCCAAAGAGCTCGACATTAAGTGTCAAAATTACCTTCGACAGTGTTTGAAATAGAACTCGAAAGTTTTTACTCAATCCGACTAAATGCTTTTTACCGACTAAATACTCTTTACCGAGTAAATGCTCATAACATGCGATGGCATTTAATTCCACTTCAATTGATTAACTGATCGATTGATTGAATGGGGTTTAACGCCGTTTCAACATATTTCCAGTTTTATCACGGCGGCCGGTTCACCTACTAATTTTCTTTCTGGTTTTCTCACACCAGTACTCCACATAACTTAATTGCCAAGCAACTGGCCACTAATCAACATAGACTGTTAGCCAATTGGTTGACAGCCTCCGTCGCTACCGGGCCTCTGCCTTTTCAGATCAAAAAAACGTTTCGATTGTCTGTCTGGCACAAAACTCAGTTTTACATCTCGAACAAAGACGTTATTTATATGAGCCGTTCCACGAGAAAATCAACATTATTGACTATGCGTAATGTATCGATCTAGATCAGCCTGCGCATAACTATGCGTAAGCAGTCCGCGCAGGCTAATCCGGACCGACACATTCCGTCTCAGGGCGATAGAGGTAAAGAGTAATGATTCCTGAAAATCCACAGGAGGCGAAAAGTATCTATCCGGGTAAGCCTGCGCGGTATGCTTAGGCTGATCCGTGTCGATACATTACGCAGAGTCAATAATGTTGGTTTTCTCGTGGAATGGCTCATATATATTTCGAAGTAAGCAACAGTCAGTTTCCGAGGGACATAATTGGTCTGAGCCATCGCCAAATAGCGTCCGTCAAGTGCCAAACGCCATTGTTATCGACGTCAATTATCGCTTGTTGGTGGGCAATTGGGCAGCTGAACAAACTTCGTCTCTCTGATACAAAAATACGGTGGTACTTACTGTTGGTTTGAATGGTGGCTTAAGTCGGTTTCTATAATTTCAGATTCATCATGACGTTTTCGTTTGGAAGTCTTCAGTTCTGCTTGTAAGTTTATCCTGTCTTAATGGCAACGCCACAATTTCAAGCGCCAAGGCTGTAGTTCGAATCCCGGTTCGGCCTTACATTTAAATGTCGTTCCACTTATGCGTTGAATGGTTTATCTATGTTCGAAGGTAGTTAGTTATAAAAGACCTGGGAAGAATAGGGTTTAGTATACATTTATCATTTTTCTAAGTTAATCGCCTAGCACCGATAACTCTGTCGGTACTGACACGGGCTGTTCAGGGGTTGTCAGTTCGAACCCAAACTCGGTCAACATTCTTTCTGACGTTTGACAAAAGCCGATGCGATAATCGACATTGGATTTTATGCTTTCAAATACAATCTCAAGTTCAAAATCGTTTATTGGCATATAAACATATGTTTTTTGCCAGTAACATAATACATATATACATATACATGATGACCACTAAATATGGAAAAAAGCAGCCAGTTGCTTTTGTGTGGTGTACTGGTGTGCTAAATCCAGGAACCACATGGGCAGGTGAACTGGCCGCCGTGACATGACTGATCTTTTTTAATTGAAAACGACGTTTTACCCCAATCAATTACATACATGTATACATGTATGTTTCTATATGCAATAGAATCCCAGAAATTGCTTGAAGAGATTCGTTTAATGGTAATTGCGACACAAAAACAGGGCATATACATTTGTTTTTGGCGATAAACAAAACGGTTCCAAATCGAAACCATAAAACCGAGTTCAGATTATTTCCTCATATTTCTGGGTCATATGTAAATTTAACGACACTTGAAATGATCACGTGATTCGGTAAAAATGCGTTACAAGAAATCATCCTATTTGGAGGAAATTGTCATTTTTTTCGAAAAAGAGACAGAGAGAACGCGACACTGAAAGGTTGACCGGGAAGCATTCCGCCATATTGAGTTGAACCACGTGACACGAATCCCTACATTGGGATAATTCGGGCGGCGCTCTGCGAGAACCAACCGTTAAGAAATTGTGACCAGTGTAGATCCAGATTGGTCTTCACTTTCGTGCATTCTGCACTGGCTCTACACTGTTACCTCATTAGTCATAGATAGTTCAAGAA
>JASEVX010000016.1:4381328-4645233 GCA_031761405.1 Serripes groenlandicus
ATTTATCCAGACACCGTACAGCCAGTCAGTTAAATCACGGTGTGTCCTTCGTAAGTTACCAGTTCTATTATTCCATTTATCCAGACAGCAGTCAGCCAGTCAGTTATATCACGGCGTGTCCTTCGTAAGTTACCAGTTATAATGGTCCATTTATCCTGATACCAGTCAGCCAGTCAGTTATATCACGGCGTGTCCTTGATGAGTTACCAGTACTATTGGTCCATTTATCCTGACACCAGTAATATCACGGCGTGTCCTTCGTAATTTACCAGTACTATTGTTCTATTTATCCTGACACCAGTCAGCCAGTCAGTTATATCACGGCGTGTCCTTGGTAAGTTACCAGTACTATTGGTATATTTATACTGACACCAGTCAGCCAGTCATTTATATCACGGCGTGTCCTTGGTAAGTTACCAGTACTATTGGTCCATTTATCCTGACAAAAGTTATATCACGGCGTGTCCTTGGTAAGTTACCAGTACTATTGGTCCATTTATCTAGACACCAGTCAGCCAGTCAGTTATATCACGGCGTGTCCTTGGTAAGTTACCAGTACCTTTGGTCCATTTATCTAGACACCAGTCAGCCAGTCAGTTATATCACGGCGTGTCCTTGGTAAGTTACCAGTACTATTGGTCCATTTATCCAGACAGCAGTCAGCCAGTCAGTTATATCACGGCGTGTCTTTGATAATTTACCAGTACTATTAGTCCATTTATCCAGACAGCAGTCAGCCAGTCAGTTATATCACGGCGTGTCTTTGGTAAGTTACCAGCACTATTAGTCCATTTATCCAGACAGCAGTCAGCCAGTCAGTTATATCACGGCGTGTCTTTGGTAAGTTACCAGTACTATTGGTCCATTTATCCAGACACCAGTCAGCCAGTCAGTTATATCACGGCGTGTCCTTCGTAAGTTACCTGTATTATTGGTCCATTTATCCAGACAGCATCCAGCCAGGCAGTTATATCACGGAGTGTCCTTGATAATTTACCGGTACTATTGGTCCATTTATCCAGACACCAGACACCCAGTCAGTTATATCACGGCGTGTCTTTGATAATTTACCAGTACTATTAGTCCATTTATCCTGACACCAGTCAGCCAGTCAGTTAAATCACGGAGTGTCCTTCGTAAGTCACCAGTTCTATTGCTCCATGTATTCAGACAACAGTCAGCCAGTCGTAATGCTTGCCCCGCATCCCTAAGAGCCAAGGAATGCAGCCGTCACTTCCATTGTTAAAGTCTTTAGTATGACAAGGTCGGGGATCCAACCCGTGACGCTCTACCCCTACACCACCGGGGCATGCAAACTAAATGGTGCTTATTTTTTAGCCATGTGTGTACAAGGGTGTTTGAGTAAAGGTGATATTGAACATTCACTTTTATGTATTTCTATTTGAACACTTTTTTTAAATCAATATTACAGACATATTCGTAACGCCTTATATTTTTTCGCATAATAAGGAAAGACAATGCGACGGCCTTCTGTACCAAAGGTCCATGGTTCGAATCCCGTGACGTGTTGGTTCTGTTTGTCGGATTTCTCCACACGTACACACGGCGCAAATACTGGTTAACCCTTTCCTTCATACGACAATTCTACATCACACGACTTTGAACATATTTTGTAAAAAAAATATAAAATCTTTATAATTGAATGGATAACCTATGACTGAAAGTGGAATATATTGTGGCAAAGGAGAAATTGCTCGTTTTGAGCAATTTATTCTTTTGTCACTATGTTTTCAAAATGCCGTCTGCTGCAGAGGCGTCAGAAAGCTTCTATATGAGGAAAAGGGTTAAGTCCCCGTGAAGCAAAAACCGCGAGCGAGTGATATAAGCTGAAAGTTTGTTTCGCAATCATTGTAAACAAAATACGTATAATTTAATATTCCATCGGCAATAGGACGTATATTGAAACTTCAGCTTCCCTATCATGTTCTTCCTATCTGATAACACGTTACAATCATTGAAATGACAATAAATTACATGAATGGTAACTAATAACACATTTTGCAAATATAAAACATCACTTTTAAGAGTTCCAGATAAAGACATGGATGTAAAGCTCTTTTCCCCACAATATCTCTCTTATGATCCAACCAAACCACTGAAATAATGTTGAAAACGGCGTAAAACCCCAATAAATCAAACAAAACAAACCAACCAAACCATAGGTTAAGGGTACTCAAAAGAAACGTGGAGTTTGAGGATCAAACAAGGATTTTAAAACATGCAAATTGCCCTTTATTTAGAGCTCAGACTTTTGTCACGAACTGTACCATTTTGTTTCACTTAAATTCGTCATAAATTTGCAATTTGTAAGTTGATCCGGGACACGCTATGTTTAATATTATGTAAATGCGTTTCGCACGCAAAATAAGCAATATTAGATCCACAAATTTTACTGTTGGCAGTCCGAAAGAGGGTCACACGTTTTTATTTTTTTATTATTTGTTTTGTTTTACGCCGTTTCAAAAGTATGCAGTTTCCAAAGTATGCAGTTACAAGTGGAATCAAAAGAGTCATGATTACTGAAACAGAAAATTCACAGGAGGCGAAACGTGTCAATCCTGATAAGCCTGCGTGGCATGCTTAGGCTGATCCGGGTCGATACTTTACACAGAGTCCACAATGTTGGTTTATCTCGTGGAACGGCTCACATTATATCGACACACTTTAGTGGTGGCCGTATATGGTGACCCATATTCAATAATGCATGGACGGTAAGCAAAACCTCATATCAGGGTATTCAATATTTGCAATAAATCGGGCTTTAACCGGCTATATACGGGAAAACGCATCGAAGAAAATAACCCTCTTATACATTACACTTAATTTCTAATGCCCCAAAGAGCTCGACATTATGTGTCAAAATTACCTTCGACAGTGTTTGAAATAGAACTCGAAAGTTACTCAAACCGACTAAATGATCTTTACCCAGTAAATGCTCATAACATGCGATGGCATTTCATTCCACTTCAATTGATTAATTGATCGATTAATTGATTGAGGTTTAACGCCGTTTCAACATATTTTCAGTTTTATCACGGCGGCCAGTTCACCAACTCATTTATTTTCTTGTTTTCTCACACCAGTACTCCACATAACTTAATTGCCAAGCAACTAGCTACTAATCAACATAAACTGTTAGCCCATTGGTTGACAGCCTCCGTCGCTACCGGGCCTCTGCTTTTCAGATCAATAAAACGTTTTGATTGTCTGTCTGGCACAAAACTCCGTTTTACATCCCGAACAAAGACGTTATTTATATGAGCCGTTCCACGACAAAAACAACAGTATTGACTATGCGTAATGTATCGATCTAGATCAGCCTGCGCAGTCCGCCCAGGCTAATCCGGACCGACACATTCCGTCTAAGGGCGATACAGGTAAAGAGTAAAGATTCCTGAAACAAAAAATCCACAAGAGGCGACAAGTATCTATCCGGGTAAGCCTGCGCGGTATGCTTAGGCTGATCCGTGTCGATACATTACGCAGAGTCAATAATGTTGGTTTTCTCGTGGAATGGCTCATATATATTTCGAAGTAAGCAACAGTCAGTTTCCGCGGGACATAATTGGTCTGAGCTATCGCCAAACAGCGTCCGTCAAGTGCCAAACGCCATTGTTATCGACGTCAATTATCGCTTGTTGATGGGCAATTGGGCAGCTGAACAAACTTCGTCTCTCTGATACAAAAATACGGTGTTACTTACTGTTGGTTTGAATGGTTGCTTAAGTCTGCTTCTACAATTTCAGATTTATCATGACCTTTTCGTTTGGAAGTCTTTCAGTTCTGCTTGTAAGTTTATCCTGTATTAATGGCAACATCGCAATTCCAAGAGCAAAGGCGGTAGTTCGAATCCCGGTTCGACCTTACATTATTAAATGTCGTTCCACTTATACGTTGAATGGTCTATCTATGTTCGAAGGTAGAAAGTTATAAAATACCTTGTGTCAAAATGAATACTGTATAACTCTGTCGGTACCGACACGGGCTGTCCAGGGGTTGTCAGTTTTGAACCCAAACTCGGTCAACATTCTCTTCATAAGATTGACAAAAGCCAATGCGATAGATCGACATTGGATTTTATACTTCAAATACAAGCTCAAGTTCAAAATCGTTTATTGGCATATAAACATACGCCTTTTTGCCAGTAACATAAGACATAATATACATATACATGATGACCACTAAATATGGAAAAAGCAGCCAGTTGCTTGGTAAGACTGTTGTGTGGTGTACTGGTGTGCTTAATCCAGAAACCACATGGGCAGACGAACTGGCCGCCGTGAGATGACTCATCTTTTTTTATTGAAAACGACGTTTTCGCCCAATCAATTACACACATGTATATGTTTCTATATGCAATAGAATCCCAGAAATTGCTTTAAGAGATTCGTTTAATGGTAATTGCAACACAAAAACAGGACATATATACATTTGTTTTCTCGGCGATAAACAAAACGGTTCCAAAATCGAAGCCATAAAACCGAGTTCAGATTATTTCCTCATATTTCTGGGGTCATATGTAAATTTAACGACATTTGAAATGATCACGTGATACGGTATAAATGCGTTTTAAGGCCCTTGCTTTATTACAAGAAATCAATCCTATTTGGAGGAAATTGTCATTTTTTTCTCGAAAAAGAGACAGAGAGAACGCGACACTGAAAGGTTGACCGGGAAGAATTCCGCTATATTGAGTTGAACCACGTGACATGAATCCCTACATTGGGAGAATTTGGGCGGCGCTCTGCGAGAACCAACCGTAAGGCAATTGTGACCTTTGTAGTTCCAGATTATTCTGCCAATCCGTACAATCTGCACACTGTTACCTTATTAGTCATAGATATTTAAAGAATCTTCGGTAAATCAGCGTAAATCAGCGTCTGTTAGGTCTATAGCACGGATACGCAGGCAGGTCTTTTACCACAGGTGTAATCATTTCGCTAAGGTCGATTTTCCGAGAGCAACGTTCATTGTAAGTTTATATTACAGCTTACGTACTCGATTATTTGTAATGTAGTTTGTACAAAGGGAAGAGAGAGAGAGAGAATGCGACATGTCTAGGACAGACAAGTACAATATAGTGTCCCTGGTTGAGCTACGTTTACACTAAACATCGACTTTAAGAGAATTTGTAACTTACAAAGTCTGCTAATTTGCTCATAGAGAGAGAGAAGAGAGAGAGAGAGAGAGAAGAGAGAGAGAGAGAGAAGAGATGAGAGAGAGAGAGAGAGAGAGAGAGAGAAGAGAGAGAGAGAGAGAGAGAGAGAGAGAGAGAGAGAGAAGAGAGAGAGATGAGAGAGAGAGAGAGAGATGAGAGAGACGAGAGAGAGACAGACAGACAGACAGACAGACAGACAGAAGAGAGAGAGAGAAGAGTAGAGAGAGAGAAGAGAGAGAGGAGGAGAGAAGAGAGAGAAGAGAGAGAGAGAGAGAGAAGAGAGAGAGAGAGAGAGCGAGAGCTGAGAGCGTGAGAGCGAGAGAGAGAATGAGAGAAGGAGACATGTGTAAAGGTTACTCAGGATGCACCCCGCTATACAATAATTTAGCCACGTGACATGAACTCAGTTGTCACGTGGCGTGGTCTGTTTTCTTTGATTGTTTGGGAATAAAGCCTCGTTTAATGGCAGTTGTATCATTGCGTTTCCTGAGTGATTTACAAGTGTAAAGAGAGAACGTTATCCCTGGACGGATAGAACAGAATAGAACACGCGTTGTTTTTTAACATTGATTGTCAGTGTAGAAAAGAATAGACAAGGATACCCTATGTATATATGTATTGTAAATAGTATGTTGCAGTAGCGATATAGAATTAAGTATTGTACAATGAGGGGCGTGGAAAATTGAAATATCCCGAGACCGTTTTACATAAATGTCCTGGCGGATCTTTTTCCACACGTGTAATAATTACGTTAAAAGTGATCTTCATGGAACACCGTCCAGGCGTCCATGTTCATGTACGTCAGAAGGTCAGACTGAGGAAAACAATTTCGTATGTTAATCAATGTTCGTACATAGGTATATACATGAAACGTACACATTGCAACTTACATACACGTCGGTTAGTGAATATACAAATCCCTTTCCACAATTTGATGGAATTACTCGATTAAGGAAAGCATTTTAGAATGTTAATCAATGTTCATACATACATGTGGGTATATGCATGAAACATACAAATTGCTATTTGATGGAATTACACGCACTTGGTTTCGTTTGAGAATTGGTCAAAATGAATACTGTATAACAGAATATTTACCTTTAACACAGACTTTAGTGAAATTAAAAAATATATATTTAATAGTTAATGCAAAACTGCTAATAAACAAACCAAATTATTTTGATTTGTAACTTTTCATAAATGATTAGAGGTAAAACAATGATAAAACAAATAAAACAACAATCAGTTGATGTTCCAATGCAAACTTGGATAGTATTTGAGCTGAACAAAGTAGTCCTACAAAATATAACAATACATGCAAATAAATGATACAGGAATACTGGAACTGACAATCAGATACGAAATGAAACAAAAATGAAATGAAACAGTGCAAGAGAAGTGCTACTTCAAACATTAAAAATGGACTACTTTAGGGTACTACGACTCGCAACCTTTTCCACTGTGGCGTTACACCCCGTTTTTGAATGGAGGATAGGATGTTAGCCGAGGTAATCCGATTGCACTTCTGTACGTCGTGATTTATCTGTTGAACAATCGCCATACTGAATCAGACATATACAACAGTTAGCGGCAATCGAAAACAGACATTTCGAGGTTTAAGAATTAGCGGCAATCGAAAACAGACCTTTCGAGGTTTAAGAATTAGCGGCAATCGAAAACAGACCTTTCGAGGTTTAAGAATTAGCGGCAATCGAGAACAGACCTTTCGAGGTTTAAGAATTAGCGGCATTCAAAAACAGACCTTTCGAGGTTTAAGAATTAGCGGCATTCGAAAACAGACCTTTCGAGGTTTAAGAATTAGCGGCAATCGAAAACAGACCTTTCGAGGTTTAAGAATTAGCGGCATTCAAAAACAGACCTTTCGAGGTTTAAGAATTAGCGGCAATCGAAAACAGACCTTTCGAGGTTTAATAATTAGCGGCATTCAAAAACAGACCTTTCGAGGTTTAAGAATTAGCGGCATTCGAAAACAGACCTTTCGAGGTTTAAGAATTAGCAGCAATCGAAAACAGACCTTTCGAGGTTTAAGAATTAGCGGCAATCGAAAACAGACCTTTCGAGGTTTAAGAATTAGCAGCAATCGAAAACAGACCTTTCGAGGTTTAAGAATTAGCAGCAATCGAAAACAGACCTTTCGAGGTTTAAGAATTAGCGGCAATCGAAAACAGACCTTTCGAGGTTTAAGAATTAGCAGCAATCGAAAACAGACCTTTCGAGGTTTAAGAATTAGCGGCAAAATATCATCAATATGAGTCGTTCCGCGATAAAACCAACATTGTCTACTCTGCGTAAAGTATCGACCCGGATCAGCATAAGCATGCCGCGCAGGCGTACCCGGATAGACACTTTTCGCGTCCTGTGGATTGTCTGTTTCAGGAATTATAACTATATCCCCTTGAGATGGAATGTGTTAGCCCGGATTAGCCTGCGCGGATTGCGGAGGCTGATCTGATTCGATACACTACAATGAGTCTTTACTGATGATTTTCTCGAGAAACGACGGCTCATACATATAATTTTTGAGTGCATTAATGTCCAAATTATGAGTAACGAAGATCCTGATCAGACAATGCGGAATGCGCAGACTAATTTTGCCCTTTTCTGTTCACAACGTCCCGAGTGCCAGTTTTAGTGCTGCGTGGTCCAAAATCAGATACCAATGAACCAAGTACAGGGAAGTATGAACTATTGGATACGTCCGTGCTGCGTGATCCAAAATCAGATACCAATGAACCAAATACAGGGAAGTATGAACAATTGGATACGTCAGTGCTGCGTGGTCCAAAATCAGATACCAATGAACCAAGTACAGGGAAGTATGAACTATTGGATACGTCCATGCTGCGTGATCCAAAATCATATACCAATGAACCAAATACAGGGAAGTATGAACTATTGGATACGTCCGTGCTGCGTGGTCCAAAATCAGATACCAATGAACCAAGTACATGGAAGTATGAACTATTGGATACGTCCGTGCTGCGTGGTCCAAAATCAGATACCAATAAATCGAGTACAGGGAAGTATGAACTATTGAATACGTCCGTGCTGCGTGGTCCAAACTCAGATACCAATAAATCGAGTACAGGGAAGTATGAACTATTGGATACGTCCGTGCTGCGTGGTCCGAAATCAGATACCAATGAACCAAGTACAGGGAAGTATGAACTATTGGATACGTCGTGCTGCGTGGTCCAAAATCAGATACCAATGAACCAAGTACAGGGAAGTATGAACTATTGGATACGTCCGTGCTGCGTGGTCCAAAATCAGATACCAATAAATCGAGTACAGGGAAGTATGAACTATTGGATACGTCCGTGCTGCGTTGTCCAAAATCAGATACCAATGAACCAAGTACAGGGAAGTATGAACTATTGGATACGTCCGTGCTGCGTGGTCCAAAATCAGATACCAATGAACCAAGTACAGGGAAGTATGAACTATTGGATACGTCCGTGCTGCGTGGTCCAAAATCAGATACCAATGAACCAAGTACAGGGAAATATGAACTATTGGATACGTCCGTGCTGCGTGGTCCAAAATCAGATACCAATGAACCAAGTACAGGGAAGTATGAACTATTGGATACGTCCGTGCTGCGTGGTCCAAAATCAGATACCAATGAACCAAGTACAGGGAAGTATGAACTATTGGATACGTCCGAGCTGCGTGATCCAAAATCAGATACCAATGAACCAAGTACAGGGAAGTATGAACTATTGGATACGTCCGTGCTGCGTGGTCCAAATTCAGATACCAATGAACCAAGTACAAGGAAGTATGAACTATTGGATACGTCCGTGCTGCGTGGTCCAAAATCAGATACCAATGAACCAAGTACAGGGAAGTATGAACTATTGGATACGTCCGTGCTGCGTGGTCCAAAATCAGATACCAATAAATCGAGTACAGGGAAGTATGAACTATTGGATACTACCGTGCTGCGTGGTCAAAAATCAGATACCAATAAATCGAGTACAGGGAAGTATGAACTATTGGATACGTCCGTGCTGCGTGGTCCAAAATCAGATACCAATGAACCAAGTACAGGGAAGTATGAACTATTGGATACGTCCGTGCTGCGTGGTCCAAAATCAGATACCAATGAACCAAGTACAGGGAAGTATGAACTATTGGATACGTCCGTGCTGCGTGGTCCAAAATCAGATACCAATGAACCAAGTACAGGGAAGTATGAACTATTGGATACGTCCGTGCTGCGTGGTCCAAAATCAGATACCAATGAACCAAGTACAGGGAAGTATGAACTATTGGATACGTCCGTGCTTCGTGGTCCAAAACCAGATACCAATAAATCGAGTACAGGGAAGAATGAACTATTGGATACGTCCGTGCTGCGTGGTCCAAAATCAGATACCAATAAATCGAGTACAGGGAAGTATGAACTATTGGATACGTCCGTGCTGCGTGGTCCAAAATCAGATATCAATAAATCGAGTACAGGGAAGTATGAACTATTGGATACGTCCGTGCTGCGTGGTCCAAAATCAGATACCAATAAATCGAGTACAGGGAAGTATGAAATATTGGATACGTCCGTGCTGCGTGGTCCAAAATCAGATACCAATGAACCAAGTACAGAGAGGTATGACATATTAGATACGTCCGGTAATAAATATGGCTTATTTCTGGTCTGAATCTAAGATGGCGGATTACAATACTGGCCACGTTACACAAAAAAACGACTATATGGTGATTTCGCGAACACTACACATCCAAACTGGTCGGTATAGCAGCGTTATCTGATCAGGATCGTCACCATTAGAAATTCCACCAGGCACGCAGCCTAAACTCTTTCGCTGCCGAATTTCACAAACTAGAATCTGCCATGTTGACAATTGGACAACTCTATTTTCCGTCCATCAGGAAATTTGGTAAAATTGAATGTCTTAGCGGCAAACAATGCAGCTTTCAGGCGAGACAGCTCGTTAGGAGCTGTCTCACCTGAAATTGCATTGTTTGCAAATACCTTTTATTGCCTTTTGGCCGCGAAAGAGTTAAACTGTTCAAAGATTTGATATGCAAATTGATTAAAAATTAAAAACAACAGAGGTTATCGTATGACATGGTTCATGTACTGAGCCTGAACTATTGAACCAGGAAACATTGTACTTGTTCAGTAATAATTTTATTTACCTCTGTCTTTGACTCTTAGCGTGTTACATTTAGTAGTATTTGACTTTAATCAATATTCGAGAACAATTTAATTCAATTCAATTCAATCCTTTATTGACAAATATCGACGCTATTTACAAAGTGGGAGAATATGGATTAGACAAAAGTAAATAAAGATATATGTATACAGCAGATCTATGACAGATACATAATTAACGTGCACTTTTTGGTATATCAAATGAAAAAGGTACACAGAAAGAATAAGTTAAGGAACGGCAACTTCGTTGGAGCATTATTACGTCATCGTGTATAGAATAACCTTCCCAGAAATATATCAGTTTATTTTAAAATATCTTCTTTTTTTTTTAACTTGACAGTAACTTGTTTAATTTATAAATATGAGCCGCTCCACTAGAAAATCAACAGTATGGACTCTGCGTAATATATCGACACCGATCAGCCTGCGCAGTTTCGTCTCAGATGGATACGAAATAGAGTCATGATTTCTAAAACAGAAAATCCACAGGAGGCGAAAAGTGTCTGTTCGGGTAAGCTTGAGCGGCATGCTTATGCTGATCCGGGTCGACAGTAACTTGTTAAATTTATAAATATGAGCCGTTCCACTAGAAAACCAACAGTATTGTATCTGCGTAATATATCGACACCGATCAGCCTGCGCAGTTTCGTCTCAGATGGATAGCGGAATAGAGTCATGATTCCTGAAACAGAAAATCCACAGGAGGCGAAAAGTGTCTGTTCGGGTAAGCTTGTGCGGCATGCTTATGCTGATCCGGGTCGATACTTTACGCAATGACCACAGTGTTGGTGGTCTCGCGGAACGGCTCATATGTAGAAGACGTTCGATCAATGTATTCATCTGGGCAAAGATTAAGCACTATACAGTGTTCTTTCATGTGTTCCATTTGATTTGATCACACTTCTAGAGTTAGAACACAAGCAATTGATGACTGAAATATTTATAGAATGAGTTCCTTGGGGTGCGATGTTCCAAAACTTTGATTTAAAATCTAGAGTTAGAACACACACAATTGACGACTGAACTGTTTACACATGAGTTTCTTGGGATGCATCTATTAAAGGTGCTGAACTCAGATGGAGATCAACATTTTGAAATATTGAAACTTCTGCAAAATACTGCTAATTGTGACAACAAAGTAAGTAATAAATAGTTAAAATTTGCCATACTGGGTATGTATACTCAGAAAAAAATAAGCATAAACAATAAATATTTAGATGTTTATTGAACTGGAAAGTGAAATTATTACTTTTACTTTTGAACAGTTTTAAAACTTTGACTATACTATCTATAATCTGCAGTTCAGCGCCTTTAACAAAGAAAACGATGTTTCAAAGATCTTGATCAATATTTTAATTTCTATAATCAGTTTCCAACCTAGTCATTTTTTCATTTTTAATTACGAAAATATGTATTGGCATAATGTTTAAAATACATAGCGAAGGTAACATTTCATCAGTAAATAATGTCCGTTGACATGTTAACTTTCTTTATATTACAATGTCAGTGTCTATATCGGGTGTAAGCGTTTCTAGCCTTGATAACGTATTTCGCAACCATATTCAACGCCTGGGAAGTGTGGGGGTAGAGCGTCCACCTCGGTTGCGTCTCTAGCCTTGATTACGTCATTTAACCTTGATTATTCATTTAACCATATTCACCGGCTCAGTAGTTTGGTAGTAGAGCGTCCGCCTCGGTTGCGTCTCTAGCCTTCATTACGTCATTCACAACCATGGTAACCGTCTCGGTGGTGCAGTGGTAGAGCGTCCGCCTCGGTTGCGTCTCTAGCCTTCATTACGTCATTCACAACCATGGTAACCGTCTCGGTGGTGTAGTGGTAGAGCGTCCGCCTCGGTTGCGTCTCTAGCCTTCATTACGTCATTCACAACCATGTTAACCGTCTCGGTGATGCAGTGGTAGAGTGTTCGCCTCGATTGCGTCTCTAGCCTTCATTACGTCATTCACAACCATGTTCACCGGCTCGGTTTTGTAGTGGTAGAGCGCCCGCCTCGATTGCGTCTCTAGCCTTCATTACGTCATTCACAACCATGTTAACCGTCTCGGCGGTGTAGTGGTAGAACGTCCGCCTCGGTTGCGTCTCTAGCCTTCATTACGTCATTCACAACCATATTAACCGTCTCAGTGGTGTAGTGGTAGAGCTTCCGCCTCGGTTGCGTCTCTAGCCTTCATTACGTCATTCACAACCATGTTAACCGTCTCGATGATGTAGAACCCTAGACGCTATACACCTACACCAACGGGGCATGCAAATTAAATGGTGCCTAAATTTTAGCCGTGTGTATACAAGGGTGTTTGAGTAAAGGTGATATTGATCATTCACTTTTATGTATTTCTATATGAACACTTGTTTTAAATCAATATTCGTAACGCCTTATATTTTTCGCATACTAAGGAAAGATAGTACAACGGCCTTCTCTACCAAAGGTCCCTGGTTCGAATCCCGTGACGTGTTGGTTCTGTATGTCAGATTTCTCCACACGTACATATGGCGCCATTACTGGTTATCCCTTTCCCTCATACGACAATTCTACATTAGACGACTTTGAACATATTTTGCAAAAAAAAATAGAAAATCTCTCTAATTGAATGGATAACCTATGACTGAAAGTGGAAAACATTGTGGCAAAAGGAGAAATTGCTCGTTTTGAGCAATTTATTCTTTTGTCACTATGTTTTCAAAATGCCGTCTGCTGCAGAGGCGTCAGAAAGCGTCTATATGAGGGAAAGGGTTAAGTCCCCGTGAAGCAAAAACCGCGAGCGATTGAAATAAGCTGAAAGTTTGTTTTGCAAATACGTATAACTTAATATTCCATCGGCAATTGGACATATAAACTTCAGCTTCTCTATCATGTTCTTCCTATCTGATAACACTTTACAATCATTGAAATGACAATAACATTTAATAGACACTTTTAAGAGTTCCAGATAAAGACATGGATGTAAAGCTCTTTTCCCCACAATACCTCTCTTATGATCCAACCAAACCACTGAAATAAAGTTGAAAACGGCGTAAAACCCCAATAAATCAAACAAAACAAACCAACCAAACCATAGGTTAAGGGTACTCAAAAGAAACGTGGAGTTTGAGGATCAAACAAGGGTTTTAAAACATGCAAATTGCCCTTTATTTAGAGCTCAGACTTTTGTCACGAACTGTACCATTTTGTTTCACTAAAATTCGTCATAAATTTGCAATTTGTAAGTTGATCCGGGATACGCTATGTTTAATATTATGTAAATGCGTTTCGCACGCAAAATAAGCAATATCAGATCCACAAATTTTACTGTTGGCAGTCCGAAAGAGGGCTAAACGTTTGGTTTGGTTATTTTATTTGTTTTGTTTTACGCCGGTTTCAAAGTATGCAATTACAAGTGGAATCAAAGGAGTCATGATTCCTGAAACAGAAAATCCACAGGAGGCGAACAATGTCTGTCCGGATTAGCCTGTGCGGCATGCTTAGGCAGTTCCGGGTCGATACTGTACGTAGAGTCCACAATATTGGTTTATCTCGTGGAACAGCTTCTATTATATCGACACACTTTAGTGGTGGCAGTCCGAAAGAGGGCTAATCGGTTGATTTGTTTGTGTTATTAGGCTTTTTACGCCATTTTCAAAGTATGCAGTTACAAGTAGTATCAAATGCGCTCTTATTTCTTAAAACTTATCGAGGTCTTGGAGTGAAACGGTTGTAACTAAAATTTGTATTTTTTTTACCAAGGTTAATCACTTCGCCATAAAGTCTTTATAAGCGTTAAATCAATTTTCTTGGTTAACAATGGAAATTTAGGTGCCATTGCTTGTTTACAACCGTTTCACGTCAAGCCCTCGTTATACGAGGTACGTCATGCGGATTAGAATATGGCGTATGGATGATACACACCTAGAAGTTGTAGGTCAGTTAATATCACTCTGTCGGCCTTTATGAAATCGTCAGTAAACGATACCCATCCCAAAATTGTCAGTTTAATTGTATGTCCAATTGCTGGAAACATGACGTGCCAATGATATATATATATATGATACGGTAAACTTATCTAACTCGCCACCAATAAAAAATCAAAGTTTGACGTAATGTTCATGACGTCAAGTGAAATCGAATTCTGACGCCATTTAACAGTTTTGTAGCCATGTTATTAGTGTGTTAACTAAAAATTCGCTCTGAGAAGAGATCAGCCGTACAGTTAAAAGTTCCTGATATAATAGCAATAAAGAATAAACGTTCAATCTTCTACCGAAAGTCAATGCAGATACATCAATGAAGAAAACAACTGTTTAAAAAAGATATGAGCCGCTCGACGACTAAACTAATATTATGGACAGACACTTTCGCCTACTGTGGAGTTTCTGTTTCAGGAATCACTACTCTCTGCGCAGGCTTATCCGGGCCGATACATTACGCAGAGTCCATAATGTTGGTTTTATCGTGGAACGGTTTATATGCATTGCAACAGCAGAGGGCAATTGACTGTGTTTCTCTCTAACAATGTGACGTCATGAAACGCAAAATAACCACACAATTTGTGTTAAGACAAACCCACCCATATGACAACAAAGAAAAGTTAAAATAATCAATTCGTAATTCAAAACATACATACAACAAACGTCAAACAAATGTTATGAATATCATCGACAAGAAGATTTGTTCCAACTATCATATGTGATGGCAAGATGTAATTTGACGTGTTCCCGCTCGTGCTTTGAGATTGTACATTCCACTCTTTAACATGATATTTCTGGCCGCTCCATGAGGAAACCGGTGATAGTGACATAGCATAAGAAATGACGTAATCATCACTCAAAGTTTGATGTCATTAGTGTGTGAGTGACGCTGAAGTAAAATTACATGTTTTACACACAGTTTGATTTGAGCATGAAGGTTTGTTTTCGTTACAAGACTGTATGAAAAAAGTTTATCTGCATCTGCGAAAAGTAAATTGATTAATACATAGCCCTCAATAAGGTGTTGAACTTATAGTCATAGAAAAACAAAAGTCGATGAAATAAAACCGTGTGAATCGGTTAAAATTGCGGATACAAACTATATTGTTTTGTGTCATTATTATTCAATAATAGATGTATAACTGAGCGTTGCTTTACGAAAACAAACCTTCATGCATTTGCAAGTGTTAAAGAAACAGATCAGCGTGCAAATCCATACAATTTAATCGGCATCTAGGTGTATAGGTAGAACCCTTTGTTATACTTCGGACAAACAGTATACACCTGGCACATGTGTGATGTATGTGCGGGTAGATCTTAATCTACACTTGTCGAAAACATCCTAGACAGTAGAAAACAGCTCAATCTATTATGTACACAACATACCGACTCCAGTTAAACAGTGCGTTATGGCTTACGTGATTTGTAAGAAAAATTGATCATGAAATAAGTTCTCAACGGGTGTTGTTCTTGCAGGAGGCTGACCTGGAAATATGTTTGTTTCATTCTACATGTACTATATCAATCTGCATTTATAATAGAAGATATATAATATGTATAATCTGTTTAAGAAGCGTGTTTCATTCGTGAAAGCCATAAACATGCATAGACTTACATACATGTACATGCATTATGTATAAAGGGATAATACATACGGTGCAATACATTAAAAGCCATTTTAACACATTTTCAGTTTCGACTTTCAATTATTTGACCAGATAAAAAAAAGCAACTTTCGTGGCATATTGAACCAGTGTATATCTAGATCAATCCGCGTATCCAAGTATGGTCTTAATTTCAACCACTGGAGATATAGTCATCAATGCTTTCGAGAAGTTTACTTTTGAATCCAATTACACGATTGCATAGACCAGTCTTTTCTCACACACATACGTTAGAAATATCATGCATACCTCATATATTTTTTTATGGTGGTCTTTTTGTGGGTGTTTCTTGGGTGTGGGGGTGGGGGCAGAGGATTTACATACATCAGTCAGTTGCAAAACCATAACATGGCAGTATAACCACCAGTGATACTGCTAAATTAGTGGCTATCTAGATTTTGACATGGATTTAGATCATGGAGAAATGAATCTTATATCAAAATGGTTTGTAAAAGATGACAAGAAGAATTCTTGAATCACTGTTTATATTGTAGTCTAATGATCTCCTGAAGCAACAACGATTCTAGATATTTGTTAAACCATGGGGGAAACGCAGTTTGATGAAAGGATCTGGACCAGTTGTTAGGTTTATACTGTATCCTGTGATTCATGTTGGATTATTGTACTTTCAACGATACTTCTGTTAATACGGTGAAAACATGTAGTTTTTACTATGAGTTTTTTCTTGCAATATTCAACCCATTAGTCATTCTAAGCAACTGACTATCTGTAAATGTATTTTGTTTCTTTTCAATACAATGTAATGCCGCTATGCAGCGGTGGTGTACAATATTTACATATTGCCAACATAATGAAAGATCTACCTGGTGGTTGTTATTTATTCTATATCCAAATCAAGATATTATATGGTACATGCCATAGGACATTAATGTAGAGTTATGCTATATTATATATATATGGTAATATCATCTTCATGAGTTTGAGACTAATGAATCCTGATAAGCTTATGCATTTCTTCAGTCTGGTCAGGATCGCTCTTGTCCATGTAGTTTTACATTCTTCCTGAGAGTAACCTTGAAAGAAATGTTAAAAGCAAACTTAAGTATGAAATATAAATAAAATCGGTATTGATTGAAATCCTCTCTGTAAGTCGGTTTGCTATTGCACGACACATCAACTTGTGTCGTTATCTAGATGAATGCAGAATATTGCAGATATGAATGTTTTTTTTTACTAAAACACACCTGAACATGTTGTTATCTATTTATACCAGCTGTCATGAATACAGAATAATTCAGATCTGAATGTTTTATTTGGCAAAAACACACCTGAACATGTTGTTATCTATTTATCCCAACTACCATGTCTTGCCCCACTGACGAACAAAGTGTTGTTTGATTATAACACATTTAAGTAGAATGTTGCTTATCTGTATTTAAAAAAGAGAAAACGATAACAAATATTATCATTTGCTAAATTAAATTTACTTATTTAACAATTCATACTTCGATTGTGATGCAAGTTTGTTGTTGTTGTTTGTTAAAAGTCATTCAACACTTCAGTTATACAACACAGACAGACCGGATCTTTCGTAGTACTATCCAAACAACCAAGAGTACTAAATAGTGACTTAATTGGGAATTGGTAGTGCACCGACAGAAACTCGGACACAGATCTCAGATCTTTATGAGGTCGCTATAATCTCAAACCACACAGGTTTGAGGAAATTGGAAACATTTGAAATAAGACCTCGCTAAACGATTACTTTAAGAAAAGCCGAATATAAATGCATGCAATTCATTTCCTTCAATATAGTAGATCTAGATTGAATATATTTTCCGGATTTGTTCCCAAGTTTGTAAGCAATCGATGCACCCGGCGGCATTCAAATAATCATGTGATTGCGTAGAATTATTGTTCGTGTAGAACAGGAAATAAGACTCCAACACCATGTCATACATGTATGTACTTGTATTTCCGCACGACCCTAACATCTTGTTCGAAACGCCATGCTTTAAATTGCACCACCATTCGATGTAGTACTGCTTTAGAGGCGAAGTTATACGCTGAATGACTTAAAATGTACTCAAACCATTTTGATAAAATTAAGAATAACTTTGCTGTAAATGACGAACTTATTTGAGCGTCGAACATAAATCATGAAAATGACGTCGACGTCATTTCAGCAATTAGTAACACGTCTATTATTGACATCCATAACCGAGTCAATATTTGTCATACGAAGTCCACATATATATATATTAAACAAAACTAGACAGGTTGGATTATATGAACATGTAAACATCCCAAAAATAGAAAATGCTGTCACTATCACCGGTTTTTCTCATGAAGTGGCCCATATGTATGCATTCAATTAAGACAGGAATGCAGTCATGTTGCAATTTGACGTTGACTAGCTTGTTGCAGCATTGATCATAAAGTATGAATTATTATACCTCACGTGACTTTGTAATGTTAAATTCTCATATACTCATCATCGGCAATTTCTTACTGTCTCATGCTAACAGTACACTATTCTTAATGTGTGTTACATTGTAATAGATCTACCCATGTTCACCTCCCCTACAAAGTCACAGAATAAATTGAATAAACGTGTAATTTTGTTTGGTATATAGAGAATAATATCTATAGGTGCTACCTATTTACGAAAAAACGCAAGATAATTATAAACAAAAATTAAACAACATACTTTGGCCATACAAAAAGGATTTATAAGTAATTGACTAGACAATAATAATGTTAATGTCATGTTTCTTGCATTATCAAAACATATTTGGAATTCGTATTGCTGTCGTCTATTATTACGAACAGAAAATAATAAAGTAAAAACTTTCAGAAAATCAAGGAATACATTTATAATGAGCGAAGTTAAAACATGAGGGCCAAGATGATCCTTAATCGATCACCTGCATTATGGCAAAGAAGCAAATAGATTAGCCCTTTTCTGATGCCATCTGGCGACTACCTTTTTCAACCAGTCAATATGACTGGAACAAATTATGTAAGGGGTCACATTTCTGCTAAACCCTTTCCCTATTAGAGACAGTTTCTGAGGCCTATGCAACGGACGATTTAGGGAAAGATTGTCACCAAAAGAACAATTGCTCCTTATGAGAAAGTTATCCTTTTGCCACAATGTTTGATAAATAATTATACTTTGAATGAGTGTGGCAATAGCTCATGTATAGGAATTTGGGGTCTTTCATGTTGATACCACTTTTTTTGCGGGAAACGACGTCGCTCCATTGACGTTACGCCAAGATGAAGTGTAACGGAAATGACGTCACGTCCTTCTTTGGCTACGATACAGTCAAAATTTAGGTTTGGGCGTAGAAGGCTAATGCTGTCGTTTTTTTTACGAACGGGAAAACATATTTCTTACAGATTTCCATTTAGTTTTAACTTTTCGTACAAATGTTTATTCCCACATAACACAGCATTTTAATGATCTTAAATATCTGTTTTAAAAAATAAGATTAAAAAGACGACAATAATTTTCAATCCGTGTTTTTCCGCTCATTTTATACATACCCAAAATACCGATTTTAAAAAAAATGATTAAAAAGACGACAATAATTTTCAATCCGTGTTTTTCTGCTCATTTTATACATACCCAAAATACCGATTTAAAAATAAATGATTAAAAAGACGACAATAATTTTCAATCTGTGTTTTACGTCTGCCTTTTATACATATCCAAAATGGCGGCCCCCATGGATTTTTCCAGTTTCATTTCAGAAAGCTTCATGGGTTATTGAAAAAAAAAAAAACTAATATGTTAATAGGCAAAGTCTAGGTCGTGTGAAAACAAATTAATAGGCAAATTGTAGAAAGTTACAAAAACAGAATTTGAAAAACATATTGAAAAAACCGAAACTTAGCATGCACTTAAGTTTAATTTGTACATATATATCTGTTTTATTTTTTATGAGGTCAGGATTGTAATAGACTGTAAGATTTCGAAGTATGTTGATGGAAAACAACACTAGAAGGCATTGAAGAATGTTCTGATTTATTTTTACAAATGCCAGTTATTTGTAAACTAGTAATACATATAATTGGAAACTGACTCTTACCATGGTTGATTGAATGACTTGCGCTTAACATTACTTTCAATGGTTCTTCAGTTCACCTAACATTTTCCCCTGGCTTTCTAGAATACTAAAATACTCCACACAACAATCTTCCAAGGCAGATGGCTAACTTTGCATGATCTGGCTGAATGTATAATCTTGAGACAATTTAAGATGAGAACACTATGCATACAGACTGAGAAAACTAATTTTTGACAAATATTTTCAAAAGTCCCATTTATAATGATGTACACTGTATGTTGGAAAGGGTAAAATTTAGCCCCTTGTCTGATGTAAAAAAAAAAAATTTTATTACTTGATTTCTGTGACTAATCCGAATACATTGTCGGAATGGTGTAATTGATCCAAATTGAACATATCCAAAATGAACAATATGTTCCTATTCAACAACATTTTCACTTTGAACACCTATCTCCTTTTCTGGTTTTTAATTTGTAAAACATGAAACAGCATCAGATTATTTGTTAATATTAAAAGTACCAGACTTAGTGTCAACAACAGTTACTGATTATATATACATGTATCTGAAATATGTTGTTTGAAAAAAAATGGATAATGAAAGATCTGATCAATATATTCAATATACATTTTATTGCATAAAACAATAAACAGTATGTTTATAGCAAATAAAGAAATTATAAAAAGTACAAACAGAGAAATGGATTTTCCAGAAGAATTTGCAATAATTTAACATTGTTAGTGATCATGTTAAAATTGCTCTATTATAAAAATATGATGTATAAATTTCGTTAAAACTTTGATATTAGAACGGTTATCAAAGCTAGATCAAACTCGAACATGTACAGATTCTCAGAGTTATCAATGTTGATAACCATTCCTTTCTAGCTCACCTGAGCTTTGCTCAAGGTGAGTTATTGTGATCGCCTTTTGTCCGGCGTCCGTCGTGCGTCGTGCGTCGTCCGTCGTCCGTCAACTTCTTCTCCTCAGTAACCAGTGGGTCAATTTGGATGAAACTTCACAGAAAGCATCCTCTCAATGACCTCACCAGAATTCCTTCAAATTTTTGGGATCCATGCAAAATTCTGGTTTCCATGGCAACGAAACCGAAAAAACTTCAAAATTCTTCTTCTCCCAAATTGGTTGGCAGATTTTCAAATAATTTTGTAGAAATGTTCCTTAGATGACCCTCTATCAGATTCCTTCAAGCCGTGTTGATTGGTCGCAAAAACATGGCCGCCAGGGGGGGGGGGGGGGGGGTGGGGCTATTTTGCCTTATATGGCTATAGTGAAAACTTAAAAAATCTTCTCCTCCAAAAGTGTAAGGCCGATTTTCAAATAATTTTGTAGAAATGTTCCTTGGGTAATCCTCTATCAGATTCCATCAAGCCATGTTGATTGGTCAAAAAACATGGCCGCCAGGGGGCGGGGCTATTTTGCCTTTTATGGCTATAATGAAAACTTAAAAAATCTTCTCCTCCATAAGTGTCAGGCCGATTTTCAAATAATTTTGTAGAAATGTTCCTTGGGTGACCCTCTATCAGATTCCTTCAAGCAATATTGATTGGTCGAAAAACATGGCCGCCAGGGGGCGGGGGCTATTTTGCCTTATATGGCTATAGTGAAAACTTAAAAAATCTTCTCCTCCGAAAGTGTAAGGCCGATTTTCAAATAATTTTGTAGAAATGTTCCTTGGGTGACCCTCTATTAGATTCCTTCAAGCCATGTTGATTGGTCAAAAAACATGGCCGCCAGGGGGCGGGGCTATTTTGCCTTTTATGGCTATAATGAAAACTTAAAAAATCTTCTCCTCCATAAGTGTCAGGCCGATTTTCAAATAATTTTGTAGAAATGTTCCTTGGGTAACCCTCTATCAGATTCCTTCAAGCAATGTTGATTGGTCGAAAAACATGGCCGCCAGGGGGCGGGGGCTATTTTGCCTTATATGGCTATAGTAAAAACTTAAAAAATCTTCTCCTCCGAAAGTGTCAGGCTGATTTTCAAATGATTTTTTAGAAATGTTGCTTGGGTGACCCTCTATCAGATTCCTTCAAGCCATGTTGATTGGTCGAAAAACATGGCCGCCAGGGGGGGGGGGGTCTATTTTGCCTTATATGGCTATAGTGCAAACTTAAAAAATCTTCTTCTCCAAAAGTGTCGGCCCGATTTTCAAATAATTTTGTAGAAATGTTCCTTGGATGACCCACTTTCAGATTCCTTCAAGCCATGTTGATTGGTCGAAAAACATGGCCGCCAGTAGGCAGGGCTATTTTGCATTATATGGCTATAGTGAAAACTTAAAAAATCTTCTCCTCCAAAAGAATCCGGCCGATTTTCAAATAATTTTGTAGAAATGTTCCTAGGGTGACCTTCAGATTCCTTTAAGCCAAGTTGATTGGTCGGAAACTATGGCTGCCAGGGGGCGAGGCTTATATAGCTAAAGTGAAAAAAAAAAAAAATCAGGTGAGCGATTCAAGGGCCATCATGGCCCTCTTGTTTTAATTGTTATTGCTCAATTATAAAAGCTTTTGAAAACGGTACAGGGAGTAAACTATTTTCACTAGAAGCCTGGATAAAAATGTAAAAAGTGTTTAAGTAAGACAACTCCCCACAACATAATTGTTTCATGTATACATTGTTAAGTTTATTTGCTTCTTTCAAAACTTGTACCTGCTGAGATTTGATCTTAGAACTCTTGTTAGACCAGGTGTTTTAGCATTAAACTACAGTATAGGTTTTTATTTTGAGCAGCAGTTCATGAAAATATGTGTAATTTTATTACCAGTAAAGTATAAGAATTTTTTTGTTACAATGAATGTATACCAATTTAAATTTTACCATTTCTATTGTATAGATTATACAATTTCACACAGAAAAATGGATTTCACAATAAATTACATAGAAAACAGATACATTTCTGTGGTATTTCAGTTATATCAGAGGACAGAACACTTATGTGAGGTCACTGGGTGACTAATATAACTGACATTAATTATGAACTGCCTTATAGCCTTTTTCTGTTGAAAAACAGATTAAGTTTTCTTTATTTTTCAACCAAAATGTTTATACAAATTTATTTGAATAAAAAGTATTTTGAGTGTTTGTTGAATTTAAAAAGAGACTGACCCTCTTTATCTACAGATTTCAATGCTCAGTTTGTTTTTACCTTATTTGAGTTTGATATAGTTAGTGTACATTGTCCTGTTTCATAGACGGACCTAAATCGGTGACCGTTAAAGGCTTTTATTTTGCATTTGCTCTTCAATTTGAAGAGTTCTATGACATCATTGGTTGTTGTGCTCCCAAGTATGAAAATAGTGCTGTCAATAGATGTTGAATCTTTTTTAAATGTTGTTTGAATACATACATGCAGAGTATTAACCTAGTGAAAATAATGTTTAAATTTTTAGTACCGAGTTTGTCCAATCTGATCAATAAACACATTTTGGATAAAACAAAAAAAAATGTAACTACTAGAAAATCAGCCTGTTGAAAGAAAATGAATGTGTTTTACTGATAGCCCCCATATGACATCATTTCTTTTAAACAATCATGACTCATTTGAGTTTGATCAATAAACAAATTTTGGTTAAAAAAAAGACATGTGGCACTATTTATGAAGATTTGCAGGAATTGCGTCCCTTTCCCAGGCCTTCGATTAAGTCAAAAATCGATAATTGAGTTGTGGCCCTTCGGTTACGCTACCTATATTTGTATTTATCGATTATTTGTAAACAGATTTAATGACGTATTCGATTTCATACTAAGCCCGCAGGTGATCTTAACATTACTCTGCTCGATATCTGTATATCGATTATTTGCAAACATTTATTTGTCGGACAAGACTCTGGCTAATCAGTCTTTAACACTTGGTAATTGGTAACGGCGGTTTTTATAACATATTACTTAAATCTCTTTGTTGTAAAAACAATTGTCATTATCAAGACACATGAAAATGGACACTTCAAATTCACAGGTGACAAGTTGTTTAATTAGTCATTGCTTTAATTTATTTATTTCCATGCACTGTTAAATTGTTCTTTTCCTAATACGTTTTGTAATCATATTAGGTCTTTGAATATATAAAAGCTGGAACAAGTTCATTTTCGCATTCGCACCCCACCCACCTATCTACATACACGACATTAGTAAGCGATCAAAATAGATCTAGTCATTACCAGATACAGTCGAGCCTCGTTAAATCGGACGCCGTTAATCCGGAAAATTCGCGATCCGGACATAAAATTCATTTTTACATTTTTAGGCGTTTTCTGCATTTTTAAATGAAAATGGAAGTATCAAGACATAAACATATTTGTTTGAAATTTGTATGACTAAAAAGAATTAAAAATAGACTCTCCGATTATAACTTATAAAATTTCCTTAGAAAATAGGAAATACGGTAAAAATGGACTTAAAAATAAAAAATTCGCGATTTTCCAATAATTTACATGGAATAAAGAAGGAATGCATGTTGTCTATTAAAATCAAAAATGGAAGTATCAGGCAGTTAATCTATTTTTTATATCTTTACATTAAATGAAAGCAGACATATTGACCTTATAGAAAAAAACTTATAATATATTGTCATCAAAAAAATTAATAACTTTATATCAATTTTAAAGATCTGTCCCTATATAAATCCATATAGCCTAAATACCAGGTCAGAAAAGGTTAGTGTAAATTGTATCGATTTCAAGGGGAGTAACTCTCTCGATTAAGCCAGTCACTTTACCAAAATAGTGTAGTATGATGAATCTACTAGAAATGCAGCCTGTTGAAAGACAAGTAATGTGTTTTACTGATAGTCCACATATATATGACATCATTTCTTTAAAACAATGGACTCATTTGAGTTTGATCAATAAACACATTTTGGATAAAAAAAAAAGAAAAATCTACAAGAAATTCAGCCTGGTGAAAAATAAGTAATGTGTTTTATTGATAGCCCACATATGACATCATTCCTTTAAAACAATGGACTCATTTGAGTTTGATCAATAAAGAAATTTTGGATAAAAAAAAGATGAAACTACTAGAAATTCAGCCTATTGAAAGAAAAGTTAAGTGTTTTACTGATAGTCCACATATAACATCATTTCTTTAAAACAATAAGACTCATTTGAAGGCATGAAAGTGTTTTCCTCTCTTTCAGGTTGGAGGATATATGGCTTAAGACATTTACTATGTATACCCCAAAACCAGGGTGAACTGATTCTGGTCATACTTTCATGATTTGACAAAGACTAGGTCATAGACATAAACTGTTACAATGTAAAACAATGTAAAACAATAATGTAAATTGAAGGCAAATAATTTGAAATTGACTGTAGTTTTGTTTGTTTGATACATTTACTGCAATAAATAGATAAACGTCTTAAAGTCAATACAGCTAGACAGTCGAAGATATGATAGTTTAGCTATTTTCTTGAGTGGAGTCAACATTTGACAAGACGGCTTCGGCTTCAAATGACAGATACAGACAAAAACGATTCACACCATGTGACGTCACGCGATGTGACGAAAGCATCGTGGAACGTTCCCAACAGATACTAAACAAATAATTTAGAAATGTTATATTTTTAAGCAAATTATTGATATAATAAATAGCTTACCTTGAAATGAAGCTATGCCGATACAGAAACAGAATTGTTCGTCCTTTTCAGTTAAAATAATATCCGAGGCCAGTGTAACGAACGATAACTTCCGTTGAAATATTTACAATCATTTTCAAGTGTTTATAGCTTCTCTATATTGCAAAGATATAAAATCCATGAAATAATGATGACATGTACAAAAGAATAGTCGACTTAGCCTTCATAAAGTCCTTCCAGTGAATGAAATCCATTTGTGACGAGTCAAACTATCTTTTCCTACCATTCCTGTCGTTTTCCTTTTGTTATTTATTTATTACTTGCCTTACAATGACATTACTTTTCGTTGCAATGACGTCACATTTGGATGTATTTACTTCCGGTTGAGAAAATATTATTTTAAAAATAGAAAACGAGTGCAATTACACGCAAATTATCACATATCAGATTCCTTGTTTTCATTCCTTTATCGAGAAGGAATTTAATTTAATTTTTCTCTCTAGTTCTAAGTATTTTTTGATTTGTCAAAACATACGAATATCGTGTTTGTGGGTTTTACCGTTTACGAAATGAATAGGTTACGATAATTTGTCCGTCCAGTAAGACCGGAAGCAAAATGGCCGAAAACAAGTGCTATGGGGTTGAGATTTGATATGTGAAAAACAGTAAGATTGTACTGAATTCTCGTTGTTTTGATCTCGTATGATGTGTTCGTACTTGTAACCTATAGGCGTGCTTCGCTCGAGCCTTCGGCTCGAGCTTTCACACGTATAAGCGAAAAAACCCATTCATGTTTTTTTTTCGTATTATGTCCCTGACGTAATATATGAACTTTATCTGACGAGGTTGGGAGAATTGATAAGTGTCGAGGTTTGGCGAGAGAATTATCCTTTCTCACAGCCGAGTCTGATAAAGTTTATGTCAAAAGTCAGGGACGTAATATTCTATTTATCTTGCATGTAAAATTATGTGTTCATGTAAATCTACACTCATTCTTACTAGTTTTAAGAAATAGCATTCACAATAACATTTAAGGAATGGAGAGTTTTATGTTCGTTTGCATGGGGGTATGAACAAAAAAACCTGATCACTCTCTATGAAATCGCGAAGCGGTTTCATAGAATGTGTGATCAGGTTTTTTTGTTCATACCCCCATGAAAACGAAAAAAAACGCTCCATTCCTTATATTTTAGCATTCATATGGCTATTTCAGTGAGTAATAAAACATAATAGTATTTTACAACTTTATTTTCCATAATACAGCACGTCGCCAATGTTAATTTTTTTCATTCATGAGGTTATGAACAAAATATTTCAGCCAATCACAGACAAGCAAAAGTGATGAACACAAAAAGAACTAAAATATTCATAAATAACGTCACCTAAAATAGAATGACGTCACGCGCGTGCACAAATACGCGCCGAATTACATTGTGTACACACGTCATACGGAAGCTAAAGAGTTCCGACTGAAAAAGAAAATCCACAGGAGTCGAAACGTGTCTGTCCGGTTTAGCTTGCGCGGCATGCTTAGGGTGATCCAAGTTGATACTTTTCCAGCGATTACGTCATTTCTAAAAAAAAGTAGACTGATAAAGATAAACGTTTATCATACCAGTAGACATGTAAACAAAAGGTTTATCATACCAGTGTATATACGCCACGTAATCTGCTCATTGCTTCGCCTCGGGTAACAGTATTTTCCTCATGTTGACAATATGTACTGTCACACTGGAAGCCATGCAATATTTATATAATATTCACATGTACGCGTTCGTATGCGCATGCTATTATTTAAACATGCAGTGTAACCTGTGTAAACGACCACCAGTGTATAACAATTCCCTGTCTATATCAACCACACGTTATATTGACCAAATTACTCATTTTCTGCAAAAAGTGACCCTGCAAATAAAGATCACCTGTGAACAAAGACCAAATTGTTCTCTTCCCATGGGTGGTCTTTAAATAGAGGTTGGACTGTATATGTAATAGAAAGGACTGGCTAGCAGGTGTTGTCTATGTTCGTCCTCTCCTGATCGTGCATGCTATGTGTTATATCAGAAACGTAGATATTATCTCTTTGATTATGAGTTGAATATTTAGGCACTACTATGGTACAGTTGCGATACAGGTTTTAATATTGTACTGCGAGGGCAATCTCCTTCGCAGAGTTGTCGTTCCTTACACTCACCATACATGTATGGTGAGTGTAAGGAACGACAACTCTGCGAAGGAGATTGCTGCGAGGGGCGTGGACTATTGATATCCCGCGAGACAATACTTAAACCTGTATCGTTTTTGCAGCACAGTTTTGAATGACGTTTCAGCATATTTCAATGACGTCTCATCATACGTACACAATTCTTCCTTTTACACTAAAGATACATATAATTTAATCGGGATACCGGGATGCCTTTCTAAGCGGCGTATTACGATTGTTCTTATACACCGAGCACCTGTTAGCCGAATCAAGCAATCACACTGTAACTTTTTACGAGCACACGCCTAGCAATGATAATGCACGGCATTTATGCTTTATGTCAGGAACGTATCATTTTGTTTGCGGCCTTGGTTATATGTAGAACACATGTGTGTTAATCACAACACACTGAGATATGTTCATCCTTCCGTGTTAGTTTTGAACATCTTTCGTAGATCATTATTACTGAAACATTTAACCAGAATCACGGAGTAACTGAGCAGAATGTCGATTGCCGAATTGCCATTTGTCAAACGTCGGAAAAAATGTTGTTGCCTGAGCTAGGATGTCGACTCTTAATCCCTGGATTATAGATAAATCAGAGGCGTAGCTCCCTTTAGGCACTGTAGGCACGTGCCTGCACATTCTTTCTCAAAATGACCGCGCTGTCCGCGCAGACTGATCCGGCCGACACATTCCGTCGAGGGGGATGGATATATAGAGTAGTTATTCCTGAAACAGAAAATCCACAGGAGGCGAAAAGTGTCTATCCGGGTATGACTGTGTGGCATGCTAAGGCTTATCCGGATCGATACTTTACGCAGTTTACCACAATGCTGATTTTCTCACGAGACGGCCTACACATTGATTATTTCCAAGCTTCGCCTCTGTAAATTACAGCTCTTGGCGAGCTATCACCCCGAGCATTCTGTGTGTTAGATCAATCTTAAAACGGTCAAGTACTCTTGCCTAGGATATATGCCTTGCTGAGGCCTTTAAAGGTGCTGAACTCCAGATTGTAGATAGTTTAGTCAACATTTAAAAAATAATCTTCAAAAGTTGTCTTGAAATATTAGAATCATAATTCTGCGATAACATAAGCGTAATAATTTCACTTTCCAGTACAATAAACATCTAAATATTGACCGTGTATGCTTGAATTTTTACTGGGTAGACATACGCAGTTAGTAAAATGTTGTACATTTTGGTTGACTTTCAATTGACTATTTTGCCAAACTAGTTAAGAAATATTTATTTCTTAGTTTGTTGTCACTATAAGCAATATTTGCAGAAGTTTTAACATTTCAAAATGTTGATCTCCTATCTGGAGTTCAGCACCTTTAACGCTGCTTTAATTAAAAAGTATTTGAGGTACATCAAGGAGACTATGTGACAAATGGTAGTAATGGTTGCCCTCCTTGGCGCTCAGGGGTAAGTATTAAGACTGATTGGCTGGTGTAATGCACCAGCAGTACTGGTAATTGACCCAGGAAACGCAGTGATATAACAGAACAAAGGATGAAAGCGGCGTAAAACAGCAAAACAAAAAAAGTCAATCAATCAATCAACCTGAAACCAGTCCATTAATCTCAATACTTTTATCGCAATTATGAGATCCAAATAGTGAAACCACTACTGGCATTTTATATAGTATTCGGTATGACACGGCCGGGGATCAAAACCTTGGTCTTCCGCTCTCGAATACATACCATGGAACCAGTATAACTCCGGGATAATCTACCCGTATTGCTGTTAAGATATGCCCTGATACCAGCTAAGCCTTATGGTTGCCCTCCTCGGCATTCAGGATTGCGAGATTAGCATTACGGCTGACTGGCTGGTTTCAGAATAAATGGACAAGTAATACTGGCCACTTACCCAGGAAACGCCGTGATATTACTGAACAGTTGTTGGAAGCGGCGTTAAACAACACGAAATAATCCATCAATCAATTCTCTAGCTCTTTGTAGTTAGTATTTTTTTCTCAAAACCTTGGTCTTCCGCTCTTAGATACGTACCATGGAACCCAGTACCGATATTGCTGGTAAGATATGTCCTGAGACCAGCTAAGCCTTTAACAAATGGTAGACATGGCCGCCCTCCTCAGTAGTGCGAGGTTAGTATTACGACTGACTGGCTGGTTTCAGGATAAATGGACCAGTAGTACTCGACCCAGGAAACGCCGTGATATAACCGAAAGTATTTGGTATGCCACGGCCGGGAATCAATACCTTGGTCTTCTGCCCTCGAATACGTACCATGGTACCCAGTACAACACATACTACTTAGAAGTGCGTTGAAATTGATTTGAAACAACGAGTTTATAACCTTGTTCAATAAATAAACACAGATATACACAAGAAGCGAACCTCCTTCGATATTACTAGTTTAACCCTTATCAAGGTGTATTCATTTGACCCGTTCCACGAGAAAACCAACATTATGGACTCTGCATAATGTATCGACCCAGATCAGCCAGAGCAGGCCGCGCAGACTAATCCGGGCCGACACATCCCGTCTCAGGGGGATAGAGATATAGAGTAATAATTCCTGAAACAGAACATCCACAGGAGGCGAACAGTGTCTGTCCGGATAAGCTTTCGCGGATTGGTTAGTCTGATCCGGCTAAATACTTTACGCAGAGTCCATAATGTTGGTTTTCTCGTGGAACGGCTTATTTATATTTAGACCTGAGTTTGGCTTTCGGGTTTTACTGTCAGTTCTAGCAACTGGCGACTGCTTGCCCACATAATATGTGTGTACACTTGGTGAAAGAAGACTGACGCTGGTCACATTGACAATTGCTCGCCTATATCAACAAGATAGGGTTACTTACAAAGATGCGCATCTTTATATGTTATGCTAAAGATGGTTCAACTCAAAATACCTTGTACATTGTATGTCTCGAACAATGTTCGGGAACGGACCTGTCTTTGAAAACAGCGTAGCAATCCGAACTGCTGCTACGCTGTTTTTAAATATAACTATATCACCGGCTCGCTTTTTAAAAAGGAAATTACGTTATTTATAAATGAATTATAAATGAATTACGGAGCTCACATAACATACATTCAGCGAATGTTAGTCGAAGACGTCGATATCTCGAAGTAAGTGTTATTAGTCCCTTTCGACTTCGAATTATGGCGAGTCGACCATACATTGTTAATAATTTGCATAATAAATAAATAAAGCGTTGTTCAATTACCACATATAACACAAACAAGACCTGAATGCATATTTTCGAACTACTGCTGCATTGTTATCTTGTTATGAATTATATAACTGGCTCACTTTTCATAATGCACACTTAAGTATGAATGAGAACAAAGCTGATGATACATAACTCTTTTGAGAATAAAAATCGAACACATCGATAACTAGAACACGTCGATGATACAAACACATAGATAACTTGAACATATCGATAACACGAACGCATCGATAACTCGAACACATCGAAAAGCCGAACATATCGATAACTCGAATACGTAAATCAAACGAACACATCGATAACTCGAACACATCGATAATACGAACACATCGATAACTCGCACATATATAACTCGAACACGTCGATAACTCGAACATATCGATAACTCGAACATCTCGATAACTGGAACACGTCGATAACTTGAACACGTCGATAACTCGAACACGTCGATAACTCGAACACGTCGATAACTCGAACACATCGATAATACGAACACATCGATAACTCGCACATATATAACTCGAACACGTCGATAACTCGAACATATCGATAACTCGAACATCTCGATAACTTGAACACGTCGATCACATGAACACATCGATAACTCGAACACAGCGATAACACGAACACATCGATAACTCGAACATCTCGATAACTCGAACACGTCGATAACATGAACACATCGATAACACGAACACAATGATAACTCGAACATCTCGATAACTCGAACATATCGATAACTCGAACATCTCCATAACTCGAACATCTCGATAACTCGAACACGTCGATCACACGAACACGTCGATCATTCGAACACATCGATAACTCAAACACGTCAATAACTCGAACTCATCGAAAAGCCGAACACATCGATAACTCGAATACGTAAATCAAACGAACACATCGATCATTTGAACACATCGATAATTCGAACACATCGATAATACGAACACATCGATAACTCAAACACGTCTATCATTCGAACACATCGATAATTCGAACACGTCGATCATTCGAACACATCAATAACTCGAACTCATCGAGCACTCGAACACATCGGGCACTCAAACACATCGATAACTGGAATACATAGATAACTCGAAATATTTAAAGGGTCAATATTAAATTCGATGTATCGCGAGTCTACTTGGAGTTACACTCAACTTGACAGCAAGAAAGGCAAAAGTAATATATGTGCCGATTTGCTGAAAGTAGACTCTTCCATGTCTCAATTTCTCATATAATTAACCCTTCCTTTCCCACCCTCAACAAATCTGCGGACAAACATGTGGAAACAAATATAGAAAATCCCTATAAATTAGGGTATATTTACTGAAAAATGTTGAAAGCTTTGAGGCAAAAGTCGTCTGCTGCAGAAGCGTAATGAAGCGTCTATATATGGAGAAGGGGTAAAGAGTTTTTGAATATTTCGATAACTAAAAGGAAAACAATGCTGATTTCAGGTGAGACAGCTTGCTATGAGCTGACTCACCTGAATCTGTATTGTTTGCAAAAGCCTCAATATTTCCATTGGGCGCTGAATGAGCTTAACAGAGACTACCTACCTTGACCTGATTTTAGACCGGGTATACTCTAGTAAGGTGAATTTCCCCCTTAAAGTCTGAACATTGATTTCTGTCTGATAAGGCCTTAAAACAAATTTCTTTCAAACTGTGTTTGTTTAAACGATTGATTTTTTTCTCTATTTATCCAACTTTGACATAATCAAGGACAGAGAGTTTGTAGTATCACTCGATGTTGGCTTTCTTGAAAACTATGTTATAACATGCACTGTTTATTTACAGTGTTCACTGCACAAACGTTATAAACAATTTGAGCCGTCCCGCGAGAAAACCAACAATGTGGACTCTGCGTAAAGTGTCGACCCGGATCAGCCTTATCATGCCGTGCAGGCTTACCCGGATAGACACTTTTCGCCTCCTGTGGATTTTCTGATTCAGGAATCATTACTCCATACCTCTATCCCCCTGAGACGGAATGTGTCGGCCCGGATCAGTCTGCGCGGATTGTGCAGGCTGATCTGGGTCGATACATTACGCAGTACCCATAATGTTAGTTTTCCCTCATGCAGACGCATTTCGACGCCTCCGCAGCAGATGACCCTGGAAACGTTGTAACAAATGGTAAAATTGCTGATGATGATTCATTATATTCCTACAATGTGTTGTTTTTTTTTGTCCTGAAAAATAAACATTCATTCGTGTACCTAATCTACAATTTTCCCCTAGACGATACAAAAGTCGAGAAAGGATTAAAGTTATGTTTTCGTTTTGATAACATTATAGCTGTTTCGTTTCAAATAAGTTACTAATTATAAATTTTACATAAAGATTATTTTCTCGCTGTCAAATATGTCTGGGATTCCGTGCATACGTAATTGTTACATGAAGCCAGCGTCAAAATTTGAAATAAGTTATTCTCTTTCCGCGCCGTAGGCAAACAATGCTGGTTTCAGGTCAGTCAGCTCGTTACGCACCCGCGACCTCCGGATTGCAAGCATTGTGTCTCATTGCGTCCCATTGTGTCCCATTGTGTCTCGTTGTGTCTCATTGTGTCTCATTGTGTCTCATTGTGTCTCGTTGTGTCTCATTGTGTCTCATTGTGTCTCATTGTGTCTCATTGTGTCTCATTGGTGTCTCATTGTGTCTCATTGTGTCTCGTTGTGTCTCATTGTGTCTCATTGTGTCTCATTGTGTCTCATTGTGTCTCGTTGTGTCTCATTGTGTCTCGTTGTGTCTCTGTCACAACGTTTTCCTACCATGGAGACCGTTCTTAAGGAATTTCTTACATATCTTAATATCTTCGCTATGTCTTCTCGCGTCGAGTATGTGGAGGGGTGACACATACTTATCCAACTCTCACGGAAATCGAACCCGGGACCTTTTGATCACGAGAACGGCGTTCTTCCCCTAGCATACTGTTTACCACGATTACTTAGGAAACGCCGTGATATAACCGAAATGCTGATGGAAACGGCGTAAACACGATTTTAGACGAAAACCTTAACCATCTCCCATCTATGACACATATGCAGGCGAAATCGAAATTGTTTGGTTAAAAGTATTATGGTAAACCATTATGAGCAAATTTATCTTTTGACACAATATTTTCAATAGATGCTTGCTGTAGAGGCGTCATACGACGTCTGTATGTTGGAAACGGTCAATCATAGATAGATGAAGTATTGGTAAGTAACAAGTTATAAGTGTAAATAACACTCAGGAAACGCCATTATATACCTGGAATATCGTTGAAGACGGCGTAAAATCCCATTCAAACAAATTAACTTCCAAAACGAAAGCCTTTATCATAAATACCGTAGCCTTCAAACATTCGGCTATCGAATTCAACAAGAAACACGTGTAAATTAAAACCCGGAAGCGCCGTGATATAAATACTGTTGAAAACGGCATAAAACAAGGTGTGTGTTAAAAAAAAAAGCCTTCATCATAGATACCAAAGCCGTCAAACAATCGGTAATCGCAGGCCAACCCATTCAACAAGTAGTAAATGTACATCACAACCTGGAAAAGGCCGTTATATAACTGAACTAGAGATGAAAAACGGCGTAAAATCCCTTTCAAACAAAAACACTTCTCAAAACTTAAGTCTTTTTCATGACTACCGCAGTCGTCAAACAATCGACGGAGGCATACCATTCAACAAGTAAAAAGTGTAAATTACACCCAGCAAACGCCGTGATATAACTGAAATACTGTTGAAAAACGGCGTTTAAACACGGTTTTTGTTTAAACTAAAACTCTTTAATAATCAACCGAAAGCCTTTATCATAAATACCGCAAACAATCGGCTATCGATTTGGGGAATGTCAAACAGTAAATATATATATTAACCCTTTCCCTCATATAGACGCTTTCTGACGCCTCTGCAGCAGACGGTTTTTTGAAAAAAATAGTGACAAAGGAAGAAATTGCTCAAAACGAGCAATTTCTCCTTTTGCCACAATGTTTTCCACTTTTAGTCGTAGGTTATCCATTCAATTATAGAGATTTTCCATCTTTTGACAAAATATGTTCAAAGTCGTCTGCTGCAGAATTGCAGAATTGTCGTATAAGGGAAAGGATAAAAATCTGGAAACGCCGTGATATAACTTAACAACTGTTGAAAAACGGTGTAAAACACGGTGAGTGTTCAAACAAAAAAACATTTTCAAAAAACGGAAGCCTTTATCATAAATACCGAAGCCGTCAAACAATTGCAATCGGCTATCGATTTAAGGGGAGAGGTCAGCCCATTCAAAAAGTAATAATAAGTAAAGGCGGTCCTCTCATTCTCTTTCAGTTTCTTATCGCGTGCACTTGCTCCACAAGTTCGGTCGTGCAACTGCGCATGCGCACTTCCCTCACTCTCTTTTCTTCCCCCCCATCCCTTCTGTATGTTATTCCGTTATTTTCTGCAATATTATTGCTACATCACTCCCGTGGAAAAGTATTTGAATACGGCTATATTTGTGATTTGAGAAAACGCACACAGAAAAGGCGATACACGTATAGGAAACTCGTGTTTGGATTGGTTCGTTTGAAACCGTTACTTGGAATAATAGATACAAAGTTAGTTATAACAAGTTTATAGTGAATTTTTAGGATTATATTTTAATTTGTGATATTAGTGAAAATTAGGATTATTTAAGTGAAAATAAGGATTATTCAAGTGAAGATAAAGATTATTTTTAGTGAAGATATAATTTTTTTTTTAGTGAAACAAATAATATTTTGAGTGAACATATAAATTATTCGAAAGAGATTTTGACATTTGGATTTAATTTTCAATTTTGGACACTGTACGACACGGTATGTAGATTTAAGTATTATATTTTAGCACTATCCACAATAGAAAGGTATTTCCATGCACTTAAAGGATAAGACTTATGAAAACAATATTGGAACAATAGAAATTGTTCTTAACGGTAAATGTCTCCTTTTCCAAAGATGTTTTCAACGTTGTTGAAAATGTATCTCAGTTTATTTCAGATTCATTTACTCAATCATTTTCATAGGCAAACGACATATATAATTGAAATATAACATCTTTTAAACTTTTGGATTTTAAATTTGAAACATAATACGTTTCTTTTTATTTCATAAGGAAAATCGTCGGGAAATATCCAGCATTCATTTTTTATTAGAATGTTATTTAATAGCTGTACATATCTGATATACATCTTATTATTTTTCAACCCATTTCCACATACAGCAAATCGGCAGCAGACGACTTAAACAATATATTGGCAAAAACATGAATAAAAACTCTGTTTATAAAAGTATTATAATAATCAAATAGAGCAAATTCTTCTTTTTCCATAATGTTTCTATTTAAAAGTGGCCGTCTGAGGGAAAGGGTTGATCACGTCGAGAGCTTGGCGTGAAACGGTTGTTACTAAAAACTTATTTTGAAAACCCTGGTATAGGGGCACATTTTACCCCTTTGTAAACATTGTAAATTGATGTGCCATTGCTCAGAACGTGTAAAAAAATAGGAATCCGCTGTGGTCGAGTGGTTAGCGTCGGGGATTTGAAACCGGATGTTCCGGGTTCGATCCCCAGTCGCGGCACTACGGTCATGGTGTAAGGTACATTGTCTAGCCTACTACTAGTTTGTTTACACAGGGATCATGAATAAGGGAACTGTCGCCGTGATATAACTGAAAGCGGCGTAAAACCAAAAAAAACCAAAACAAAATCAGAACGAGCAATGGCACCTAAATTTCCATTGTTTATTAAGAAAAATGATTTAACGCTTATAAAGATTTTATGGCGATGTGATTTACCTTCGAAAAAGAAAATACCAATTTTCCCTCGATGTATTTAACATGTTTTCGCTATATAACAATTTACCCTTAGCATGGCCGATGGCACCGATGTTTTGAGGATTATGCCGTGATAGCGCCAGGCCAGCCGGTGCATTCGCTCTATGCTGTTGTAGACTGCCCTTCAACAGTTGATATAATTAGCTATTAACTCTTCCAAAACCAAAGTTTTACAAGTCGATTTTTTACAGAATCGGAATCGCAATTTGATCTCTTTAACAACAGAAAGAACAGGGTTTTTTTTATTTAAAAATATCTTGATAAAGAACAAGTGGTTGAAAATGTGTTAATTAATTAACCCTTTCCCTCATATAGACGCTTTCTGACCCCTCTGCAGCAGACGGCTTTTTTAAAACATAGTGACAAAAGAAGAAATTGCACAAAAAGTGCAATTTCTCCTTTTGCTACAATGTTTTCCACTTTTTGTCATAGGTTATCCATTTAATTGTGGGGATTTACTATTTTTTAACAAAATACGTTTAAAGTCGTCTTCTACAGAATTGTCGTATGAGGGAAAGGGTTAAAGAATGTTATTGATGTTAAAAGTAGGACTAAAGAGTTTTAAAAAGGGCTCTCGTATTTGTGAACACCCCAACTTGTGAATTGCCTAGAATGTTTACCACCAGTTTCCACATGCAATAGATTTACACACGGCGTTTAAAACGCAGAGGAAATATCGAGCGCTTGGCGTGAAACGGTTGTAACTAAAACCATATTTTGAAAAACCTGGTTTAGGGGCAATTTTGACCCCTTTGTAAACAACACAAATTTAGGTGCCATTGCTCAGAACGAGCAATGGCACCTAAATTTCCGTTGTTTACCAAGAAAAATGATTTTACGCTTTTAAGACTTTATGGCGAGGTGATTAACCTTGTTAAAAAAATACCAATTTAAGTTACAACCGTTTCACGCCAAGCCCTCGATATGCGAAAAACCTTTATGAAAGCTAAAGTATTGAATACAATGTCTTTGTAAAGGGAGAATTAGCTCAGTTCGAAAGTAGTCTGATAAAAACGCATCAACCTGCCTCTCTATGTGGAAAAGGTTTGATATGTTTCTGGAAGTGGTTTCTTCATTAATATGTGAACACTTCCATAGACAGACATTATCTGATGCCTCTGTCGCCGACACTATTGAAAATAGTATACGGGAAAGGAAAGAATTGCTAAAAATTAATCAAAATTCACACATGTCCACAATTCTTAATATTCAGAATCAATATTGAAGTTTCAATTAATTCGACGTCATTTTGTTCTTAAGAAATTAAAAAAAAAAAAAAAATGGTGACTCCACAAACATTTTAGTTAATTCTTTCAGCGCCACAGGCAATATTGAGGTTTTTGCAAACAATGCAGATTCAGGTGAGTCAGCTCGTAACGAGCTGTCTCACCCGAAATCAGCATTGTTTGCCTTTTAGTTACCAAAATAGTCCAAAACTTTCATAAATTGAGAAATGGACACCGCCGATTTTGAACATTGAAGAGTCTACTTTAAACAATTCGGCGCTGAAAGAGTTAACCCATTCCCTCCTGCAGACGCAGTTTTAAGAACCTGTGAAATAGGCGAATTTTGAAACCATTCAGCACGTTCCTCTTTTACAACGTTGTTGTCAACTCTTATATTATGCGTTTAGCATGGAAACACCGGTTCTCGAACCTCTTAACATTTATCAGTGCTCATGGGAATACTTATAAATTCATGTCAAAAATCAACAATACTGACAAATAAATTCAACAATTTATGTGTAAGTAAACAAAGCATCGGTTCACATAACATTTATTACGTACAATGCGTTTTTGGAAATATAATAACAGTGCTTGAACTAAAGGTTCGAGAATAGGTACTGTTCGAGAAGAGGTACGATACTTTAATTTATCGCGAGTTTCAATATTTATCCGTACGAGTTTTCTGCTGCAGGGATGTTGTTTATTGTAAGAGAGTTAAACACTTAAATTGCCTTATCACCTTATCAAGTTATTAACGAGAAGATTATCCTTCAAACTGGCAAACAATGTGCATGTTTCACACCAACATATAGCATTTTACATTTTGTAAAATATGCACACGCCATCTTTTCTGACATTTTAGTGTTTTCTGTGTGAAAACGTTTATTGAAAATATAGCATCTGGAAACTTGAAATTATGCATTTGATTATGAATTGAAAAACATTAACTCTTTCAGCGCCGAATTGTTTAAAGTAGACTCTTCCATGTTCAAAATCGGGCGTCTCCATTGCTCATGTAATAACAGTTCGGACTATTTTTATAACTAAAAGGCAAACAATGCTGATTTCAGGTGAGACAGCTCGTTACGAGCTGACTCACCTGAATCAGTATTGTTTGCAAAAAGCTTAATATTGCCTTTGGCGCTGAAAGGAAAGGGAAAATGTGAAGATTAATATTTCTCATTTTTTTTACAAAATTATACTTACATTTTCCTTATAAATGATAAATTATAAACACCATATTCATATATCAAAATATGAAATTATGCCTTTAATGATGAATTGAAAAACATTAAGGGAAAATGTGAAGACAAATATTTCTCTTTTTTTTTACAAAATTATACTTACATTTTCCTTATGATCAATTATAAACACCATATTCATATATCAAAACTTTACTTTAAATTGAAACATTGAGGCAGAAGGAGGAGAATCGATTCTCCTTTTTGCTCGCATTATCTTTTTATTTTGCATCAAAACTATATATGCAACGCGGCTGTCCAGCGTAGAAGTGGCGAAGTGCTCTTGAAATCATCTACCTATTCCTGATAATGATATCTCCATCGTTTTGAGCACTTTCTCGATTTATAACGTTTTTAAACCCTTTCCCACATACAGCAGCAAACCTGCAGCAGACGACATTTAAGCATGTTGGCAAAAAAACAAAAAATCACTTTAAATGACGTAGGCTGTTACGACAAATACAAAACTTCCAGAATTCTGACAAAAATTCCTCAAATTTTAATCAGGAATTTCAAAATTCCTGGAATTGGCCCTTAATGAAAGCACTGGGTATAACTACTGCAAAAAGTTGAAAACATTGTGGCAAATGGATAAATTGCTCGTTTTGAGCAATTTCTCCTTTTGCCATAATGTTTTCAAAAGTCGTCTGCTGTAGATGTGACAGAATGCGTCTACAAGTGGGAAAGGGTTAAGATAAGAAAAGCTAAGAAAATTGTTTATTAACGTGACCTGTTTGAATTGCATACATGAATAACACATTTTCATGATTCAAAGTAACCACACCCGGCCTATTGGGCCTATAAGTCACCATACAATATATACATCATATTGCCGAGCCCTGGTAGCTCAGTTGGTAGCGACGCGGGCTGTCAATCCAGCGGTTGTGAGTTCGAACCCCGGCTCGGCCATCTTTCTTTCCGACGATTGACATGCGACATGCGTCATTCGTCTTCCACCAATGGGCTAAGTCTATGTGGAAAAACAGCCAGTTGCTTGGGAAGATTGTTGTGTGGAGTATTGGTGTGAGAAAACTAGGAAATGCATGAGTAGGTGAACTGGCCGCCTTGATATAACTGAGAAATTGTTAAAAACGGGCGTTAAACCCCAATCAATCAATCAATACATAATATTTACGCATACGGTTACATGGAATGAGTTATATACAATCATACACTAAAAACAGTGTGTGGAATGAGACATCGCACTCATTATTAATTAAATTTCCTGTATCCTAAAATTTACTGATCAGGCTTATCTAAACATATCTTGAAATCAAGGAAAGGAATATAAAAGTCTTCACCCTTTACTCTGTAGCAGACGACTTCCAAATCATATATGCGAAAATAGGGAACATTTCTTAAGATGAAAGTGAAATTATGTTTCAATCTTTCCCGCGTATTTAATACGAATATGTATATTTATAGCTGACGACTTTGAAATCATCTATGTAAACATATGCAAAATCTCTTTGGATGAAAGTAAAATTATTATTCAATCTTTCCTGCGTTTTTAAAACGAATATGTATATATGTAGCTGCCGACTTTGAAACCATTTATGTAGGCAAGATGTCTTTAGATGAAAGTAAAATTATTGTTCTCACATATTAACACATCTTTAGCAGACGACTTTGAAATCATCTATGTAAACATAGGCAACATCGCTTAAGATGAAAGTAAGATTATAAGTCACCCTTTCTCGCATATTTAAAACCTAACTTTAGCAGACGATATTGAAACCATATACGTAGGCAAGATGAAAGTAAAATTATTACTACTACTACTTCTTATAATGATAACACAAAATAATAATGATGATTTTGATAATGATACATACTCTACTACTTCTAAATGTACTGCATATGTATACTGGTACACAGATTAGAAATATAACATAACCAAAACAGACAATAAAATACATTCAGTTAATAGAAATAGTTTCTCAAAATGAGCCATGTTTCTACAAAAACGTCGTGCCTTGCAAACACATATTGAAAGAAAAATGGAAATGACTAAAGCTTTCGAATAACGTGTCATTTTTCATAACGGTTACATTCACTTTCAAATCGCCGGCGGAAAACGCATCATATGTCGTCTGTTATTGAGTTGAGTTGATGTAACAGGAACATTATTATTATACAAGTCGTCTGCTACAGATGCAACAAATGTCGAATATACATGTCAAGTAGCATGTCTTATTTTTGTCAACATCAAATAACAGGAAGTTTTTAATAACCTCACATGTAGACGTCTTTTGACGCATTCTTAGCAAACTACTTTTGTAACAAATGTGACAAAACGAGAACTTGTTCGTCATTTCAGGAAAAGAACCGTTATGAAAGTCGTCTGCAAAACAAGCACCAAAGGTCGAGTGCATCTTATAACTTGTTTATTTATTTTTAAACGTCCCTAAGTATTAACTATAAATTGATTTCTGATCTCAAGAGCCCATTTCGTGAACAAAAAATAACTCAAGCATTTTGTTAACCCCTTCCCTCATACGTCAATTCTGCAGCAGACGACTTTCAACATATTTTGTCAAAAAATAGAAACATCTCTATAATTGAATGGATAACCTATGACTTAAAGTGGAAAACATTTCGGCAAAAGGAGAAATTGCTCGTTTTGAGCAATTTCTCCATTTGTCACTATGTTTTCAAAAAGCCGTCTGCTGCAGAGGCGTCAGCAAGCGTTTATATGAGGGAAAGGGTTAAAGCCTTTCTCCTCGAACACTCACATTTTGAAACAAATTTAGAAGACGAGTTTCGTTAACATTGTTGCATTAGGAGAAATTTCTCATCGTGAGCAATTTCTTCTATTGTCACAGTTTCAACTGTATTCAAATATAATGCTTTCATTCAGTATAGAGAATTTACAAATATTTTCCCTATACGTTTTTCAAAGATCTTCTGTTGCAGATTTGTCATATGTAAGGAAAAGATAGTTTTATCTAATAATCCCCTCAATAAAATATATAATTCATTTGAATGATACGCAGTAACCAACAGGCGTCTGCATGTTGACTCATGTTTAACCTTTTCCCTCCATACGACAATTCTGAAGCAGACGACTTTGAACATATTTTGTCAACAAATAGAAAAATCTCTATTATTGAATGGATAACCTATGACTAAAAGTGGGAAACATTGTGGCAAAAGGAGAAATTGCACGTTTTGTGCAATTTCTTCTTTTGTCACTATGTTTTCAAAAATCCGTCTGCTGCAGAGGCGTCATAAAACGTCTATATGAGGGAACGACGGTGTTTTAACATGTTGTGGGAAAAGGAGATAAAGCTAAAGCTAAGCAATATCTGCTACTCTCACAATGTTTCTAACTTCAATCAATGAATTGACTTTCATTCATAGAGAAAAGGATATGAAAATGTTGTGGTAAAAGGAGAATTGGCTCACGATGAGCAATATCTCCTACTCTCACATTGTTTCTTACTTTATTCAGTGAATTAACCTTCATTCATACATGGAGGTTTTCTTTTATATATTTCTCCTATATCTTTGTTTTGAAGTCTTTTGTCGAAGATTTATCGTATGTTAGAACAGGATAGCAAATTCTAATAATCCTCAAATCACATATATAATTCATTTGAATTAGACGTTGTTATCCGAACGTGGTTCTTTAACCCTTTCTGCGCCGAATTGTTTAAATTAGACTCTTCCATGTTCAAACTCGGACGACTCTATTTTCATGTTATAGGATGTTTTGCAATATATTTTTCTTAACGCACAGCTAAACAATGCAGATTTCATGAGAGACAGCTCGTTACGAGCTGACTCACCTGAATCTGTATTGTTTGCAAAAAGCTCAATATTGCCTTTGGCGCTGAAAGAGTTGACACTTCCCAACATGCAACACATCTGCAGCAGACGACTTTGAAAACATGGAGACAAACATATGCAAAAGTCGTTTTAATTGAAGGTATGATTATTGAAAAGAGTTGAAAACATTGTGGCTAAAAGAGAAATCGCTCGTTTCGAGCAATTTCTTCTTTTGTCACGATGTTTTCAAACGTTTTCTGCTGCAGAGGCGTCAGAAAGCATCTGTATGTGACAAAGGGTTAAAGAACACGAAACAAACTCATTTTATCTGAAATATGGATAATTATGTAAATTAAGTATAATTATGCCAGAACTTTCGGATTTATTTATGAATTAGTTCTCTTTCTTTAAAAGATAAACACGAATATTTGAAAGCAAGTGTTCTTTTTCCATATAATAACCCTCAAGTCACATTGTTAATTTATTTGAATTATACTCTTCTTTGTGTTCTTTGTTAAACACGAAAAATCAAACAGGTCTTTTTTTCCCAGCAAGACATATGTCTTCGACAGGCTATACTTTTCTGCTTCGATTCCAAAATTCAAGATTTTAAATTTATCAATTATTTTAAGAAATACTTTAAAATTTATACATGCGATTCAAGATTTTGAACTTATCAATTATTTTAAGAAATTTGTTTAAATACATTTGGGGCTGCACCAGACAAAAAGACATGCATCTTTGAACAATTGTCTGTGTTAGCTTGTTATTATTTAACACCGATGTAACCCTTTCCCTCATATTAGACGCTTTCTAACGCCACTGCAACAGACCGCTTTTTGAAAACAAAGCGACAAAAGAAGAAATTGCTCACAACGAGCAATTTCTCCTTTTGCCACAATGTTTTCCACTTTTAGTCATGGGTTATCCATTCAATTGTAGAGATTTTCTATGTTTTGACAACATATGTTCAAAGTCGTCTGCTGCAGCATTGTCGTCTGAGGGAAAGGGTTAAACATGCGTCAACATGCATACGCCTGTTGGTTACTGCGTATCATTCAAATGAATTATATATTTTATTGAGAGATTTATTAGATAAAGCTATCTTTTCCTTATATCACGTTGATACCTTGGTTACTAACCAGTACACATTATTCTGACAATAGCGCAGTAGTCGTAATGCTATCCCTACTACCTTTAGTGCAAAGGAGCCGATCAACTTTAAGATAAAATAATGATTAATTGTTTAATGATTACGGCACTTTCAACAATTTGTCAGTTATATCACGGTGTTTTCTGGGTAAGTTACCAGTGCTACTGGTCTTTTTTTATCCTGACACCAGCCAGTCAGTCGTAATGTTAACCCGACAACCCTGAGCGAAAAGTAACCCTAAAGCCATTATATGTACTACCATGTTTTAAAGTCTAAAAGGTAACCCGGCCGGGGATCGAACCCGCGACCCCTTGCACCCGATCCGGCTGTTCTCACACTACACCACTGAAGCGGAACTAGTTTAAATAAAGCGATGCTTTCACTCCATTTCGGAAAAAAAAAAAGAATTAAACCGAAAAAGTCCTTACCAGTTATGTTTTCAACTCTGTACACAAATCATTTATATTCTAAATTCCAAGATTCTGCAATGTGTTCCAACCTCTTCCTTTTACAGATAGATGTTATGCAAAGGTTCAATAGAAAACGTATAAGCCATTGTGGAAAAAGAAGAATTTCAACTTAAGCTGAACATTTTCATTCTCCCTTTTTCATAAAGTTTAAAACCCTGTACTTTTTAGTCCAAACTTCATTCAACATTTTGTAATTAACTCATCAACAGAGGAATCCGCCGTTACTGAGATGTTAGCGTCGGGGATTTGGAACCGGGCGTTCCGTGTGCGATACCCAGTCACGGCGCGACGGTCATGGTAGAATGCCCTCTGGTAAGGCAGATTTCCTAGCCTATAGTACTGGTTTGTTCACCCAGGGATCAATGATATCGTGAACTAACTGGAATAATGATGAATAACGGCATAAAACCCAGTAAAACAAACTAACTCTTCACAAGATGTTGTCAAACGCAGACGACACTGTATGTATCATAGATGGTAAACGGCTGATCCTAATGTCACGCGTTAATGTACGAGACTCATACGTTATGTCATATCGACGCTCGTCATTTAGCAATATTTCAAATTGTTCAAAACAAAATAGAGGTGCTGCTTTCAAAAGATACTTAACCGTGACGTTATACATGCAAAATCTCTTCGTTCATACGATTTGTTAGTTTGTTTTATTGGGATTTAACGCCGTTTTTAGCAATATTTCAGTTATATCACGGCGACAGTTCACTTTTTCACGATCCCTACGTAAACAAACCAGTACCAGCCTAGGAAATGTGTACTCCATTGTTTTCTGTTTCTGGGATAATTACTCTATACATCTATCCCCCTGAGACGGAATGTGTCGGCTGATCTGGGTCGATACATTACGCATAAGCGCGGCTGCCATGGTGGAGTCCCCTTGGATAAAAAGCACATTTTCTAGTTTGGTGCTGGTTTATTTACCCAGGGATACTATATTTGATAAGTGAACTGTCGCCTGACGCTTAATCCTGGGCGCTAAAGACTACCATTGTATATTTTTATAATCATCTGCTTTGAGATAACCCAGGTCCTCACGGTCGGCATATATGCTATATATATTCATATTCGCATTTACACTCCGCATTGACATTAAGTAAACTTGGCGTTAAACCAGTGGGGCTACATTTCCAGTTTTCTGTCAGAAACTTAAGTTAGTTATAGCATACATGCAGCCCGTGAGGATCAGGGCTATTTCAAAGCATACGATTATAAAACTATGGAAATATGAAAGATATGGAGACACCCGATTTTGAACATGGAAGAGTCTACTTCAAACAATTCGGCACTTAAAGAGTTAAACAATTTCATGAAATGTGTAAGTGACAACACCAATATTAATTACGACAGCACCACGTTTTGATAAGATCGGAAATGCCAATAACACTATAGTTTGGATGACTAAGTGTAGCATATATAATAAAAAAACCATTAGCATTAATTCTAGATTAAAAGAATTAATGGAGATGAAACAAAAGAAAGAGAGAGAGAGAGAGATAAAAAACGAGACAGAGATAGAGAGAGCATGACGACACAAAAAAATGTATGCAATTTTAAACAAATTAGACGACTATACTTCAACCTTCTGTAGCCTATATATTAAAAGGCTAAACGCCAAACCAATTATTTCCATTATTTTCATAATATTCATTCATTCATTCATTCATTCTAACTGTTTGTCTACAACTGTACTTGCTATGACATTATATAGTCGTGTAGTATATACGGTAGTGAAATGGAGCATCTGTATATATTTAAACTCTTTTACTGCCGAATTTCACAAAGTTGGACCAATTCAGTTTTTGTCCAACAGATAATTGGTTACAATTTAATGTCTAAGTGGCAAACAATGCAGAATTCATGAGAGACGGCTCGTTACAAGATATCTCAGATAAATCGGTCTTGTTTGCAATAGCCTTTTATTGCCTTTGGCAGCGAAAGAGTTAAATCGAATCATTTCCTTGAACGAATTTGTGTTTGGAAAACAGTTTATCAGCAGTTCTGATTGTGACAAGCAATTCGAGGGCTTGGCGTGAAACGGTTGTAACTAAAAAGCTATTTTGAAAACTCTGGTTTACGGGCAATTTTGACCCCTTTGTAAACAATGCAAATTTAGGTGCCATTGCTCAGAACGAGCAATGTCACCTAAATTTCCATTGTTTACCAAGAACAACGGGTTAACGCTTATAAAGACTTTATGACGAGGTGATTAAACTTGGTAAAAAATACCAATTTTAGTTACAACCGTTTCACGCCAAGCCCTCGAATTACTAATGCTGATGCATTGTATCATTGATGGAATCGTGCTCCTGGCTTGCTTTATATAATTTCGACTATTTTGCTTTCGAATTTCTCACTGTCGACTCTTCCATGTTGAAAATTGTACCACTCCATTGGAGGTCCAACAGGAAAAGCTGTCTATCCTGAAATCTGAATTGTTTGTAAAAGCCTTAATTAATTTTGGCAGGGAGAGAGTTTAAAACACGTGAGTATAAGTTAATCTCTAATTGGACAAAACATACATCAATTTAGTATAAAGCCGCCAGCTATCAGGGTGGTTTCTGGGACATTAATGATATCGAGGCCAATGCATTTGAAACTGAACTGAAAACAAATTGTAGAAAACTGGAAAATCATAATTATTCATTCATTGATTGATTTGGTTTAACATCGTTTTCAACAATGTTTAATTCATATCACGGCGGCAAATTCACTTACCAATGTGTCCAGGATTTTCTTACTTTAGTACTTTGTACATACAACTGGCTGCCTTTCCACATAAACTGATAGCCAGCCTATTGCTAGAACAAACGACGAACGTCGGTAAGAATGTTGAAGGAACTGGTATTCGAGCCCACAACCTCGTAAAGTATCAACCCGGATCAGCCTAAGCATGCCGCACAGGCTAACCCGGTTAGACACTGTTCGCCCCAAGAGGATTTTCTGTTCCAGGAATCATTACGCCCTGAGACGGAATGTGTCGGCCCGGATTAGCATGCATGCGCGGACTGCGCAGGCTGATCTTGATCGATACATTACACAGAGGCCATAATGTTAGTTTTGTCGCGGGACGGCTCATTGTGAACACACCGTTCTACGTCTGTATCACAATAAGTAACGCTTTCCCACTTTCTTGACCCTGTTTCTTGACATTTATAAACACTGTTTTAAACCGAAAATTAGCTCATATGTTTGTCTTTCTTCCACAATATTGTCAACACTATTCAATACTAATACTTAAAACTTCCACTGAAAGAGACTTTATGTTTTCAAATTCGCCTGCTGCAGAATTGTTGTATGAGTAAAAAGGTTAAAAGAATAGACAAATACAATATGTTTTGTATCGTTTTGGTAAATGCATACACAGGAAAATCATGATTATGTTTCCCTATAAGTTTGCATAATATTTCAATTTAACCAAATCGGAAACGTCTTGAATTAACGCTTTGCCTCATATAGACGCTTTCACACGCCTCTGCAGCAGACGGCTTTTTGCAAACATAGTAACAAAAGAAGACATTGCTCAAAACGAGCAGTTTCTCCTTTTGCCACAATGTTTTCAACTTTTAATCATAAGTTATCCATTCAATTATAGAGATTTTTCTATTTTTTGACAAAATATGTTCAAAGTTGTTCTGCTGCAGAATTGTCGTATGAGGGAAAGGGTTAAATCAAAGATCGGATATGTAAATTATGATCATCCAATGGGATCATTTATCGGAGACTTCTTCTTTTATCTCTTTCGCTGCCAAAGGCAATTAATGACTTTTGAAATCAATGCAGATTTAGGTGTGATCGCCCGTAACGAGCTGTCTCTCCTGCAATCCAATCTGCAATGTTTTCCACTTAGACACTACATTTTACCAAATATCCTCTTGGACGACAATAAGAGGCTTTTGCAAACAATGCAGATTCAGGAGAGACAGCTCGTAACGAGCTGTCTCTCTTGAAATCTGCATTGTTTGCTACTTATACACTACATTTTACCAAATATCCTGTTAGACGGTAAATGGAGTGGTCCAATTGACAGCATGGAAGAGTCGACTTTGTGGAATTTGGCAGTGAAAGGGTTAACGTGTTAAGTGTATGTGGGTGTAAATAACGTGAAAAGGTTAAAATGTGATGGAAGGTCTTTTAACAATTTTGAAGAAAAAAAACACCACCACGGATAAGTTTGAAAGTCATTTGATAACCGGTTTGGAGAAGAGTGTTATTGTTCTTTTGGAGCATGTTTTTTTCTTTTTTATTAAAATTTTATCTGTCGCAAAGGTGTTAACAGGCATTTTCTTAACTGCGTCAGATTTGAAAAGGTTAACAAAACCAAAAAATTGAAAAATAAGAAAAGATATTTATTTTTAGTGCTAGAAATGTCGTTCGTTTAGAGCAATTTCGCATTTACCCGCAATTTTTAACAATAATCGTCGTCTACAGAGGGCACTTAATGCATTCGTCTGTATCAGTTTAAGATTTAGAAAGTTCAATGGCCGCGTTATCTATTGTAAAATCATAGAAACGATCATGGTAATGTTTCCGTATTTCCTTGCAGCTAAGTTCAAAAGATCTTTGATATTTAAGAAAAGGCGCTCGCTGGGAGCAATTTCGGATTGACCCTATATTCTTAACAATACTCGTGGTCTGCAGAGGCACTGAAATCCATTATTCTGTATCAAATCAATTTTACAACGCATAACAAATAAACAGCAGACGTCTTTGAAGATATCTTGGTCAAAAAAAATGTGAACATCTTTATAAATGAAAGTGTAATCAATGAGTTGAAAATATTGTGGCATCATGAACAATTTCTCCTTTTGCCACGATGTTCTCTGCAGGTGCGTCTTATAAGTGGGTACGTTGTAATGTTTAGAAAGTTCAATAATCCGCGTTATCTGTTGTAAATGCACAGAAACAATCATGAAACTGTTTCCCTATACGTTGCATGATATTTCATTTTAGCACAATCAGTTCGTCCTAACTTTTTAACAATACTCGTCGTCTACAGAGGCACTGGCATCACTTCAATTTTACCACGTATAACACATTTGCAGCAGACGTCTATGAAAATATCTTGGCAAAATGTTTGAGCATCTTTATATATAAATGAAAGTGTAATCAATGAGTTGAAAATATTGCGGCATCAGGAGTAATGTTTCCTTTTGCCACGACGCTTTCAAAAGTCTTCTGCTGCAGGTGCGTCTTACAAGTGGGACAGGAGGGTACTGTTTAGAAAGTTCAATAATCCGAGTTATCTATTGTAAATTCACAGAAACAATCATGACACTGTTTCCCTATACGTTTGCATAATATTTCATTTTAGCGCACAATCAGTTCGTCTGGAAAACATCCCATTAACTTTTCCACTGTCGGATATCACAAAGTCGACTCTTTCATGTCGGAAATTGGATCATTCTATTTTGCATCCAACATCTTCATTGTTTGCAAAAGCCTTTAATTTCCTTTGGCAGTGAAAGAGATAAATTTTACGCCTTGTGAGTGTTTGTCTGGTTACATGTATATCTGCGTGCATGGCTTGTTGTAACTGTTCAGAAATAGAGACAGAAACACATTTACTGATTGTATGTATTTTTTACAGATAACTATCTGACATATTTGGGGATATTATCGATAAAGACGATTTTTAACAATTATCACCAGAGCACAGGCTGTGTTACTTTATGACGAATCATGTCAGAAATTTGTCCACATTTATTGTTAAAGCGTATTCCATCAGACGGAGATCCATTTAGTCTAGCCATTGAGAAATCAACATGCTTATTGTTAACTTTGACACATTTTGTTGTAAATATTACAATACATTCATAGTACAATTCATTCTTTCACTCATTCATTCATTATTTTTTTCATTCAGTTATACATTCATTCATACGTTCGTTCGTCCGTCCGTCCGGTCATTCATTCATTCACTCACTCAACCACTACATTTTGTTCAGTTTGTTTATTTCAATGTTTATTTGAGATACTATATGATAGGTTTTCATTACCTTTCGTTTCTGTAAAGAACTCCAGTCATGCAACCAGTTATTTATAAGATACTTTTCATTACTATTGTCTTGTTTTGCAATTGTGTTACTGTTCTTTTCCAGAAAGGGCGTAAATCGCTGTAGCGAAACGAAACTCACTATAAAGATGTAAATATCTTCTCTTTTCTTTTAAACAGTGACATATAGGCCCATGGGGCCGGGTGTTTTGCCATTATTATATTTTGTTAAACGCTTGTTTTGTTATACACATGTCACTATAATAAAATATTTACTTACTTACTTACTTGTTGAATTAAATTTGAATTAGGTTTCACGTCCTTCAACTGTATTTCAGTAAAGTCCTGTCCATGTAAATTACCGGTAACACCGGTATTGCTTATCCTGAAACCGTCTCGGAGGTGTAATGGTTGAGCGTTCGGCTCAAGCACAGGAGGTCGCGGGTTCGATCCCCGGCTGGGTCATAGCTTAGACTTAAATAAACATGATAGTACTGGTTGCTCTCATTTGAGCACGGTGTTGCGGGATAAGCATTACGACTGCTTATACTGAAACCGAGTGATTGCTTCGAGCCTCGGGTGCGGGAGGTCGCGTGTTCGAATCGCGGCTGGGTCATACCAAATACTTGAAAATGGTAGTAATGGCTGACATACTTGGTATTCAGGATCGCGGGGTTATCATTATACCTTAAACGATAAATGTTCAGCAATATTCAGGAAATGTACAATTTTACTTTCAAGACAATTACCCATTTCATGTAGTTTTTACCTTAAATTAAAATGAGACAATTTTTCTCTAAGAATAATAACATTTGAGCAATAATCTATGTCTCTACTAAAGGCAAATCGGCCATCTCCATCCAGCTTCATTTTCTATAAATAGATTATCAAGGCCGAGAATACGCTACATGACTGGAGATTACGCAAGGCTCCCAAGAGTTGTATAAATTTCAATTGACGATAAATAACTGAAAACTTATCATGTTTCAAATATATTTATTATTTTGCTCTTTTTTCACTGAACTTTATTTCTTAAGGAAAACAATTAAAAGTTAGTATGTAGAACATTTCATTTTAAAACTTCATCTTATTAGTGCCTCTCGTAGGATCGCCAACTTAACTATGAACCAATTAAAACGTTTCATTGCCTTTATTTCTTCGACATTATTGATTAAATACAACATTTGACTGGTCTACAATCTAGATCTTGTGTTCATCTAGCATCTAGGTCAAAACTGAGGTTAAACAGCTATCGCCGAAAAAAATCACGCCGTCTAATAAATAAGACCTTACGGTTTATGTCTTTATATCAATCAGTTAAAGTGGTTTCCTCTCGATTTTCCCCCTCAAAGTTAAACCTTATTTCAAACATAATCTAATTTAGAACATTTAACTTGAAGAATGCGTAATTCAACATTCAGTAAGATCTCGATCTCTCTCTCGTTTGTTTTTTAATTCAACGCAGTGTAAATGTTCTAGATCTGACCCAAACCTTTGGCAGGTTAGTTAGATAAATGATTATATCTATAGGAACACATTTTCAATCATTTTTAGATGTAAGCTATTTATGAAACTGTCTTCTATGGCAGTGTGTTGCGAGATACACATTAAAAGAACCGGCGGAGCATGTGAAATGTTGTTTGTGGGAAATCACTATCAAAAGTAGTTCCGGTTGTTAGTATTTCTCTCAAATCTTGAAAAGAAATCGTAAACAGCGAGATAAGGATTAAAAACACTGACACTGTATTAAAAAGTTAACACTGACACTGTATTAACAAGTTAACACTGACACTGTATTAACAAGTTTGACCTTAACTCTTATCCCTGAAACATTACATAACGCAGACGGATTTGGAATACATTGTAGAACATAGTGAGAATTTGCGCTAAACGAGCACAAATAGTTCCGGCATCACTTCAAAAGTGTCGTCATCACTAGTGACGGTATTCATTCTGATTTATATAAACGAAAAATACTACACTGTATTTCACTATGCCATTGATTGGCATATACTGAACAAAATTGACAACATTTGGATCGAAAGCTTTTTTTACCGTGTTAAATATTAAGCTAGAAAATTAAAATATACTTTTAATTGTTTTTAACGGCCATGAATTCGCCAGGGGTTCACGATTTAGAAAAAAGTCTATATTGTGGGAATATCGGGTTAAGGGTTTAACAAGACAGAACATGTTCCATCCTTTGTTTCTACGGAATGAAAAACGAGAAAAAGAAAATTGTCACGGAATGAAGAAAATCCGGACGGCGAGGACCTATAAGTTCCGAATCGATTGATTGATTGGTTTTAAGGGTCTCTCACCACCGCAAACAGTACATTTTTGAACGACAAACGTACGACGATTGTAACAATTTCGCTGTTTCAAGATCACGTCTGTCTGTACTGTTTCAATGTATGTGTAACTTCTTTGCGTAAGTTGTTTTAAGCCGATTTCAGCACATTTTTAACCCTTTTCCTCATACGACAATTCTGCAGCAGACGACTTCGAACATATTTTGTAAAAAAAAAAATTCTCTATAATTGCATGGATAACCTGTGAAAAAAAGTGGAAAACATTGTGACAAGAGGAGAAATTGCTCGTATTGAGCAATTTCTTCTTTTGTCACTATGTTTTGCAAAAAACCGTTTGCTGCAGAGGCGTCAGAAATCGTCTATATGAAGGAAAGGGTTAAGTTATATCACGGCGCTTTACGGTCTTTAACAACCTCCTATAATACCTTTTGAACCAGGGACGTGTATTACCAGTGTAACTATTTCACTTGCCGGATCACTTATTTTTGTAAGGGGTGTAAACCGCTTTCAGCACCATTTAAGTTATATCACGTCGTTTCCTGAGTAATTTACGTGTTCTACGTAACCATATGACCTGAGCCCCGGTATCTCAGTCGGTAGCGACGTGGGCTGTCAATCCAGGGGTTGAGAGTTCGAATCCCAGCTCGGCCAAAATTAATTCCGTCGTTTGACAAAAGTCATTATGACAAGCGTTATTCGTCTATGTGGAAAAAGCAGCCAGTTGCTTGGAAAGATTGTTGTGTGGATATGAGTACGTGAACTGGCCGCCTTGATATGACTGAATAATTGTTGAAAACCGGGTTGAGCCCCATCAATCAATCAATCCTGAATTCAGCGAGCGAAAAATCCATTACAACCATCGTTGGTATGACCTGGCCAGTGAACCGATCCCTGTTCTTCTGATCCCAATGTGAACCGATCCCTGTTCTTCTGATCCCAATGTGAGCCGATCCCTGTTCTTCTGATCCCAATGTGAACCGATCCCTGTTCTTCTGATCCCAATGTGAACCGATCCATGTTCTTATGATCCCAATGTGAACTGATCCCAATGTGAACCGATCCCTGTTCTTCTGATTCAAATGTGAACCGATCCCTGTTCTTCTGATCCCAATGTGAACCGATCCCTGTTCTTCTGATCCCAATGTGAACGCTCTAGCCAGTACACGTAACCGATCCCTGTTCTTCTGATCCCAATGTGAACGCTCTAGCCAATACACGTATTGATTGATGGATTAATTGATTGATCGATTGATTGATTAATTGATTGGTGTTTTACGCCGCTTTCAATAATGTGTTAGTTATATCACGCCGTTTCCTTGGTAAGTTACCAATACTACAGGTCAATTTATCCTGACACCAGCCAGACAGTCGTATTGCTAACCGCGCAACCCTGAGCGCCGAGGAGGGCAGCCATTATTTATTTTAAAGTCTTTGATATGACCCGACCGGGATCGCTACCTCCAGCATCCAAGATGGATGCTCTAACACTACACGACCAAGGAGGTTCAGAATCGTATTGTGTCTCTAATTCAGTTCGAAGCTCGAGAAAAAGGTTCTAGACCAGCCACACTTGGTTTCCACAAATGACCCCAATATGTTTATGATGAAAGACTAGCGGTTTCTTTTGAAGACTATTATTGCACAACCAGTTGTGCTGTAACAGAGTTTCTTAAAGGTGCTGAACTCCAGATGGAGATGACAATTTTGAAATGTTGAAACTTCTGCGAATATTTCTAATAGTGACAACAGAGTAAGTAATACATAGTTCAAAACTATTTTGGCAGTAAATGTTGAAAAACAGTTAATTTGGCTTATTGGGTATGTCTACCCAGTGTAAAGGAAGCATACACACTATTTAGATGTTAATTGTACTAGAAGGTGAAATTATTACTCTAATTTTATCCAGAATATCATTGTTTTACTGTTTCAAGACAACTTTTGAACAGTTTTTTGAAAACTTTGGCTATACTATCTATACTCTGGAGTTAAACAACTTTAACTTGAAGAGGACGATACACTCTCAATCAAGTTTCATTTTTTTATAAAAAACATCACGGCATGTTATTTACACGCCAGTGATTTGTACATTCAATAGATAAACATTCGAAAACAAAACTAACAAACTACAGATTAAACGTAGTAAACACTTGCCCACATAGAGACGCTCTCTGACGCCCACTCTGCAGCAGATGACTTTTGAAAACATTGTGACAAAAGGAGAAATTGCTCAAAACGAGCAAATTCTCCCTTTGCCGCAATGTTTTCGATCTTTTTCAGTAATTTAACTTTCATTTATAGAGATTTTTTACAAACAGAAAAATCAAGGTCGAGTCCTGCAGATTTGTTGTATGTTGGAAAGGGTTAAATAACCTGACACCGAATTATCAATAGAAATGCTATCCCCGCAACCATGAGCGCCAAATTACTACTATTTGTTAAAGTATAAACCGTCGAGAGATCGAACCCTGGTCTCCGGCTCCCATGGCGGACGATCTATCCACTACAGTGCTCCATTCAGACGGTCGTCTAATGACGATGCGTCAATTCTCTTTTGAAACCGAATCGCAAAGGCCTCCTTGACATATGAGCCGATTTATGAGAAAAGCAACATTGTGGACTCTACGTACAGTGTCGATCCTGATCAGCCTAAGCATGCCGCGCAGGCTAACCCGGACAGCCGTTTATCGCCTCCTGTGGATTTTCTGTTTCATGAATCATTACTATATACCTCTATCCGCCTGAGACGGAATGTGTTGGCCCGGATTAGCTTATACGGACTGCACATGCTGATCTGGGTCGATACATTACGCATGGTCCATAATGCTGGTTTTCTAACGCGAACGGGTCATTTGTATATATTGGTTAGAGGACTAGATCAAAAGGAGTAAATATGTTGTTGTAACTCAATATACCCTATGGTGTGGGTACGCAGTACAACTTAAAGTTAGGTTCGGTGGTCTAATATGGCTTTTAAAATCAGAATTACTGTATATGAGCTCGCGAGAACACTAACATGGCCTCTGCGTAGTGTATCGACCCAGATCAGCTTGCGCAGTCCACGCACACTGATCCGGGCCGACACATCCCGTCTCATGGGGATAGAGATATAGAGTAATGATTGCTGGATCACACAATCCACAGGAGGCGAAAAGTGTCTGTCCGGGTTAGCCCGCGCGGTATGCTTAGGCTGATCCGGGTCGATAAATGTCCACAATGTTGGATGTCCCGAGGGACGGCTCAACTGCAGTATTAAAATAGATAAAGGAATCTAATAAATGAATAAATATTAAGATATGTAATAAATCAATCAAAAGCAAGGATCAGTGAAGATTATAATAACATTTTATTGCTTTGCCATTGTTGATAAATGATGCATTTATTTTCATTAAAACAGTATAGATATCATATGAGGTCGTTCTTAGGAAAATATTCTAGTTTGTTTCATGAACAATCTGATTGAGACATTCACCGTTCACATATTATTTACATAAACTTTGTTAGAAGCTTTTGTCAACAAATGTATAATTTTGTAAGAAGGATAGTTTGATCTGAACCTCCACCTGTCAGATAGACAAAAGTGTGTCTTGTCTCAAGCACTGGCTCTCTTGATTTGGAACTGGGCGTCCCGGGTTCGATCCCCAGTCGTGGCGAGACGGTCATAATGAAGTGGCATTGGACAAGGCACATCACATTTCCTAGCCCAGTGCTTGTTTGATTACCCATGAACTCATGAATGAGTGAACTTTCCGCAATGATGTAACTAAACTAATGTTGAACATGGCGTAAAATATTAATGAAATAAACAAACACACGTGGTATTACCATGTACGCTATTGTACTCTAATATCCTTCTTCATAAATTGATTAATTTCTTTAAATTGGCACACGAAAAACGACCTTCGGGACTTCACGTAGAGCGTATGGCCAGATAGGTCTGCGCATGCGCAGGGTAGGATCTGGTTATTGCCTTCCCGCCATGTACTGGTACAACTAGCACGGAAGCATTCAACTTTTTCAGCCACAAAATTGCAATATTGAGAATTTTGCAAACAATTCAGATGAATCAGCTCGGAACCAGCATTGAAATAAGCATCACTTTTAGTGATGAAAATATTCCAAAACTTTTATGAAATGGGAAATTATGAAATTGATAGAAAAAAAATACCCAAAGGTCGGTTTTCGTTTGACGTGCCTCAAATATGTAAAAAATAATAAAATCTGGCAACCTGTCAATGCTATATATAATTTATTGTACTCCCCCACAGTATATACCCTTTTCCACAACAAACTTAGTTTAAACTTATTCATTTACATCGATTGCGAAACAAGCTTTAAGCTTATATTAATCACGCTCGATGTCTGCTTCCTGGAGGCATCGAGCTTTTTGCCTGGGAGGGGGGGGGGGGGGGGGGGAGCCCTTAGTTGGAACCCACTCGTCACGAGATTCGAACCCGGGACATGTGGTACGAGATACCGACGTCCTACCACTGCACCACTGTCTTCCACACAAACAACTTAATGAAAAGGATTCTTCTTGCACTTACGTTTAGAAAGAGAGTAAGGGGTCATTTATTTTCAAATAATTGTTGATATCGGCATGCATAGGACAAATCCAGTCTTAGGCTTAGTGCCGAACTTAGGAATATTGGAATGTATGGAAATGTTCACTGTGGATCATGTGAATATTCGCACAGGTTAATTTTTAACTACATTCGAACATATGCTAAAGACCACCCGCGAATAGGAATTCCCTCTCTACAGCAACGACTCTTAAGAGTGTCCCAATAACTCATTTTCTGCACAAATGACCCCGCAAATATAGACCTCATTTGAAATAGCAATTTCCTGTCTTTAGCACTCTCAAAGAATCCAAAAGACTCATTCTCTGCATAAATGACCCTACAAATAAAGACCACCTACGAAAAAAGACCAACATTCCAATAAGTGGTGGTTATAAACAGGTCTTACGGTACATTCTGTTTGAGGAAAGAACGTGTTTGGAACACAATACACATTTAAAAAGGGCATGTATGTGAGAAATATAGATATAAATAATTGGACTTGGCAAGTACTATTTGAGATATAGATGTTAGAAATCGTCTTTATATGGAAAACGATTACACGTTGGTGTAGTGGTAAAGCGCCCGCATAGGGTAGGGGAGGTCGTGGGTTCGATCCCAGGCCTGGTCATACCAAAGACTCTAACAATTGTTGTAATGGTTGCCCTCCTTGGCGCTCAGGGTTTTGGGGTTATCATTACGACTGACTGACTTGTGTCAGGATAAACGGATCAGCAGTACTTGTAACTTACCAAGGAAACACCGTGATATTACTGAAATATTGGTGAAAGCGGCGTTAAACACCAACCAATCAACAAATCAACCAACAAAAACTTGGCAAATGTACACTAAGATAGCGAGACTACAATTCCCTGGATTATGTCTAACTGAATATTGTGAACATTTGCCATTTCGTGAAACCTGTTGAAAGTTTATCGAAATAAACAGGGAAGGCCCACAACGCATATAAATCGTTCACCCTCCTCGTGTCGAATTACGTGACAAAAGGTCACACGTTTTTATCTCGTAAACATTCGTAATATTACAGTTCTGCAGCACTTTTCTGATATGTTTAACTCTTTCAGCGCCGAATTGTTTAAAGTAGACTCTCCCATGTTCGAAATCGGGCGTTTCCATGTCTCATGTAATACAATTGTGGACTATTTTGATAACTAAAAAGGCAAACAATGCTGATTTCAGGTGAGACAGCTCGTTACGAGCTGACTCGCCTGAATCAGTATTGTTTGCAAAAACCTGAATATTGCCTTTGGCGCTGAAAGAGTTCAGGTTAAACATTTCTAACCTTATTTTGGTTTTGACGAGGTCTTATCAGACATTTTAAAACATGTCTTCTCGAAATTGTATGGACAGTTTAGTTTTAAACTGCGCTAATTGTGTGTAAAGACATAGTTGATGGTAGGTAGCATTAAGGAGAATTGTACAAGGGATGTAATTAAATGATATGGCATTCCCGACACTTACCTTTATCTCTAAATTTGCCTTTGAAGATTTAGGCTAATATTTCTAATAAATCAACACCGTAATGCAAATTGGTAAAATGAAAAACCAGAACTTGTAAAGATATGGAGATGTCATTTGGAACACAACACACTATTCAATCTTTATAAAAAAAGTAATTAGATAAGAAAAGTTTGAATAAAAGCCACATCCCGTGCCCCATAAAACACCCCCAACAAACAAACTGATATGGAGAAATCCCGATAACTGAATTAATGCTGTTAAATACAGATATGTTCAAGGTTTTGATTGATTCGAGTTAAACGATGTATTCGAACTAACACATGTTCGAGTTAAACGATGTATTCGAATAATTGCATGTTCGATACATTCAAATTAACACATGTTCGAGTCAAACAACATATTCGAATTATCACATGTTCGATGTATTCGATATATTCGAATTAACCCATGTTTGAATTAAACGATATATTCGTATTAACCCATGTTCGAATTAAACGACATATTTGAATTAACCCATGTTTGAATTAAACGACATATTTGAATTAACCCATGTTCGAATTAAACGATATATTCGAATTAACACATGTTCGAGTTACGATATATTTGAATTAGCACATGTTCGAGTTAAACGATATATTTGAATTAACACATGTTCGAATTAAACGATATATTTGAATTAACACATGTTCGAATTATACGAAATATTCAAATTAACACTTGTTCGAGTTAACGATATATTCGAATTAACACATGTTCGAGTTAAACAATTTATTCGAATTAACACATATTCGAGTTAAAACTTGTTCGAGTTAACACATGTTCGAGTTATCGAGTTCACTGTATTAATAATACGGCATTCCTAACACAAGTCTTTATCTCTAATATTGACTTCATCGATTTTGTCGTAAACTTATATTGGCTAGTGTGCATCTTGAACTCTTATCATGTTGAATACCTGTTATATAACACAAACATGTAATTAAATGTTCAATGTGTACATTGTATACGAATCAACTTTGTAATTATTTCCTTTTCACCCTATGCCATAGGTATCTATGCTTTTCCACCATTTTCCTTCATAAACATTTCAATGTTACTGTCAATAACTAATTGTATTAAATGTCAAATTTCGTTTTAACTCTTTCAGCGCCAATGGCAATATTGAGCTTTCTGCAAACAATGCAGATTCAGGTGAGTCAGCTCGTGACGAGCTGTCTCACCTGAAATCTGCATTGTTTCGCTGTGAGTTATGAAAAAAATATTCCAAAAAATCCTATAACATGAAAATAGAGGCGTTCGAGTTTGAACATGGAAGAGTCTACTCTAAACAATTCGGCGCTGAAAGGGTTAAAGAGAACCCCTAGAATGATTGATATTACCAGACTAAACCTAGTAGGTTACCGTCTATACATAAGGAATTTTACCTACTAACTTACTTAATTCCTGCCCCCGAAGTCTTGAAATATTTGCAAACAACGAAATAATAAAAACTTGTTAAAGAATACGACATATCTTTGCCACATGAGTGTTGCTTCCATTTATAATTGGGATAAGAGTCGTACCACGATAGCTAAGTCGGAATCGCCAAAGGGCTATCAAACCCAGGGGTCGCAAGTTCGATCAATGGCTCGGCCATTCATTATTTCCGATGTCTGACGAAATTGAATGTGACCAGAGTCATGTATCTTTCACCAATGGGTACACTAGTCTATGTGGGAAGGTAGCCAATTGTGTGGACGAATGCTGTGTGGACGAATGATGTGTGAACGAATGCAGTGTGGACGAATGATGTGTGAAATACTGGTGCAAGAAAAGCCTAGAAACACACCTGTTGTTTAACTAGTCGACGTGATAACTTATATACCCTTGAAAGCGATGCTTAAATTTAATAAATTAATCGTTGAGATAACCCTTTCTTTTATCGTCATTGAATTTTACTTTCAACATATTGTATCTATATCAACCTTGACACCATACATCATATCTGCAGCAGACGGCATTGTAAAGATATACGCAGAACTATGGAAATACTCTATTTCTGAATGTGTCAAAAGCAGAAATTCCTCAGTATATACAATTTATCCTTTTACCACAATGTTTTCACGAGTTGTTTGCTGCAGAGATCTCCGAAAGCGTCTGTATGTGGGAAAGGGTTAAACTACAATAATATCGAACAGCTCAGACCAATCTGTTTGCAAGCATTCCTGACACCCGTCTTTATCTCCGCTATTGACTTTATTGTTTGGTGTATACTTAAACAGGATTGTTTGTATCTTTAAATGAAAATGTTGAAATATTTGAAAGCTACGAAGATAACACGCGAAAGTATATATATATATAACATATCCTTACCAGTCCGGACTTCCCTTTTTGTCGTTCAACGTTAAATGTTGTTTTTTTCTACAATTAAACAACAAAATAATTGAGCCCTCCCACGAGAAAACCAACAGTATGGACTCTGCGTAATGTATCGACCCAGATCAGCCTGCGCAGTCCGCGCAGACTAATCTGGGCCGACACATTCCGTCTCGGGGTGATAGAGGTATAGCGTAATGATTCCTGTAACAGAAAAAAACACAAGAGGAGAAAAGTGTCTGTCCGGGTTTGTCTGCGCGACATGCTTAGGCTGATCCGGGTCGATACTTTACGCAGAGTCCACAATGTTGGTTTACTCGTGGGAAGGCATACTTGTAGTTATAGTCGAGCTACGTAACCCTTTCCAACATAGTACAATTCTGCACTTAATGATTGTGATAATATCTTGCTATGACAATGGCAAATCACTGTAAATGAAAGTATAGTCATCGAATAGATTTGAGAACATTGTTCCAAAAGGAGGAATTGGTCATCAAAAGCAACTTCTGCTTCTGGCACAATGGTTTTTAATTGTCGTCTGATGCCGACGCGTTAACCCTTTCCCTCATACGACAATTCTGCAGCAGACGACTTTGAACATATTTTGTCAAATAATGGAAAATCTCTATAATTGAATGGATAACCTATGACTAAAAAGGGAAAACATTGTGACAAAAGGAGAAATTGCACGTTTTGTGCAATTTCTTCTTTTGTTACTATGTTTTTAAAAAGCCGTCTGCTACAGAGGCGTCAGAAAGCGTCTATATGAGGCAAAGGGTTAAAATGATAGCATGGTAGAATCATACATTTGAAATCATGTCGTTTTCGACGTATTAACGGACGTTTCTTTGTGGTTTAAGAAATCACGTTTTCACTCTCGTATTGAGTTGTATTCGAATAAGATTAATGGCACACTGTAGACGCTACACTAATCTCCGAACTTGTATATTAATCTCACATATCTGCAACGACGATTTAGAAAAAAAATCAAACACGAAATATAGTGGTAATTTTTTTAACAGCCATTAAAACATTTTACATTTACTAAAATATCTTCCCAAGAGAGACCGTTTTGATAAATATTCGGAAATTCATGAAGATCAGTTTACATATTACATAGCTTAAATGGCAAGCACCTTTTCCAGGAAAACATAACATTACATAACATAACATAACATAACATATCATTATTTAGCATCAACTAGTACACTTATAGCCAATGCAGATTGGTGAAATTGTAGATAATGGTTATATATTATGTATGATGTATTTTATTTTTTATTAAATGTCATAGTTTGATGCTATCAAATGTATATTTTGTGATACATTCAAATGCCATGTTTCTATCGATGCAATATCCCGATGATAATCAACACAATAATATATAGAGTCTCCAGAGCTCTAGATAAGGGGCGTTTTGCATGTTCTAAAATACTTATTTGACCCTCGAACCCTATGTTGTGGGTACTCAAAAGAATCGTCTCACTGAGACGATTCTTTTGAGTACCCACAACATAGGGTTTGCCTTAATAATAAGAGAGAAATTGTGGGGAAAAGAGCGGAATACCCCTACTTATCTGGACCTCTGCGATAGTATACTATATATTTTCCCACATACAACACATCTGAACCAGATGACATGGAAAACATCTAGGTAAACATAGGAATAATCTCTTTAAAGTAATGTAAACATTTACAGTAGAGTTGGAAAAAAAGGAAATTGCTCCTAATGACTAATTTTTTTCTTTGGCAACAATGTTTATAATATATTGATTGATTGATTGATTGGTGTTTAACGCCGCTTTCAACAATTTGTTCAGTTATATCCCGGCGTTTCTTTGTGGTAGGTTACAAGTACTACTGGTCCATTTATTCTGAGACATGCCAGTCAGTCGTAATGCTAACCCCGCAACCCTGAGCGCGAAGGAGGGCAGCCATTTCTACCATGTTTATGTTTATACAAGTAACATGTTGCAGAGGGGTCAGTATACGTCAGTATACGAACAAGGGTTGATATGTTAACTAGATCGGACGTAATGAATATGAGCCGTTCCACGAGAAAACCAACAGTGTGGTCTCTGCGTAAAGTATCGACCCAGATCAGCCTAAGCATGCCGCGCAGGCTAACCCGGGCAGACACTCGTCGCCTCTTGTTGATTTTCTGTTTCAGGTATCATTTCTCTATACCTCTATCCCCCTGAGACGGAAATTGTCGGCCTGGATTAGCATGCGCGGACTGTGCAGGCTGATCTAGGTCGATACATTACGCAGAGAGTCCATAACGTTGATTTTCTCGTGTGCTACAACTGCCGTAAGTTGGATTTCTACCCGAGTCTACCGCGTAATTTAAGGGGAGCACTCCGTCCTACAGGCCCTAGCCACGGGAGTGGAAGCAACGCCTCATATGCAGTCGTATCGTTGTTTATATGGAAATCTTCCGTGGCCGCGTCGTTAACGTCGGACATTTGTAGCCGGGGCGTCCCGAGTTCGATACCCAGTCGCGGCGGTCATGGTGGAGTGCCCTTTGGTATTGCACATGTTGTATAACATAGTATTGGTTTGTTTACCCAGAGATCATGAATACAAGAACTGTCGCCGTGATATAACTGACGCAATGTTGAATACGGCTTGAAACCGCAATGCAAAATGAATGATCGCTGTTTATACACTCTAACGGGTAAACCTGTACACATCTCTCGCGATGTGTCTTCAGACGGACGACAGCGGATCCTGACAACTTTTGAAGAAAAAAAACGTGGCAAAAGAAGACATTACTGATAACTATATTAACAATACAAGATATCAAAGTAATTTTCAGGCACGACGTGTTCACTAAATTATATTCCCCTTGTACAATTTCTTCTTTTGCCACAATGTTTTAAACTCTTTTCAATAATCAAAAGTTCTTACATACATTTATTTCATTCACATTAGCGGGACGGCTTATATGTCTTTGGTTAACGCCATAAATATACTTATAAAGAAATCTGGGATATTCATACAGTTGTTTGTTTGTTTGTTTGTTTGGAGTTTAACGCCGCTTTCAACAGCTTTGGTCATATCACGGCGGTCAGTGCACCTACCCATGTTTTCCTGGCTTTCCCACACCAGTACTTGCACAACATTCTTTCGAAGCCACTGACTACTTTCTCACATAGATCAGAGGTGAGAGGCAATGGAAAAATCGCCCGAAAGAATGTCGCCGCAACCGGGTATCGAACCCGTGACCTCCAGATCACGAATCAGATACGCTACCAATTGAGCTACCCGGCCGGGCGGTACAGTTGTAGTACACTCAAATATGTACATTTATTACTCCCACATTCGAGCGTTAAAGTGTTGTTTTTATATATTGAATATATAACTTCTAGTGCGTGTCACTTAACTCTTTCAGCGCCGAATTGTTTAAAGTAGACTCTCCCATGTTCAAAATCGGGCGTCTCCATTTATCATGTAATACACGTTTAGACTATTTTGATAACTAAAAGGCAAACAATGCTGATTTTAGGTGAGACAGCTCGTTACGAGCTGACTCACCTGAATCAGTATTGTTTGCAAAAATGTCAATATTGCCTTTGGCGCTGAAAGAGTTAAATAAAGTATAAAATTATTACTACAAAATAAAGCTTCTGTTCTGTACTATATCACAATGGAATTTGGCGTCTGGGAACAGGTCGACCCAGTCAAAGTGTCGGCTATGGTGTTATCAATCAAACCCAATAAAAACGTGCGATTTCAAAGTTAATCTATCTGTAAATTAATATTATATACGGTTAGCAAATAAGTCTATGTTTGCTTTGCGATAGAAAAGAGAATTAGGGTATAAGATATCGGTTTGATGAATTGGCTACAACCGGGCTTGTTTTTTCTTGTGTTTACGGGGACATGATTGATTGCTTGCATGCTGTTTAACGTCGCATTACACAACTTTTCAGTTATATCACGGCGGTTCCTGGGTAAGTTACCAGTATTAGTCGTCCCCTTTCTCTCGACACCGGTAAGAACGTCGTAATAATAACCCAACAATTACTATTACTTCAGGTTTTAAAGGTTTTAGTATGACCCGTATGTTTCTCAAGCCCGCGACCCCAAGTATTTCAGGCGGACGCTCTACCACAGCTGAACTCAATCACTCAAAGGGCAAATTAAAAGTTAAGATGGAAATATAATTTTACTAATGAAAATATGATTTGAAAGGAAAACATATAAATAGCTTACATCGCCGTAGAAATATAACTTTGGTAAATTTTGATAATTTCTTAATGTGTATCATTTCCTGGATTCAAAAACAAAATTTAAAAGAAATTTAACCTCAAATAACAATTTTATTTTAATTTGAATTAGCCTACCTAAAAAAATAAAGTTTGAAATTCCCAACCACCTATTTCAGCCGTGACTGCAAGTAATAAAATCTTCACAGAAGCTAATATTTATGTATAGAAATATATTTAATTACTTTTTAATTCAAAGTACAATATAAACTTCTGTAAAAAGTGTTAGCTAATGAAAACAAAGAAGACACAATTGTGCTTCTAGAGGGATTCGAACCACTACCTTGAAACCCTCAAAATATTTGAAGTCCTGCGCTTAACAACATAGGCTAAAGCATTAAAATTGAAGAGTTTCAAGTGGAGGTTTTCATTACGCTCCTACTACCGTAATTTGAAATTTTGGTGTCTTTTGTATTTACAAGACCTACTGATAAATTCGTTAATATGATGCTTCTAACAACCTTTCAGTTATATATTACAACAGCCGATCAGTCAGTTATATCACGGCGTTTCCACAGAAAGTTACCAGTACTACTGGTCCATTTATCCTGACAACAGCCGACCAGTCGTAATGCTAACCCCACACAACTGAGCCTCAAGGAGGGAAAGCCATTACTACCATTTTTAAAGTCTTTGGAATTACCCGACCGGGTATCGAACCCGCGACCTCCCGCACCCGAGGCGGACAAGTAATACTGAAGGGATAAAGAGAAATATATTCTTCTACGTGAACATGAACATGTTTGTACTTCAGTTTTTCCAATTAAAATATGAAAGCAAAAAATAAAAAATCTGTATCGACATAAACTTAGTTTGAAATAATTCATAATAGTTTTAAAACTAACATGATTCATTTTATAAACAAAAGAATATTTACACTGTGCTATTATAGAACAATAATAAATGGTCCGTTCCTGGAGATGATTATACAGTAACCTACGTTAGTACAAAGTATACAAAGTGTAGGGGTCAGTCTAGCATGGCTTTATTCAGTCACAGTCACAGTCACAGCTGCCTCAAAACAACTGAATATTTTTTTCATAACATATTTGAACACAAACGTGCACTTATTTTTATTCTTTCAATGAGCAGGTTGTAGAAGTTGTTGATCGGAAGGTACGTATAGATCGGTCGGTGGTACCGTCCTAGCGATTTTGCACCACGATACGAATGAATGTTGAAATTATAAACATAAGGGCCGTGTTGTATATGTGTACACAAATAAACGAAGGAACAGCTGATTAGTTTAGTAGAATATGTAATACTACAAAGATTAACATGAACTGGGTTATATAGAAATATGTTACACTAAGAGGCATCGCTTTGAGTGTATACATTTTCATTCATAAGTTCGTTTGTTAAGACAATATTCACAACACTCTCCCCCTTCAAATGTAAAGTCATTAATTCAAATTCAATTTTGAAATCACAATCATAAGTCACTTGATGAACGTATGAACATACTGCTTTAATTTGTTCCGATTGTGATTAGTCATTAAGTTCCAATATCCACGACTTTCAACGGTTTATGCACCTAGATTTAATATTCATTACAAGATATACATGAGCCAAAGAAATCTTACGTGGCCGACGTGTTAGTGTCGGGGATATGGAACCGGGCGTCTTGAGCTCAATCCCCAGTCGCGTCATGCATGCTGGAGTGCCAATGTGTTCTTCTAGTCTTTCTGCTGACATGGAACCGGTGTATAAAAAACAAATTTGTTTTATCCCGTTCAATAATGTTGGCATAGATCGTCTATGCTTCCTTTGGGACCGACAATGAATATGTATGAATTGTATATTTACCTAAATATGACGGGAATCGGACTAAAGTGGCTAATGTTGAGTCTCTTTTTCCACAGCAGATTTATTCTTTCGCTGCCAAAGGCAATTATTGGCTTTTGAAAACAATGCAGATTCGGGTGAGACAGCTCGTAACGAATGGAGTGGTCCAATTTTCATCATATACTAGTCGACTTTGTGAAATTCGGCAGTGAAATATTCCTTGCGCGATAAGATATTTCCGGAAGTCTGTTGCACTTTTAAAAAAAAAAAGAATTCTTCCGTACATTTTCTGAAATAGAATCCCAGATTCAAACAGATTGTATCTTAAATCACGTCGTACGCTTTGTTCGGGCCTGACCTTATTCTGAAACATCGCATATTAATGGAGTTTCAGTTATATCACGATGTTTTCCTGATTACATGCCGAGCCCCGGTAGCGACGCGGGCTGTCACTCCAGGGGTTGTGAGTTCGAATCCCAGCTCGGCCAACATTCTTTCCCACGTTTGACAAAGGTCACTGTGGCCTGCGTCATCCGTCTTTCACAAATGGACTGTTTAACAGTCTATGTGGAAAAGTAGCCAGTTGCTTGGAAAGTATGTTGTGTGGTGTATTGGTATGGGAAAACCAGGAAACGCATGAGTAGGTGACTGTAAAATTGTTGAAAACGGCAATAAACCCCAATCAATCAATCATCTCCCTGTTTATATTACCGGTATTAATTATCCTGACACCGGCTCACCAGTCTTAATGCTATAAAACGGGGCTCGCATCCTGATCTCCCGCTCCCATGGTGGATAATCTACCACTCCACCACCGAGGCGTCCGCGCCCCTCTCATGTTTTTAGTTAAACCCAATAAAGAGAAAAAGATAATTTTCAATGGGACCATAGTTAAATTTCCCAATGGTCGAACGCACGTCTTATTTCTGATCATACCATAATAACATTTCCGAGACAATTATTGTGCATGTTAGTTGACAAATATGATATAAATTCCCATGAGAAATAATACTATCAGGCTTTGTAGAAGACGGATTTGATATGCTGTCGATCTAATAATTCAGAGGGCCATGTTTTTGCACTATTCGGAGCAAATCATACATGTAGATTCAATTCACCGATTGAGCGGTGTTCTGTTTGTAACAACCGTAGCGTAATTATTACACGTGTAGATGAGCGGTGCTCCAGGAAATCCAACATTAACGTAGTTATTACACGTGTAGACGAGCGCCGCTCCGAGAAATCCAACATTTACGTAATTATAAGACGTGTAGATGATCGGTGCTCTGTTAAATCCAACCATAGTGTTATTATTACACGTGTAGAAGAGAGGTGCTCCAGTAAAATCAACCTAAGCGTAATTATTACACTTGTAGATGAGAGGTGCTCCGAAAAATCCAACATTACGTAATTGCATTTATTACATGCCTGTACATTTTCCGGTGGAAATACATGCAGATTGACATGCGCAAATACACCACGACGGTTGAAATTCCGTATCTACATGCGGTGTAAATACAAGATTTTGACGTCAGAGAGTGCGCAGACTACTTTCAGCGAGGTTCCCGTTTTGAATCTGCGCTACGTAGTAAAATATGCAGACAACCAGTACTATTTAGGAAAATTGTTCCTATTGTATGTATCGAAAACCTAGCGTCAAATTTAATAAAAACCCGCAGGTAAAGACTATGTTGTCATTTTCTCCCACAAAACAATGGAAATTTAATTTGATAATGTTATTGGGCGGGACTTACGTATTAGCATACTTTTTAGGGGCGTGGCCTAAGTATTGTAGTAAATATTCATCCGTCATCCTTCTTTTCATTTCAAGATTACAAAATTGTATCCCCAATAAAAAATATATTGAATCTGTATATATATTTTAGTGTTTTCGCTCTTCATAGATCGTAGGTATATAATAAAAGGAATACTACGTATGTATTAGACGTGTATATAAGCGATGTTCCAGGCCGAAAACCAACCGTAACGTAATTATTACTCTTCTAGACATGCGGTCTTCCATGAATTAAAAGATTTACGTAATTATTACACTTGTAGACGTGCGGTTTTCCATGAATTAAAAGATTTACGTAATTATCACACTGGTATTAAAAACAATGCTTGCGTGCCAATGCCTATGATTGAAATGGATACTGCAGTTTCTTGACACCTTCTATGTAAACAGTTCAGAGTGAAGATGATCAGACTGCACTCTTTAAACATTTTAAAGTTAGAAAAGAAACACTTGTGGAAAGACGACCTATTAACACACAGTTGTCAAAGCGGACCTTTCCTGATATATAACCTGTAATTTGCGACACAGAATAACAAATATTATTTAGGCCACCGACCTATAGTAGAAAGTATTCAATATAGTTAACATTCTAAAGCTGATAATGAAAACCGTATCAATTTGTCTTATATATGACATATGATTGCTTCCTTATTAAATCAGTATTTCCGTTTTGAAGCAATGCGTAAACGTTAGCAATGTTGGTGTTGTCTGTGTACCAATTGAATAGTTAAACAGTTCTTATTTCATCAACTTTTTTGGCAAGTGAATATACAAAAACAGTTTTCATTTCATCAACTTTGTTTTTTAATGAAATACTAAACCCTTAACAATCAGAACAATATCAATAGTTTTATTTCAATATTGGTTTTAGAACATACATGTTGGTTCATCACTTTTTGTACAAAATACAGTCCATTCACCTATTTTCGATACGTACCTGTTTTCGATACTTTTTTATGCACGCGTGTATAAGTTAACATGTAGTTCAATGAGTCACAGTTTTTTTATGATTTCAACAATCATTAAGCAGTCATTAATTTCAATCAAGTATATAAAAGGATTATTCTTTTTCTATTTTAAGGCAATACATATTGTATTTCGTTGGTTTATGTGAAGTTTGCAGGTTGTGACTTCATATTTTGCAATCACTAGACTCACTTAAAGTGTTGCCTGCAAGCAGTCTGTAGTGTGCAGACTTGATAAATGTATCTCCCCCTTTCATAACACTGATACTCAGGAATGATCTGTTAATATTGAATAAATTTAGCTTCATACTCAAATTGCAACTGTTTTCTGAAATATCTAGTTCATTAAAATCTTTTGGACTATAACTGTACTTATTTATACTCTTCAGCTTGGAGGTATCGAAAATAGGTCAAGACAACATTCAAAAATGGCCAAACCACATGTGTTTTCTTTTTATAGAGTAATTTTTTTTTCAAAATTAAATAGTTATTGGGTATATATTTTAGTGGCTGAGAATGAATTGATCTAAAGTATTTTTGTGTTTTAATTTGTTTATTTGCTTTCTTCTATGCTTAAAAAGCAAATGTCGCCTATGGTATCGAAAACCCGTCAAACATCGATACAAATTTTTGCAGCTATATTAGAGGGACACGATGTTATAAAGATTACCCGTTAACGAACTAAAATCAGGGCGAACATTTCCTGATAATGACCCATCACTTGTCACACAGAATACGTCTCCTTACATTATCTGCGGCCGTACTATTGGTGAAATATCCGATAGCAAAACAAGTCATTGCCTATCTATAACACATAATTGTTCGTTTCCCCCCCGTTTTCAAATCATATATCTAACTAGATATTTAAGCGTAAAACGGATAGTTTGGGTCCCACTCAATGCAACCGAGTGCCATTTGTTACTCGCTAAAATATTCTACATTTTCCGGAAGATATCCCGGAAACCAGCTAAATCAGAAAAATACACGGCCAGCGTAATTTATACGACTGATTTATTGGTTCCCGGCTTGACTTTACAGTCTTCTTAATTGGTAATTTTGAAGAAAGGATATCGAGGGCTTGGTGTGAAACGGTTGTAACTAAAAACCTATTTTGAAAACCCTGGTTTAGGGGCAATTTGACCCCTTTGTAAACAATGCTAATTTAGGTGCCATTGCTCAGAACGAGCAATGGCACATTCATTTCCATTGTTTACCAAGTAAAATGATTTAACGCTTTTAAATACTTTATGGCGAGGTGATTAACCTTGATAAACAAATATCATTTTAGTTACAACCGTTTCACGCCAAAAAATGGAGCATGGAAGAGTCGACTTTGTTCAATTCGGCAGTGAAAGAGTTAAAAAAAAAAAACCATTGATTAACCGGGTTTAGCGCAATTTGGACAGGTTTTAGTGTAACCACGCTTGACCATTCATTTAACCATAAGATTTCCAGGCGTAACATTTTAAACACTTTATTTTCAAAACATGTTATTTAAATACCGTATAAACAGTATTAAGATTCATTATAAGTTCATATTCTTGTTATTACAATATATAAAGAACTACATATTAGAATGGTATCGTCGGCAATATATACTGTTTGGTTTGGTTGAGTTAGTCATGGGATATTGAAGGAGCTGAACTCCAGATTATAAAAAGTGTTCACAGTTTTTCTTGAAATATTATAATCATAGTTCTGGGATAAAATTAGAGTAATAATTTCACTTTCGACTACAATAAACATCTAAAAGTTGATCATATTATGCTTCATGTTTACTGGTTAGACATATCCAGTAAGCCACATTTTGTACATTTTCATGACTTTCAATTGACTGTTTTTCAACATTCCCTGCCAAAATAGTTTTGAACTATCACAATTACTTACTTTGTTGGCACTATTAGCAATTCTTGCGAAAGTTTCAACATTTCAAATTGTTCATCTCCATCTGGACTTCAGCACCTTTAATTGTTGCAATTATGCATGCATTCGCAAACTGGTAAAATATAAAAAGTGTACTGACCATCCAGGCATCGAAATTATTTTCGATTTCAAAACAAATCATTTTTTTGCCGATGCGTTTTAAAACTACTGCTCTTAAATACCACACAAGCCTTTCTGTATTAGAAGATATAACCTGAGCGTATATATGGATCAAGACAAGCCTGCACATCCGCGTTAACTGACCTAGATTATTCGTTAATTACTCCCGCCAAAAGGTTTCTGTCTGTTTTGTAAACACTGACCAGGTGTATACCCTGATCTGAACATACACTATTCACAAAGATAAGTTGTACCTTTTTTGCATGCACAGTCTTAAGCAATATGTAAAAGATGCGAAACTCTTCCAATATAAATCAAGAAGAAAAACTGTCTCTCCTGAAATATGCATTGTTTGCCACTTAGACATTAAATTGTAACAAAATTCCTATTGGACGAAAGACGGAGTACTCCGATTTTTAACATTGAATAGTCGACTTTTTGAAATTAGGTAGTGAAAGAGTTAATATGATATATATAGCTTACCGTACTTGTCGATTATAAGCATTTATGTCACGACTTGACAGAAACATTCTTGGAAATGACAACGTTAATGGAGCATACGCAGTCTCATGCAATGTGTCAAAATGCTAAACTCATCAAATATGACTTAGCTAAATTGAGAGAGAATATCGGATTTTTTTTCTACATGATATAGCTGACGTTACATGTCGATTATTGGCAGTCACAACTGGAGAGAAACAGTCTTGTAAATGACAACGTTAATTGAGCACGTTACGTGCGATAACAAATTGGATTTTTTCTGAATAGTGTATCTTTAGATCTGGTTTCCAATTGCTTGCAAAGACTGCTGGAATGCGCAAGCCAGGACACATATGAGTAGGTGAACTTGTTCCCGTGATATGATTAATAAATTGTTGAAAACGACGGTAAACCCCGATCAATCGAATCAACCAATCAGATCGGCCCGTACATCCGTCAAGTCGGAATTTCCGCAAATTGATTGAAGCGTCGAGTAAGCTTGTGTGAGTTATATGTGTACACTGAAGCTCTAGATCAGACTGTACGTGCTACATTTGTCACAGAAGCAAACTCGTACGGTTAAAGTATTTGATTTGTTATCATAGTGACAATTCGTCATCCCTGGCGCGGTGTCTGAGAAAGCCAGGAGACACATGCGTAGGTGAACTGATCACCGAGATATGACTGATAATTTGTTGAAAACGGCGTTAGTGTCCAATCAATCAGAAGTTTCAAATGTTGGTTATTTTCCTCAAAACTATATATATGAGCCGATCCGCGAGAAAACCAACATTGTGGACACTGCGTAAAGTATCGACCCGGATCAGCATAAGCATGCCGCGCAGGCTTACCACGATATACTCTTTTCGCCTCCTGTGGATTTTCTGTTTCATGAATCATTACTCTATACCTCTATCCCCTGAGACGGAATGTGTCGGCCCGGATCAGTCTGCGTTGACTGCGCAGGCTGATCTGGTGGTCGATACATTACGCAGAGGCCATAATGTTGGTTTTCTCGCAGGACGGTTCATATACACAAATCCGTTTCAAGCCACACCCTGACGCGGTAAATAACCCGGACGATATTCCAGGAACTAACACGACCTCTGGTCTAACGGATCGTCCTTTTACGTCATCTACAATTACAAGAGCTGTCACAAATTGTCTACTTAAATCTGGTACCCAGATGGCGTTGAATACAATTTGTCTATATTAAACGCAATAACCCTTTCCCGCATACAGAAGACATATTTAGTAGACGATTTTGAAAACAAACAGGCACGAAGTATAGTAGTTAGTGTCGAGGACTTCGCACAGGGCGTCCCTGATTTGATCCCCAGTCGAGGCGGAAATAGTGGAGTGGGCCCATGTAAGACAAATTTCCTAGTCTAGTACTAGGTTTGTTTACCCAGGGATCACGAATAGATGAACGGTCGACGTAATATAACACAAATAATTTTAAAACCGGTGTAAAACCCAATTTTACGCAACTTGTATTTAAGGTCGCATACTGTAAGATGAATCTACCATATTTGAGTAGTTACCCATCGAGGATATCGGCATACTTCGACATGTTCCGTTTTTGAGAACGAATTATCGATCGGAGCATTCGGTTCGATCTCTTCTCTGGTCGGTTATGATGGAGCACCCTTGGACAAGGCACATTTCCTCCTATCCTAGTGCTGGTTAACCAGCCGGGTGTACTTAATATGCGTCTATGTCCGTGATATAAGTATACCTCAATTGAAAATATCCCACAACGCCACTCACAATAAACACCACCCCCCACGAAAAAAAGCAAACCCCCCCCCCCCCCCCCCCCCCCCCCCTCCCCCCACACAAAACAAAACAAAACAAGAACAGCAGACGAAGTATTAAGAGGAAATATACTCACCCACGAGTTATGAATTAATATGTTCGGTCGGAAACTGTTTAAAAAGGCATTTAAAGTAATGAAACACAGATCCAAACAAATAACCCTCCTTCAATTCCCCCCAATCCCCTACGCAATAACCCCCATCCTTAAAAATATAAACAACAAACAAACCAAGGAATAACATAAACAAATAATCACAATCGACAACAAAACTCACTAAAAAAAAACAAAGGCATTGACGTTGGAGTGACGGTAGAGACGAATCTGATTGACATTTAACCGTCGACACTTTTAATATCTTTTTAAATTTAATAGCCTGTCAAAAGAATCAAGTTTGTCTAGACAGAACATGTCTAGTCTGTCCGAATGTATTTTTGTAGGATACCGAAGCCGTTCAATCAAGAGCCATTATTGGCATATTCCAGGAAAACCTATTTGTGTTGGTCTGTTTTATTGTGATACCCTTGTCGTTGTCGTCTGCGTCTGCAGCGTCTGCTGCGTCGTCACAAACTTTAACCTTACCTCGTTACTCAAAAACCGTTCACCATTTACACATGAATCTTGGCACACATGTTCCTGGGAACAATACGCATGTCTTTACCTCGTCACATGAATCTTGGCACACATGTTCCTGTGAACAATACGCATATCTAAACCACGTCACATGAATCTTGGCACACATGTTCCTGGGAACAATACGCATGTCTTTACCACGTCACATGAATCTTGGCACACATGTTCCTGTGACCAATACGCATGTCTTTACCACGTCGCATGAATCTTGGCACACATGTTCCTGTGAACAATACGCATGTCTTTACCACGTCGCATGAATATTGGCATACATGTTCCTGGGAACAATACGCATGTCTTTACCACGTCACATGAATCTTGGCACACATGTTCCTGGGAACAATACGCACGTCTTTACTACGTCACATGAATTTTGGCACACATGTTCCTATGAACAATACGCATGTCTTTACCACGCCACATGAATCTTGGCACACATGTTCCTGTGAACAATACGAATGTCTTTACCACGTCACATGAATCTTGGCACACATGTTCCTATGAACAATACGCATGTCTTTACCACGTCACATGAATCTTGGCACACATGTTCCTGGGAACAATACGCATGTCTATACCACGTCACATGAATCTTGGCATACATGTTCCTATGAACAATACGCATGTCTATACCACGTCACATGAATCTTGGCACACATGTTCCTATGAACAATACGCATGTGTTTACCACGTGACATGAATCTTGGCACACATGTTCCTAGTAATAATACGCATGTCTTTACCATGTCACATGAATCTTGGCACACATGTTATGATTAATGCGCATGTCTTTACCACGTCACATGAATCTTGGCACACATGTTCCTATGAACAATACGCATGTCTTTAACACGTCACATGAATCTTGGCACACATGTTCCTAGGAACAATACGCATGTCTTTACCATGTCACATGAATCTTGGCACACATGTTCCTAGGAACAGTACGCATGTCTATACCACGTCACATGAATCTTGGCACACATGTTCCTAGGAACAATACGCATATCTAAACCACGTCACATGAATCTTGGCACACATGTTCCTATGAACAATACGCATGTCTTTACCACGTCACATGAATCTTGGCACACATGTTCCTAGGAACAATACGCATGTCTTTACAACGTCACATTAATCTTTGCACACATGTTCCTAGGAACAATATACATGTCTTTACAACGTCACATTAATCTTGGCACACACGTTCCTATGAACAATACGCATGTCTATACCAAGTCACATAAATCTGGCTTTAATCATCGTTCAGTAATGCCCCGTTTTCGACTAGAAAAAAGCAGACGAGCGTTGGCGTTAGCTTGTGGCGCTTTTGTTGTTTATGGTCTGCTTATGCTAAGGATGGAAATGATTGCTTATTTACAGAAGTTTCTTGAAACCTTTCTTTCGAGTAACCGGTGATCGGTGCAGATCCAGATCAGAGGCGCTGGCTCCAACAGAGACAGTTGGTTTTCGTATAGCGCCTTTCGTTTGTGGAAGGAGAAGTGTGGCATAACAGCAAGACAAACAGTGGTGTTGGTTACAGGAAAGACTTTAGTAACATATATATAACAAAGCGTTAGGCCAGTCATTCCCGAGCCCTGACTGACAAGCAGTACCTGAGCCACCGAGCCAAGACTCATTACTGAAGAAATAGACCAGCATATATATTCTGTCATTGCATGTTATGCAACAGTATACGTGTTTTGGTTGACAGTTTTACAAAATACTTTTTAGTGTAATTACCACGGCACATACTTAAGATGCCAGTCTTTATTTCGCAGAAGTGCTGGTACATCTTTAAAAAGCCCTGCGGCAATGGATATTTACTAGCCTAGTAATGGAAAGTCGCCCAAAGATCTAGTATTTATAAGTGTATGGTTGAATCCTGAAGTTTGCAATTCGATTAATGAGCCGTTAACGAGAAGAAACAACAGTCCGTGCAGGCTAATCGTTTCCGACACATTCCGTCTCATGGGATAGAGGTATAGAGTAATGATTCCTGAAACAGAAAAATATAAATAGACCAGTACTAGAAACTTACCCGGCAAAACCACATCAAGTAACAGAACAATTATGCAAAGCGGCCTAAGAAACCAACAAAAAAAACAAACAAACAAAACACACATGTATCAAGAAAGTATGGCGTTAATTATAAAATCTGTGAGATCAGACAAACTGATGTGACCACTGAACTATGGTCAGTTCCCATGTCATCTACAGTTACGTAAGTTGTCAACAAAAAGTCTAGATTGTCTAGACAACGTTGGATGAATTGTTGTTTACACTATATATTTGTTAAGTGAACGATGATGTTTTGCACCCCATGACAGAGTCGAAAAGGGCATATTGTCAGCCTCCTAATTCGAAGTCTCAGGTTCGAAATTCTTACAGACATGTTAAAAGTTGACACTGCGGGCGAGTACTGGTTGAATAACCAGAAGACAGACATCGACATAGATTGTTATAAGTAGTTGTAGTGTGTTTCGTAATTGATGGAATACGGTTTAACTTGCTTTCTATATATAGACAAAGAGATAAGTTAACATTTGCAACGTGACCAGAAAATCCGAATGTTTTATTCAAACTAGTGGTAATGTAACGTGTACCGGCGTTAAGCCATCGCATGTCACCCATCCATCTACTAACCGCGATGAACCTTGCTTACCTTTACGAAAAGGTCAACCACTCTACCAACGTCGCTATAAAAGGCGGCTTCCACAGCAAGCCTGTATAAGTGATATATATATATACCTATACCCCGTTCCCGTTACATTTCTCCCTCTTTCTCGTGACTTCGACCCGAAGTCACACAACTGAACACAAGCAGTACACCAGCGCAGAGTCTATGTTACATCACTTGGAACCATCGAGGTCCGGGGATAATGGTGATATCAACCCAAAATCCCACCGCTGCCACCATTTTTGTCACATGTACTGCTGTGACGAAGTACACGAACGGATTTGAACAAAACCAAGCTATCCGGTGCTATATATGGCTGATACAAACTGTATCAGTCTGAAACCTTCAATGATACGGAACAGGTAGTGTACAACCGCTGTATCGTCTGGAGCCGTTTGTCTCGTACAACTGAACCAATAATTATACATTCACTGGCCTGTACGACCCGATATGCCAGTGGTATGTTGAAGAGAACCCTTCAATTCTGAGCCGAAGCTCCAACTCTGAGGGAACCCTAATGATAAATTTGTATTCAGAGGTACTCTGTTTAATCAAACCATACCGGCATGTATGACTTGTATGTAACCTGAACGGTACGCGCATCCGCACGGCTTGCTCCGGGTATGCACTGTTCGTCAACACACCAGAGATTGTTTCAGGAAACTTGTGTAAAGCAGATCCTTAGTATGGATACACAAGCGGGTCTCTTTTTGCCACACGTTGAATATAATCAGGGGCGTAGCTTTGCAATAATCAATGTGTAGGCCGTCTCGTGAGAAAATCAACATTGTGCATTGTGCATAAAGTATCGACCCGGATCAGCCTAAGCATGTCATACAGGCCTGACCGGATAGACACGTTTCGCCTCCTGTGGAATTTCTTTTTCAAGATTCACTACTCTATACAACTAAGACGGAATGTGTCGGCCGGATCAGTCTGCGCGGACAGCGCAGGCTGATCTGGTCGATACATTACGCAGATGTCTATCGCCGCAGCTGTATTCTGGGGCATTTTAAGAAAAAATGTGTAGGCACGTGCCTACAGTGCCTTAAAGGAGCTACGCCCCTGATAATTGAGACTTTTCACGAGAAAACCAACATAGCTGTCCAACGAGTAAACAAACATTATGGCATCTGCGTAATGTATCGACCCAGATCAGCATGCGCAATCCGCACAGGCTATTCCGGGCGGACACATTCCGTCTCAAGGTGATAGAGGTATAGAGTAATGATTCCTGAAACAGAAAATCCACAGGAGGCGAAAAGTGTCTGCCCGCGATAGCCCGCACATCATGCATAGTCTGATCTGGGTCGATACTTTACGCAGAGTCAACACAGTTGGTTTCTCGTGGAACGGCTCAATTATAAGGTTGGTTTCCAGGAGAAACGCTTAAACTAAAAATGAAGGACGATGTCCAAGGAGGAGGAATGAAGGTCAGAACTTAAGAAAATCGGTTTCCATTTGATTAGAATTTGAAACGTCGAAAGACGACCGCCTTTCGATTAAGTTCCTTGGAAGACCGCTTGAATGTAGACATAAGGACGGAGACCACACCTCACGTGCGGAAGTGGAGGTTAGACGCGCTGACATTACCAATGCACTGTCCTATGGCTTCCTCAATTACATAAACTGTCAAGAAATGTCTGGATTTGATTGGTGATCTGGAAAGAAGTGTACGGAATTTGTCTACTGTCCGACGAACTTATTAGTTGGTGGTGTTAACGGATGGAAATCCTATTAAACGGAACCCCGCTCTTTCTCCTTGTCTCTTCGCGATGTTGGATAGGATTACGACTGGTGCGCTCTGGTGTCAAGACAAACTAACCAACATTAATGGTAAATTTACCGCATCGAGTGCGGGAAGTCGCCCGTTTAATTCCCGGCCAGGTCATACCAAAGACTTTCAAAATGGTTAGTAATGGTTTCCTTTACTTGGAGCCCAGGGTTGTTAGATAGAATTATTTATTGCTGTCTGGCCATGCAAATATGACGTCAAAAGTCACGTGGTAAACACGCACTGAGTATACTCAAATTGAATAATCGAGTACTGGTGAATGACAGGGGCGTAGCTCCCTTTAGGCACGGTACGCACGTGCCTACACATTTTTTCTCAAAATGCCCCAAAATGCAGCTGCGGCGATAGACATCTGCGTAATGTATCGACCAGATCTGCCTGCGCTGTCCGCGCAGACTGATCCGGCCGACACATTCCGTCTTAGGGGGATAGATGTATAGAGTTAGTGATTCCTGAAACAGAAAATCCACAGGAGGCGAAAAAGTGTCTATCCGGGTAGGCCTGTGTGGCATGCTTAGGCTGATCCGGGTCGATACTTTACGCAGAGTCCACAATGTTGATTTTCTCACGAGACGGCCTACACATTGATTATTGCAAAGCTACGCCCATGAATGACCCAGGAAACGTGGTGATATAACTGAGCACAAGTTGACAGCGGCGTTAAGCATCATACAGAACAGAACAGAACAGAACAGATTTTTTAATTGACATTAAGCATATAAGCTCATAGTCATATAAAACATACATATAAATATACATACAACAGAAAATGGCATGTCGTTTAATAAATACATATACATAACATTGTTATCATAATTTTATACATTTAGGTTGAAAACGTGAGAATACTTCCACTTATTGTTACTTATTCCTGGAACATACATCATCCAGTACTGGTCATATACTAATATTTTTTACCATTAACTTCCAGCATCTACACACATCTGATAATATTTGTGACAAAAGCATTTATTTATTTATCTAATCATACAAACAGGTAATTAACACTAGAAAACGCCGTTACGAGTAAGAAATAATCTTAATGTCGCCGTAAACACCAAACAAAATAGTCACTTCTTAACTCTTTCAGCGCCAACGGCAATATAAGGTTTTTGCAAACAATACCGATTCTGACGAGTCAGCTCGTAACGAGCTGTCTCACCTGAAATCAGCATTGTTTGCCTTTTAGTTATCAAAATAGTCCAAAATTGTATTACATGAGAAATGGAGACGCCCTATTTTTAACATGGAAGAGTCTAATTTAAATTATTCGGCGCTAAAAGAGTTAAAATCGGCATACTATTGGATACGGGTGACTTGAGTCCACTGTCGTTCATACATTCAGTCTTGTTTTAATGGAAACGGCTCAGATATTAACACGTCTGTCTGCGGTTTTTTTTCTTCCCCAGTAAATTGTGTAGATTAAGTCATATAAGGTGTCCTGTTACTCCCAACAAACAGTGTGTATATGTATACGGGTGATCTTTCTCTACACTTATAGACCCAGGATGACGTTTCTGGAACGCGGCTCAAATGTAAACGCGGCCTTTATCTGCGACTTTCTCCCCCAGTTAATTGTACAATTTAAGTCACATAAGGTTTCATGCTAATCCTTGAAAACAGTGTTCATCCGTATACGGGTGATCTGTCTCTACACTTGTCATAGACCCAGAACGACTGTCCTGGAACAAGGCCCAAATGTTAACAAGTTTGTCTGCGATTTTCTCTCTCCCTCCGTAATTAGAGCCAACCGAATCTAAAATCAGAAGTCAATCACTGGTTAAGTGAGCGAAATTTGGACCCGCTTCAGTTTAATAATATGCCTTTTGGTTTCACTAATATGGCGGTGATCTCCCGGAAACCAGCTAAATCAGAAATCAACACGGCCAATACAATACGTCTGATTGATGGTTTCCGGCCTTACACTCATTTTGATTGCTTATTTTGAAGTGCGGATAAATCAACCTTACACAAGGAAATACAGGGAACAACGTGCTGTTCTAGAGGCGGTAAACAGGAGAGAATTAGGGTCATATTTAACAAACGTTTTTGACCAAATATGTTGGCCTTTTTCCTTATGTGTTCTGTAATCGTCTCGGTGGTGTAGTGTCTCTTGTATTGATTGGGATCCTTAACGTCGTTTCAACACAAGAATCACAGAGAAAGCTGTTGCTAGAGGCATTGGCAGAGATACTTTGGGTTATACTAAATAAATCGTGTTAACAGATTCGTAGATAGATCGTTCAGTAGATGTGGTCTATGTGCACCTTAGTAATTATGAAGGCTTATGAAAGTAGTATATTCTTTTAATTTCTTCAGTCTATTTCTTCAGATGTTTCCATTTTTTTTCTTTTATTGCAATCGTTAAGAATGTTCTGGCCTTGTATCGGATAAAATAATACATGCATGTGCAAGTTTTTTCCTTTAAACTTTCGGTATCTGTTTCAGTGATTTAGTCTTTATATCGTTCGCCTAGTGGGTCACGTAATCGAATTCAATGAACAGCCAGATCAAATCAAACTAGTTCACGCTTATACCCTATCCAATATGCATATGCTGTTTAACCCATCTGTGCCATGCATCTCTGAGAATAATTGGGGCAAAAGGAAAACAAAAATCAATTTCTCAATTATCTCAAAGGGAGAATTATTGGGGCAAAAGGAAAACAAAAATCAATTTCTCAATTATCTCAAAGGTTAAACGAACATTTTTTAACAATGTTATGGTTTCCGTTATATTTTGTCCTCTAACTGCCCTCGTATACGTCAGCGAAACATGTTTGTGGTTGAAGACTAACTTGTGAGTTTATGATTAATATGATCAAGCAAGCAACCTCCTGCAGTTTTGCAGCAGATACCCGGTAGCTCAGATGGTAGCAACGTGGGCTGTCACTCCAGTGGTTTTGAGTTTGAAACCCAGCCCGGCCAGTATTCGTCTTTCACTTAAAGTCTATGTGGAAAAGTAGCCAATTGTGTTGAAAAAACTGTTGTATGGAGTACTGGTATCAGAAAGCCAGGAAACACAGGAGTATTTGAACTGGTCGCCGTGAAATGACTGAAAACGTGTTGAAAACCGCGTTTAACCCTAATACAATAAACCTTCTGTTTGTGTTATATTATTGCCCCTTCTTTGCTAGAGAGTTTCCAATTACTGTCTATCTATCCATAACATTATTTACACAGCCGCGAATCGTGTGTGTTCTTTTCGTCTTTCGGTCACTTTAATGTACAATTACCTTTGCTCAATGGCAGATGTCCGTTAACATTCTCCATGATACAGAGGAATTCTGAAAACAGCGCTTGTTACCCATGGATCACGAGTTCGAGCGCTGGCCCGGCCTTACAGTCTTTCATTTTCTTGACGTTAGTATTTCTGATGACAGGCTTTTTATATTTGTTTGCTAGATAAGTTGAAAAGTTTATTAAAAGTGATAATAAATACACACGAATGAGATATTCTTTGTATCACATAAAGTGATTTATGAGGCGTATTTCGAAAAAGATGTACATGAAATTAACTGGTTTTGTCAACAAAATATCTAACGTTATAATGTCAAATCACTGACGTGACTTTATTTTCCTATTTTGGTTTCCGCGTTGTAACAAAGACTTAACCGTAAGACTGGAAACCAAACTAGTAGTGTGATAAATATTATGATATTTATGTAATGGAATTTCTGACAAACCCAAAGAAGGTTTTATGTGATAATAAACTATATTGGAAGGTAGGCGGATACAAGAGCACACTTCTGCGTGGTATATCAAATATTAATAATATAAAATTTAATGAAATATGTTTATCATGCAAATACACATTAAGTAGGACATTAAAGTGAATCTTTCATGATCTAATTTGAATGTTTATTAAATTTGTTTTTGTTCTTCGTTGCCTCTCCAGTGTTACATTACTAGAATACTTGAAGAAGGGTCTACATTTGTGACAGGCTTCACGGAGGATAAAGTGAAACTAACAGAATCTTAATTTGATTTTTATTAAAACAAAATAGTTTTTCGTTGCCTCTTTTTGTAACATTACTAAAATATGTTTAATTCAAGATTACAAAGATTAAATCAAATGGTTTCATGTTATGTTCAAGTATTTGTTCGTAACAGCTTTTGAAAAGGCTTCAACAAGCTATCAATCAATTAATCAATAAACATTGCCAATTGAAAGAGTTTTTTTTTTACAAGTATAACAGACGCAGAGGACCTCGCATCAGACAACTTATGAAAACCTTGTTTTATAAAAGGTGAAGATTGTTATAACGAGACGCAACATTTAAATGTTCTTAAAACGAGAGTAGCATTAGCTGCAGTCAGATTATATCATACTTAACTGCGAAAATCAAGTGAATAGGATAGTAGCTTTTTGATCGAATAACACGGGGGTAAGGTTACGCTTATTTGTTACAGGTAATTTACTGATTGGTTATCAGGACTCCAATAGTCTTAAACATGTTTTAAATTCATATTGAATTCTAAAGCATGAATAAAAAGAGCGGAAGTTTTGCTGTCAAACAAAGCGTGTATGATATATTACATATAAACCACACAATATACGTATATCTACGGTGGCACAGGTGACATGTGTACGTTTTTATTTATCTCGTGCGCACGACATAGTATCTCGTGCGCACGACTTAGCAACTCGTGCGCACGACTTAAGTATCTCGTGCGCACGACTTAAGTATATCGTGCGCACGACTAAGTTACTCGTGCGCACGACTTAATTATCTCGTGCGCACGACTTAGCAACTCGTGCGCACGACTTAAGTATCTCGTGCGCACGACTTAAGTATATCGTGCGCACGACTAAGTTACTCGTGCGCACGACATAGTATCTCGTGCGCACGACTTAGTATGTCGTGCGCACGCGATAAATAAAAACATACACATGTCACCTCTGTGCCACCGTATATATCATAGTAAGCAAAGCGGTCAAAGACGCCACCATAACAGGCTTGACGGAGGATAAGTTACCACCAGAAACTATCTGCTTTGATAAACGTTTCCAACAACCTTGGAACTGGAATCCGAATTTATGCCTTTTATATTCCAAAAGTTCGGAGGAATTTCCTCTTTATTGCAAATTTGATTAGAACTTTAATGACGATTACATTGTTATTTCCATGCGTATTACGTGTGATATTTTGAACTTAATAGAAGTGCAGAACATATAATCCAGTAGGACAGAATTGATCTGAAGTTTCAATCACATGTTAGACCCTTCTTCAAGCATTCTAGTATGTTGTCAAGTATACATGCCACCGGCCCGTAATATAAAATATAAATGTAAATTTATGCTTTATCAATGATTTTTGTTTTGGATGGTATAGGATTTTTATCTTAAAATCAAACAAAAGATTGATAATCTTTAACTAAGATTTAAATTGTTGTTATCCTAGACTAATGCAGACAGCTTGAAAATTTGTAAATTCATAAGCGACTATAACAAAATGTTCGCATGCACTAATATTCCTTTTTTCAGTTATCGCCTCGGTGGTGTAGTTGTAGAGCATCCGCCTATGTTGCGGGAGGTCGTGGGTTCGTTCCCCGGCCGGGTCAGAAACAAGACTATAACAATGATAGTAATGACTGCCTTTTCTTTGCGCTCATAGTTGCGGAGTTAACATTACGACTGACTGGCTGGTGTCGAGATACAAGGACCACTTCTATCGGTAACTTACCCTGGAAACGCCGTATAATAACTGATACAATGTTGAAAGCGGTAGAAACACCAAACAAACAATCGTATTTTAACTACATGAGCTGTGAAGATCAAGCACAACAGTTCCCCTTTATATGGGTTAACTCTGCAGGAGCATAATGACACAATTAGAAGTTGCTCATAATGAGCGCTTTCTCCTATTGCCAATACTCTTCAATAATCATACTTTTATTCGTTGAGGTTTTCTATAATTTGGCAATCATAACCGAGTAATACATTTGCATTTTAGAAGTCCACTGTAAATGTGTTGAATATGGGAACGGGTTTATCTATATTAAGTTTGATCATATTTACATATATTTTCATATTTTACATTGATTGTGAATTAAGCTTTCAGCTTATATTCATCAAGCTCGATATCTACTTTTCTGGAGACTTAACCAGTTGATGTGGACAAATCCCAAAGGCAGAACCCGCTCATCACGGAACTCGAACTCTGCCCTAGACCTTTCGTACGAGAGGCAGACGCTCTACCAGTGCTCCACTGCCTTCTACACTTTGTATTAAAATTTACTGTACGTACATGTATGTACTAGAACGTATTGCAAACCAGTGATTGTGATACCAGTTTTAGGAATTCAGCATTATAAGGGGTTAACTGTAAACTTTCTAAGGCCCAGCTCGAGAAATTCAAAGGGGAATTATATAGGAAAAAAAGGGAACCACGCTCATTTATTCAGATCCGGAATACTGACCGTGTGCATTGAAGTTATATTGACTCGACAAGGATGGTCGATATCATGGGGTTGGTTAATTTGAAGAGACGTATTGTTTGTGACAAAAACTTGGATCTATTAATAGAAATATCCGCTATTCGATTACCGTCCGTTATTCGGCTTGTTGTCGTGTTACCTCGTGTTTGGAAATGCATGCCTCCAGTTTTACATGTCCCTTACAAAAAGCAACATTCGGGCTCTTATAACAGTACAGAACATTACATTTATTATTCTAAACATGAGGAATAACAATATATACATACATTATCACTATAAAAGTAAAGGCACGTGAACACATGTTGATATTAACCAAGATACGGACACGCAAAAGGATTTCTTAATTTATTTAGAATGAAAGAAAGCAATATGAATGCCCGTCAAAAGTGTATACGCCAGAAAAGCATTCATCCTTTGGATTCTATTCTATTTGCAATTTAAAAACTTTAAATAGGGCGACATGTGAACACAGGGGATACGACCTAGTTACCTTTTCACAGAGAAAAAGTGTTTACACACGTATGGGGATAAACATATATACATATACATGTGCAGCTTCGGCTATATAGCGCATTATATGAGGAGGTACTTTAACTCTAGTGATATATATGTTTTACAGAGGATGCGATGACTTTTGAAGACATAGATGAATAATGGGATATTATTTAAACGAGAAAGTTGTTATTTTCGGACAATCGTCTCTGAAATACAATAACAGGTAGATCTCCAAGATTTTGAAACTTCTTCATAGCTGGTTATAAGTATTTAAAGTCGTGGACATCTGGTTAATGCGAAGAGACGTATTGTTACTGACAGCTGTGAGATCTATATTTAGAAATATCCGCTCTGCGATTACCCCCGCAATACCGAGTATCTTATCATAGAACATTGTTATTAGACCGAGAATAGTGCATGCCTACTATGCAGTAGATTGGTTACCTACCCTGATATCGCGTATAGAGGGATCGGTACAGGCTAATAAAAAGGGGCAGAACTCTGCCCGGTTTGATTGTTCGAGATTTCAGACGAGACTTTCCATACCCAGTGTGTACACTTGCTAGCATATCTCCATCTAAAGCGCTCCTTATACACGAAAAGCATAATAAGTCCAATTATGGTTATCTTTAAAAGATGTTATTTTGTCCTAAAATTAACTTTGTCTGCAACGAAAAACACAAATAATCGGCAGTTCGACATTTGTGACATATTGAAATAACGTCAAACGTTTATTGTTAAGTTACATTTGATTGGCTGCAGCACGTCTAATCAAATCTAGGGGAAGCTTAGCCTCAATCCGTAGACATAATTAAAGTTACTTGAAAATTGTGCTGTCATGTGATCTGCACTATTCGGATGAATTTAGATTTTAGATAATGAAAAGAAATGTTCATTCCTGTCTCTCTGTGACCAAACGTCTGACATTGGCCATAGCTTTTGACATATTGTTAATACAACTACCATATGAGGCGTATAGTTGACTTACGTCGAGAACTTCCTAGTGATATCAAACAAAAAGGATTTTGTTACCATGACATTGAACGTTGACCTACTTATAGAATGTTCAGTTTTCGTACGGGAGGCTAAACGTTTAACAAATACATATCGTTATTATTTAAACCTTTATCGTTTCGTTCTATATCCATTGTTTTGTTACATCCTTGTTTTATCATCCCAAATACACGGCATCGCGTCGGTGGTGTAGTGGTAGAGCATCCGCCTCGTTTGTGGGAGGCCGCGGGTTCGATCCACGATCAGGTCTTACCAAAGACTTTACAAATAGTAGTAATGGCTGTCCTTCTTGGCCTTCAGGGTTAGCCTATCACGGGATTCGAACCCGGGACCTTTGATGCAAGAGGCCGAGGCTCTATCTCTGTACCACTGTCTTCCACTTGGTGCTAAGGGTTGCGATGCTAGCATTTCAACTGACTGGCTGGTGTCAGGAAAAATGGGTCAGTAGTAATGGTACCTTACCCAGGAAACGCCGTGATATAACTGACAAATTGTTGAAAGCGGCGTAAAAAAACAAACAATCACCAATGACCAATTATGGGAGGCCAGTAAAGACTATAACGATGCTGTTCATATTGACTGATTCTCCAGAAGTTTGTCCATATACGTCTGACGTGACAACTATTTCGTGACCAACAGTAGTTCAAACACAACATCTCACTTATAATTAGTCGTTCCTAAATGACAACCTTAATTCAATATGAATATTTGAAAATAGTGTTTACTCTTTACACTGCCTAGTTTCACGAAAATCGACTCTTCCATGTTGAAAATGGACCAATCCAATATTCGTCCAACAGAAAGTTTGGTTAAATCTAATCGGCAACCAATTTAGATTTCAGGAGTGACATCTTGTTACATTGTTTGCAAAAGCATTTAATTGACTTTGGCAGTGAAAGAGTTATCAATGTCATTTTGGAGAAAACATTAAAAATTACCTGTAACAAATAAGCGTTCCGAAATCAAGTTAGTCGAGTGACAATGCACGAGCTATACTAATCACTGGCTAATTATATCCTAACGAATATCCGTGTCTAAATGCAATCGAGGTTAAAGTAGCTCATGCATATTCATTAGAAATAGAGTATACGTACATGTTAAGCTAACTTCACTAGTGTCGTATCACGACACCCTCGGAAATTATTATAAACGTCAAACGAAAATAGACCTTCTCCGAAATATCACAGTCATAATTGTCTTCGTAACGGTATTCAGTGTGTGTATACCACGTGACTTTGACGTCACAAATGCTACGGCGGACAGCAATATTTTACTTCGGTTTAGAAGTAAAACCAAAGGTAACCTTTTTATTTCTTCATCATTTTTAATGGGACATGGCGCAGTCTACGTCGCTTACAGAGCCATAACTCCAGTTGTTAACGGAGTTTAATTAGTGGTTTAGTTTCTTCAAACACATCGATGAACCTTTTCTGAAAATTTATTAAGATCGCCGACAGTCGGAGCATTATCAAAACTGGTTTTGAGAACTGGTCAATCGAAGTGTTTGAAAAAACTAGACCACTAATCAAAATCCTGTAAAAGAACGGAGATAGGACATTGATAGCGGAGTATGCTTTGCCATGTTTCATTAAAAAAGATGAATAATATAAAAAAGTTACCATTGTTTTTACTTCTTATCAAGAGCAATTATTGCTGTTGTATAACAATTCACGAACAATAGTCTAAACACATTTATCTTACATCGATGGCTAAACGAGCTTTCAGCTTATTTTAATCACGCTCGATGTCTGCTTCCTTGAGACTTAACCAGTACTTGTGCCATTTGTGTGAACACATTTTTAAGACTGGGCTCGCGCATAACGGGATTCGAACCCAGGACTTTTGGTACAATAAGCCGGTGCTCTACCACTGTACCCCATGTCTTCACGAATATTCACGAACGTACCTTATCTGCCGATGTTTCAACTGCACTTGTCTGATTGATATATTCAGAGTCCTCGATCGACTAATTTTCACAAAAGCATCTCTAGTAAATATTGTATCACATCACTCGAACATTTACCTTCAGTACTTTGATCCTCATCAGCCTGTAATGATACACGCATCCAGGAAACCTCTGAAGAAAGGGCAAGGTGAAATCCCGATTATACAGCGAGGAATTTGATTGTAGATGACACTAGTATTAAAGCCGTCTGAGGTCAGTTTTCGCGTGATCTGATACATTTTGTATCACGAAACACTCGGAAATGAGACCAAATGACACATCCGTTTGACCAGTGACAGTATTTGTTATATAGAAGACACATGTTTGTTTCGGTTTGTAGTTTCACTGAATGAGCTCCTAACGTGTTATATTCATACGAGGCTATTCACGAGAAAATATAACTGTTGTGTCGATCACGAATGGGAGATGAATCTACGAGTATATAAGGAATAGTATGTTTCAGAAGCGATACAGGCTTTAGTATTGTACTGCGAGGGGCGTGGACAGTTGATATATCGCGAGACCGACATTCCTTTAATTATATACCATGTATAACTTTAAATACAGAATAAAGACAAAAATACAAATATCTATATTCTAAATAAAGACAAAACACAATTTACACTTACAATATAATTTATGATTGGCGTGTGAACTACTACCACATTTATAATGACGTTAAAGGCTATTTCAATGACGTCACATCATATTTCGATGACTAACCATTACAATATTTGATACCGTATTAGTCAAGTAAATTATGGATGTAATATAGGTACGGTAAAATCCAGGGCGAACACATGCCTAATGTTACATCTTGACCATATAGACACAATTACCCGACAGTCTGTTGACTTATTGCTTCCGGCGGATATAGGACGTCTAGCCTACATCGACCAGGAGAGAAAGAAAACCTTTATTCACGATTTGGCGAGAAAGAAAACTACAGATCTTGGGGAAATTCTGTGTTAGTAGTATCTTAAGCTTAATGTTCTGTTGGTTCAATGCTTTACAGATGAGTATACTGCAGATGCCTTAACTCTTTCAGCGCCAAAGGCAATGTTAAGGTTTTTGCAAACAATACTGATTCAGGTGAGTCAGCTCGTAACGAGCTGTCTCACCTGAAATCAGCATTGTTTGCCTGTTATTAATCAAAATAGTCCAAAGAATGTTTAAAATGAGAAATGGAGACGCCCGATTTTAAACATGTGAGAGTCTACTTTAAACAATTCAGCGCTGAAAGAGTTAAACTGCGTCTGTAAGTGGGAAAGGTTTGATTAATATATTCCCGCGCTTCCTCAATCTCGGGGACATAGACACTACACGTTGTGAACGAATACTTTCAATCCTTGACCGGGTCATACCAATGACTCTACAAATTGAAGCAATGGATTTCTCACTTTGACGATCAGGATTGTGGTGTAAGCATGACACGCTGGGTGTAAGGATAGATGGATCAGTAGGAGGACTGGTAACGGAACACACGTTGAAGGCTGCCCTTTCCCTCATGCCACAATTCTGCAGCAGACGACTTTGAACATATTTTGTCAAAAAATAGAAAACCTCTATAATTGAATGGATAACCTATAGCAAAAAATGGAAAATATTGTGGCAAAAGGAGAAATTGCTCGTTTTGAGCAATTTCTTCTTTTGTCACTATGTTTTCAAAAAGCCGTCTGCTGCAGAGGCGTCGGAAAGCGTCTTTATGAGGGAAAGGGTTAAACACCATACAAACAAATGAACGAACACACTTGTCTGTGAGAAAACCGTGTGAAATGTTCACCAAAACGCATGTACTCCTATTCCGTCAAAGACGAAGACAGTTTCGCCAAGTAACACAGATAAATAGCTTTTGTCTCCATATTTCCAGACAGAAACCGTAAGTAAACATCAACAATAATGCATCAGTAATGCGTCAGAGTCATAACTTGAGCAGGCTGCAATATCAAGACGTAATTTGTCTAAGTGTATTGTCTGTCCATGCACTCTATTGCAAATGGACTATGCTTGTTCTTCTACCTCTCATGATATTATCTTTTGACCTTTTTTTTTAACACACTGAATAACCCCCCTTTCCCATAAATATAGACACTTTCCGATGCGTTTATAGCAGATAACTATTAGTTCAAGATGAGCATTTCCTCATTTTGTCACAAGGTTAATGTCAACATTAATACATTATTTATTGAGATTTTTCCACAGATTGCTTAGATATGTTCAAGGTCGTCTGCTACAGATGTGTCATATGTAGTTTTACATTTTATTTACAGTACTTAAATGCCACTGACCTATATACACACAACATATGAAATTATCCCATGCAAATAAATACATTGTAGTCTGACAATCAATACAATAAAAATAAAAGTGACATATATAGTTTAGAGCACATACAAAAAGATAAGAGATGAAAGTATAAACTATTATAGATTTATAATGACAATACAATGTGGAAACAGTTCTGCAATGCTTTTTGAGTTTTTCACACAGAACATACATATAACATTATATATAAACTTGCAGTATCTACATTTGAAAGGAAGACTTGCCTTTGCACTATATACATGGCCAATTGTCGTAGCTCAAATGCATCATCCGTATGCATTAAACGATATGATCTGTTCCGTGATAAAACCAACATTATTGACTTTGCGTAATGTATCGACCCGGATCAGCCTGCGCAGTCCGCGCATGTTAATTCGCGCCGACATATTCCGTTTCAGGGGAATAGGGTATAAAGTAATGATACCTGAAACAGAAAATCCACAGGAAGCGAAAAGTGTCTGTTCGGGTTAGCCTGAGTGGCATGATTAGGCTGATCAGGGTCGATACTTTACACAGAGTCCATAATGTTGTTTTCTCGTTATTCGGCTCAAATAAGTTGTCAGTCGAAGCGTGGTATACGTTGGAAAGGGCTAGTGGCGGCTGCAATGCATCACTGCTGCACCAGATTGATATCGTATTCCAATTTGCCTGAGTGTTTAGTCTGACACGTACCATAACGGATCAACAGTTTTGTACTCATCCCGTCAAATAACGCTATGCCCTTATAAGGAACTTCTATCTGATATAGTATGTGTGTGTCTGTCTTTTTATTGATGTGAGGGTTATTGGTAAACATTGTATGATTTATTGAACACCGTTTGCGCATCTTGCCACGTGTTTTCTTGCTTTCTCGACCGCATCGATGGTGTAATGGTACATCGTCCGCATCGTTGATGTAGTGGTAGATCCTCCGCATCGGTGCCATTTCATGACTCCTCAAGGTGATTTGTAAGAAGGGATTAAGATGATGTAATTTGATTTGTAAGTATATCTATATTATCATCATGATCATAATTTGTTGCAAGATAAGCTTTAATAGTACACAAATAGTAACTAGTTATGTACTTCCAAAGCCTAACTTTCAATAAACAATGAATATTCATAAGTATACTGCTAGGAATTGAGCAGTGTCACATGCTTTTTCGCTTGACAGCTATAGGTAAACCTTGTGCACTTGACGGGTAACACAACTCTTATTTCCAAAGAGTATTTATATACTCGTTTACATACTCCTCACTTTCAATAACCAATGCATATTCAGAAGTATAGTATTTAGATGTGAACAATGTCTCGTTCATTCTGGATTGACAGCTACAGCTACTGATTACTTATTAAGACCCCACTCTGCTTGTGTTAACTCTTTCAGCTCTTCAGCTCCGAATTGTTTAAAGTGGACTCTTCCATGTTCGACATAGAGTGTCTCCGAGACTCATGTGATAAGAGATTTTTATGAATATTTTGATAACTAAAATGCAAACAATGCTGATTACAGGTGAGACAGCTCGTTACGAGCTGACACACCTGAAATCTGTATTGTTTGCATAAACACCCTAAATGATTCAATTGAGCGCTGAAACAGTTAAACACATTTAAATATTCATAGCAAATTTAAAACGAGGTTAAGGTTCTATCGCTATTCTTCTGTTACATATAATGCTTATGAGCAGTTCTACCAAACATATGAAACATTTGGAAAACTAATGAAATACTTTCAAATAGAATTGTAATAGTTGTGGACATTCCACTGGACCGTTACGTCACTTTTCTCATGACCAAGTGGTTCCCCCTTTCCAATTAAGGTTTGTTTTATTGGGGTTTTACGCCGCTTTCAACATTATTTCAGTTATATCACGGCGACAGTTCACTTATTCATGATCCCTGGGTAAACTAACCAGTACTCGGATAGAAAATGTGCCTTGCCCATAGGACACTCCACCATGACCGTAGTGCCGCGACTGGGGATCGAACCCGGGACATCTGGTTTCAAATCCCCGACGCTAACCACTCGACCACGACCTTTCATTTTCAATCAAGGTGGGTGCTAAAATACGAAGACGACCAGGGTTCCGGGTATACTTCAATGACGTTTGCTTTTTGTTTGTTTCTATTGCATTTTACGCCGATTTCAAGACTTGTTTTCAGTTATATCCCAACTATTCCTGATTAAGTACTACTTGTCTATCCATTCCGATACATGCCAGTCAGTCGAAATGCAACAATTCTTAGCGACAAGGGAGGGACAGTCAATATTACCGTTTTTTAAAGTATTTGGTTTGATTAATTGATTCATTGCATTTTAAAGAAGCGTCCATCCTGTATCGAGTGTTAAACAGAAACTCTCTAACAGTCAAAGGTGTGTGGCAACTTACGTAATTGTAGATTACCTCAGTCGTCATGCCATAATTCTTAGCGACAAGGTGGGACAGCCAGTATTACCGTTTTTAAAGTATTTGGTTTGACCCTCAATGACGTTTAAATTAATAGATTCAAAGCTATTTAAGAAAGCGTCCATTCTCTATCGAGTGTTAAACAGAAACTGTCTGACAGCCAGAAGTTTGTGACAACTTACGTAATTGTTGATCACTTCAGTCATAATGCCAGAGTGTTTAGCGCAAAGAATGAAAAGCCAGTATTACCTATTTTTAAAGTACTTGGTTTGACCCTCAATGTCGTTTGAATTAATAGATTCACGTCTATTTAAGAAAGCGTCTATCCTGTAGTATTAAACAAAAACTGTCTGACAGTCAGAAGTTTGTGGCAACTTACATGTACGTAATTGTAGATTACCACAGTCGTCATGCCATAATTCTAAGCGCCAAGAATGGAAAGCAAGTAGTACCTATTTTTAAAGTATTTAGTTTGGCCCTCAATGACGTTTGAATTCATAGATTCAAAGCTATTTAAGAAAAGCGTCCATCCTTCATTGAGTGTTAAACAGAAACTCTCTAACAGTCAGAAGTGTGTGGCAACTTACGTAATTGTAGATTACCTCAGTCGTCATGCCAGAATTCTTAGAGAGATGGAACGCAAGTAGTACCTATTTTCGAATTCATAGATTCAAGTCTATTTAAGAAAGCGTCCATCCTCTATCGAGTGTTAAACAGAAGTGACTGTCAACCATAAGTTTCTGACAACTGACGTAATTGTAGATGACATAAGGTCTACCGAATTTAACTTAGTTCACACGTATTTAACCTCTTCTCACATATGACAACTCCTTAGCCGACGACTTGGAAAATATCAAGGCAAATCTACAAATGAAAGTACAATAATTGAACAGGGTTGTAAACGTTATGACAGAAGGAGAATTTATAATTAAGATCAATTTCTCAATTTTTTTCATCTTTTTTTTTAAACAGTGTCTGTCACAAATGCTTTAACCCATAATTATAACGCTTGCGATCCTATCACATTAGTTCCGAACACTATACCAAATTAGGTCGATCTCTAAACCATCTATCCTGCTAAATTCTTTCGCCTGGTATAACGACCTTAGATTTGTTCTGTTTTCGAAATACAAGTCGGGCTAATGCGATACCCTTGGCGTCGTCGTCGTCTGTGTCTTCTAGGTCTTCTGCTTCGTCTGCGTCTACACAAACATTTAACCTAAGCCTCAAAACTAAAAAAAAACCTTTAATCTTTTCGAATGGAACTTGGTACACATGTATCTAAGAACAATACGCATGTCTATACCAAGTAACATAACTCTGGCTTAAATAATTATTCAGTAATGTTACTTTTTCGACTTAGAAAAAAACAGACAAGCCATGGCTCTCGCTCTGCGGCTATCGCTCTCGCTCTGCGGCTATCGCTCTCGCTCTGTGGCTCTCTTGTTTTGGAATAAGTTCTCTATTATCTATAAAGTATCATTTGAGATATATTTTGGTGAGCAAGAATAGAACAAAAGTAGACAAAGAAACTGCAAAACTTGGAAAACGTTCCTTTGGCTCAGAAATGAAATCTATACCTCTAATAATACTTCTGATTGGTCCATTTCAATAACAAACATTGCTTCAGACCAATCGGACATTTCAGCACAAACAAGACTTTTATTGCTTTGGAGCGTCTACATTGTTTTGCCAACGAAGTGTTAAGTTGCCCAATACAATCGCGTACAGCAAAAGGATAATATATAACCACTTCGCTTCCAAAGGCGATTAAAGGCTTTTACAAACAATGCAAATTCAGGTGAGACAGCTCTTAAAGACAGAATCTTTCGATACCGTCTGCGTGTATTGACAGTTTATATGTTATGACTGTGTCTGCAATAAAGCATGATAGAAAACTGTCAATTGTTATCATTTTCAGTCAGGGGCGTAGCTCCCTTTAGGCACTGTAGGCACGTGCCTACACATTTTTTCTCAATATGCCCCAAAATGCAGCTGCGGCGATACACATCTGCGTAATGTATCGACCGGATCAGCCTGCGCTGTCCGCGCAGACTGATCCGGCCGACACACTCCGTCTAAGGGGGTGTGGGGGGGGGGGGGGGATAAATAGAGTAGTGATTCCTGAAACAGAAAATCCACAGGAGGCGAAAAAGTGTATATCCGGGTACGCCTGTGTGGCATGCTTAGGCTGATCCGGGTCGATACTTTACGCAGAGTCCACAATGTTGATTTTCTCACGAAACGGTCTACACATTGATTATTGCACAGCTACGACCCTGGCAGTGCCAATATTTAGGTGGGGTTTTTACGCAAAGAAAGCTGGGTCAGACGAGGCAGCTCGTGACGAGTCGTCTCACCTTAAATCAGCATTCTTTGCCGTTTTAGTTAATAAAATATGCATAAAGTCATATTACATAAGACATGGAGTCGCCCGGTTTTGAAACACGGAAGAGTCTTCTTTACGAAATTCGGCGATTCTAAAAGTCAGTCCGAAACATACGTTTCTTCCATGATTATTGCAGATAGTAACAAATCGTTCATTGGCCAGAATATGCACAGTTTTATGAATCCTATAGTTGTTAATACAATAAATACAAAGCTTAATGTAAAATATAGCGTTACTGCTTTTAAAGGTGCTGTATTCCAGAATGTAGATATTTTAGTTAAAGTACCTTTAATTCTTACGATACTGGAACATGTACCCGTGGTTATTACGATATTATAAAAAGAACCGCATACACGAGGGTTTTCAAAAAATGAGTTTTGTACTGTGTATATTTTGTGTATTTTGTGTTAGTTTTCTCGTAAAGGGATTACGTTTTGTTAATGGTACGCAATTGTTTGTTATTTACTATGGGCAAATCGGACTGAATTTAATAAAATGTATTGTATTGTATTGCATTATATTATATTTAGATACGTTGTGTTAGTGTATAGGTCAGTTTGTTACTCTGGTCCTTTTCCGACTTAATGCAGATTTTGCAGACATAAGAATGTTGAATGTGTGCGCTGTCGCATTATGCCAATATTTCTGAGGGATGAACTGCATTCTAGTGTTATAAAATATCTCACAAAATAACAAAATATTCGTATCATTTTATGTGACCACGTTACAGTACGGATGTACTATAATACCTTCAATGTGTTAAACTCCAGATGGAAATCAAAATAGTGAATTGTTGAAACTTCTGCAAATATTGCCAATCATGTCAACACAGTAAGAAATAAATAGTTAAAAACTATATTGGCAACAATGTTGAAAATAGTCTATTAAAAGTCACGAAAAAGTACAAAATGTGGCCACCCAGTAAACATGAAGCAAACACGATCAATATTTAGATGTTTATTTTACTGGAAATTAAAATTATTACCCTAGTAGTATCCCAGAATTATGATTGATTCATATATTACAAGACAACTTTTAAACAGTGTTAAAACTTTGACTAAACTATATCGAGGGCTTGGTGTGAAAACGGTTGTAACTCAAAACCTATTTTGAAAACCCTGGCTTAGGGAAAATTTTGACCCCTTTGTAAATAATGTAAATTTAGGTGCCATTGCTCAGAACGATCAATGGCACCTAAATTGTATTATATTATATTTAGATACGTTGTGATATTGTATAGGTCAGTTTGTTACTCTGGTCCTTTTCCGACTTAATGCAGATTGTTCAGACATAAGAATGTTGAATTTGTGCGCTGTCGCATTATGCCAATATTTCTGAGGGATGAACTGCATTCTAGTGTAATAAAATATCTCACAAAATAACAAAATATTCGTATCATTTTATGTGACCACGTTACAGTACGGATGTATTATAATACCTTCAATGTGTTGAACTCCAGATGGAAATCAAAATGGTGAAATGTTGACACTTCTGCAAATATTGCCAATCGTGTCAACACAGTAAAAAATAAATAGTTAAAAGCTATTTTGGCAACAATGTTGAAAACAGTCTATTGAAAGTCACGAAAATGTACAAAATGTGGCCACCCAGTAAGCAAACACGATCATTATTTAGATGTTTATTTTCCTGGAAATTAAAACTATTACTATAAAACTATATCGAGGGCTTGGTGTGAACACGGTTGTAACTAAAACCCTATTTTGAAAACCCTAGTTTAGGGGCTATTTTGACCCCTTTGTAAACAATGCAAATTTAGGTGCCATTGCTCAGAACTATCAATGGCACCTAAATTGTCATTGTTTACCAAGAAAAAATGATTTAACGCTTATAAAGACTTTATGGCGAGGTGATTAACCTTGGTAAAAAAAATACCACAAATTTTAGTTACAACTGTTTCACGCCAAGCCCGCGATATAACATCTGGAATTTAGCACGTTTAAGCGCTAGACTCGGGGGTGAAATGTTATCCATATAAACATATTTTGCTGTCTTAAATATTCAGGGAAAGTTATGGAAACGTTTGAGTGCTAATCAGCAAAGCGTATACGACATGATTGACATATATTGGACAATATCAGATACATTTAGTCCCTGTCGAACGTCACAATGATCAGATATAGATGTAAAGTATGTAATTTGTTATACATGATATCACTTAAATGGCCGACGTAAACGATTTATCATTTTTCTTTGAGCTGTGATGTCCTTTCCGAAGTACAGAGTACGCAGCTTCTTCGTTCATGCAGCAGAACAGTTCGACGGCTTGGCGTGAAACGGTTGTAACTTAAATTGGTATTTTTTTTACCAAGGTTAATCACCTCTCCGTAAAGTCTTTAAAAGCGTTAAATCATTTTAATTGGTAAACAGTGGAAATTTAGGTGCCATTGCTCGTTCTAAGCAATGGCACCTAAAGTTGCATTGTTTACAAAGGGGTCAAAATTGCCCCTAAACCAGGGTTTTCAAAATAGGTTTTTAATTACAACCGTTTCACGCCAAGCCCTCGAGTTGTGAATACAATGTGGACAAATGAACAAAATTGGTCATCATGAACCACTTCTCCTTTTGCACCAATGTTTTCATTTCTTTTCAATAATTCCATTTTCCTTTAAGGAAATGTTCCATGATTTAGCTTCGATGATTTCAAGGTCGTCTGTTGCATATTAAATTGGGTTATATGTGTTACTGGTCCAATACAATTTACGACTGGCTTACTGGTGTCAGGATATCGAGGGCTTGGCGTGAGACAGTTGTAACTAAAATCCTATTTTGAAAACCCTGGTTTAGGGGCAATTTTGACCCTTTTGTAAACAATGCAAATTTAGGTGCCATTGCTCAGAACGAGCAATGGCACCTAAATTTCCACTGTTTACCAAGTAAAATTATTTAACGCTTATAAAGACTTTATGGCGAGGTGATTAACCTTGGTAAAAAAATACCAATTTAAGTTACAACCGTTTCACGCCAAGCCCTCGATATGTCGACCAGTAGTACTGGTTACTTTACATTGGACATAAAGTCATTGCGACTTGCGTCATTCGTCTTCCACCAATGGGCTATGTCTATGTGGAAAAGCAGCCAGTTGCTTGGGAAGATTGTTGCGTCGAGTACTGGTGTGAGAAAACCAGGAAACACGTAAGTAGGTGAACTGGCCGCCGTGATATGACTGATAAATTGTTAAAAACGGCGTTAAACCCCAATCAATCAATCAAATACATTGGACATATATACAGTGGAACGTGTGTGTAATGAAAACCAATGGGAACAAAACAATATAGTCTTTGTTCACAGGTGGGTTTAAATCGCAGGTTCATTTATGCAGAAAATGAGTAATTAAGAAACTAAAAATGTGGTTGCTATATATATAGAGAATCGCTTTTCCAATGTGGTCTCTAGCACAGGTTTGACTGTAACTGAAAAGAAATTTGAAAAAGCGGGGAAAACATCGTACAATCAACAACACAATAAATCAAATTAAATGTGATGCTCATCGATGGACCCATACCAAGATGCATATAACAGTGGATGCCTCTTCTCTGTGCTTGACTTCTTTTATTACATCGGAAATATTTTACTTCCCGTATCGTTCATAACTATGTTTGGGTGTTTTATGGGGATCTTCGGAAAGTCCATTGCCGTTTGTTACTGTTTTAAACCTGCTTTAACCCTTTCTCTCATACGACAATTCTACAGGAGAAGACATATTTTGTCAAATAATGGAAAATCTCTATAATGGAATGGATAACATATGATTAAAAGTGGAAAACATTGTGACAAAAGGAGAAATTGCACGTTTTGTGCAATTTCTTCTTATGTTACTATGTTTTCAAAAAGCCGTCTGCTGTAGAGGCGTCAGAAAGCGTCTATATGAGGGAAAGGGTTAAAACTTGTAGTTTTTTTTTATGTCAAATAAAATGGTCCTAGAAACATCAAATATGGTAAATACAATCCTTTTACACACACGTACAAGACCTTTGCAGTAGACCGGTTTGAAAGAATCTAGTCGGGAAATATCTATAAATGAGTGTAAAATTATTGAGTAGAGTTGAAAACATTGTGGGCAAAGGAAATTTCGCTCATAATGAACATTTTATTCTTTTGCCACAACGTTTCTTAAAGTTGCCTGCTGTGCAAACGTCAAAATGTGTATTCATACGGGCAATGGTAAACTATCTATTACTTTAACGGCAAATATCACAAAAAAAATGCAAGGCAATTAGTCTAGTAAGGATTAATGCGTAGTCGGCCCCGAGGGAATGTTTGTTGTGACTGTGAGTCAGGGATAGACAGCTATACAGACAGAAGAACACAGACATCTCCATATGATAGCTAATGTATGGTGGCATAGAACTGCCACCACTTACCAGATAATTATGTTGAATATTTTCGTGAAATTCATGGCGGATTTCGCTTTATATATAAAATAACATGATAACTTAAAATTTATCGTGATGCCAGAAACTTAACTTAACATGACTTTGTTCGTGTTAAATTTCGAGATATATTTTCTAGTAAGTTGTTGGCAGTCTAACAGCACTAACAGGACAAAAAGCATGTTAAGTTATTTATCTGGTATCAAAATGAATTTAAAGTTATCATGTTATTTTGTAAATAACACGAAATCCGCCATGACATTCGCGAAAATATTCAACACAATTATCTGGTTAGTGGTGGCAGTCCTATGTCACCATACTAATGGGAAGAGATCGTACTATGTTATGATTTTTGTTTGTTTAAACTTGCTATAAATCAATAATATATTGTATTGTATTGTATTATTACATGTACATACATAATATATTTTACTATTGAACTATTGAACATGATTATACAATGATTCATCATATTATTACTTTGCAAACTGACCTGAATCGCCGCCACAAACTGACTACTAGTTGGAGGATGCCGTTCGTAAATCAAACCAATCGGATATTCAATATGCTCATATCAGCATGCATTAAAAAAAAATCTGCCTTATATTGCAACCATTCAGAATCCCAACCCGAGGGTTTGATGTCAATATGCGTGATGTCTTGAATATACATTGTATGTGTTGGCATGCGGCATATTAAGACGGACGGAAATTTATATGTTATTTTAAAAAAACAATGTCAGCGAACATTCCCAATCCAATAACGACGAGTTTTGTTCGGCAGATATATATCTTTTAGCGTCTCACGTATATTGAATAACATAACCCACTACATAATGTTCGGGCACTTAAACGTGGTATATGTCAGGGCGATAGAAATAGGTTGTATTTGATGTTCGCGCATATTAAAAAACATAACCCACTACATAATGTCCAGGCACTTAAACATTGGTATATGTCAGGGCGATAGAAATAGGTTGTATTTGATGTTCACGTATATTAAATAACATAACCCACTACATAATGTCCGGGCACCTAGACATTGGTATCTGTCAGGGCTATAGAAATAGGTTGTACTTGATGCTTGGTCTTAACAAGCTACATTATTGTCACATTGCGCTGATTGATTTTAGATCGATAACACACTGTTGAAATGATAAATTACAAGATACAAGATACAGAGTTTTATTTGATTAGAGGTCACCGGAACATTACAACAAAATATAAGAATACAACAATAATAAAGACCTTTATGGTCGTAGTGATTGGATGTAGACAATTTTGACATAAATCAAGCACATAATACATACCGTACAATTGTATTGGTATAGTTGAACATTGTTCTGACATCAAAATAAAGATACATGCTATTTAAACCATCTGGATATCTATTCGGCTAAGTTTCCATGTAAATACATACGTACACACCTAAACGCCTATACATACATATATATTTACATATTTACATACACATATGTACATATATACATACGCGCTTACACGCGCACGCACGCATACAAATACGGAGTATCCGATTATATAATGATCAAAATGATACAAATGCTCAATGAGAAATACGAGATATATTGCGGAGCACATATCTGTTTAACCCATCCCATATGGGAGCTTTAGAAACGCGGCGTATTTGAATTTCTAAAATCATTATTTGACGTTAATAAGCAATGTTTTTCGAACAAAAAGGATCGTCTAACTAATGCGATTCTTTTGAGAACCTAAACAACACGTATACAAATGAGTAATACAATATATATATTGTGGACCATGTAGCTTTGTATTCCTCATTATATAGGCCGCTGAAGCTAATGTATTTGACTCGTTCAAAGATCAGGTGACATGTAAATATTTGAACAAGACGAACTCATCAGCATTTTTCTCACGAGAAAAAAGAAAACTTGTTACTATCTTAAGATTGACGTACTTGTATAGCTACAGAAGTCATCGATTAATTGGTTTATCCTTTCTATGCTACAACTTTAGAATGTGTTTGTCAAGCTTTTCCATTTCGAAGATCCCGAATCCAATTATATGAATATCAAGATAAAAATGACGTGTTGAGAAGCAAATAGTACGATGGGCGGATCCCGGATGGTCTGGCTATATACTTACAGCTCAGATTCCAAACAATTGGTTACAGCTTTCGAATGATAAACTGTTTTACTGCCAAAAGCGATTCAGAGCATTTGTAAACAATTCAGATTCATGTGGTACAGCTTGTAACGTGCGGTCTCTCCTGAAATAATATGCACTGTTTGTCACTTAAACATACACTTTTACCGAATTTCTTTTTTGGACGAAAAATGGAATGGTCCAATTTTCATCATGGAAAAGTCGACTTTATGAAATTCGGCAGTGAAAGAGTTAAAGGAATGGGGGTCTTCTATAATAAAACGAAATACCAACACATTGTAAGAGGTAAAGTGCGGCACTCTTAAAACACACATCTTAAGACATTCGCGACCGATGTAGATCCAGATCAGTCAGCTAAGCCTCGCAACTTGTTCTCCTTAACCCTTTCTCCTCATACGACAATTCTGCAGCAGACGACTTTGAACATATTTAGTCAAACAATAGAAATTCTCTATAATTAAATGTATAACCTACGACTAAAAGTGGAAAACATTGTGTCAAAAGGAGAAATTGCTCGGTTTGAGCAATTTCTTCTTTTGTCACTATGTTTTCAAAAAGTCATCTTCTGAATAGGCATCAGAAAGCGTCTATATGAGGGTAAGGGTTAAGAAGTACCACGTTATAGCAATGTGCAATTTTAAGATATGTGAATCATGTCGAATATTAAACCTGGGTCTCTGGAAAAGTGTGATCTACTAAGACCAAAACTAACTTTGATATTAAAGCAAAGATGTCAGGTTTGTGAGTAACAAGAAACACATGTGATGTTCCTTGTAATTTCAATATACATACCAAAACAGAACACAAGCTTAATTATTTGCAGTGAACATATATCATCAAATTGAATACAATACAATGTACATGTACATACATACGTGAACTATATATATTTATATATATGTATAAGACCAATACAACCCCACCTGCTTGAGCTCTCGAGTTGCATTGACTCTCAATCGTTCATACCCATTTAGCTGCCTATTACGGTTCAAGCAAGGGTCAAACTGTGGCTGCCATTCGTATTGCGTGTTCCCCAGTCCGAGGGGCAGTCAAACATAAGGAAGTCTCTCAACTGTCAAGAATACACACGCGCACCGATATGTCACATCCGTACTACTGACTGTATGTACAATCAGATATGAGCCGTCCCGCGACAAAACCAACATTGCGTACTCTGCGTAAAATATCGACCCGGATCAGTCTAAGCACGCCGCGCAGGCTTATCCGAAAATACACTTTTCGCCTCCTGTGGATTTTCTGTTTTAGGAATCATTATTCTATACCTCTATCACGCGAGAAAACCAATATTATGGACTTTGCGTAATGTATCGACCCAGATCAGCATGCGCAGTCCGCGCAGACTGATCCGAGCCGACACATTCCGTTTCAGGGGGGATAGAAGTACATGTATAGAGTAATGATTCCTTAAACAGAAAATCCACAGGAGGGGAAATGTGTCTGTCTGGGTTAGCCTGCGCGGCATGCTTAGGCTGATCTTGGTCGATACTTTACGCAGAGTCCACACTGTTGGTTTTCTCGCGTGACGGCGCATATGGGTTATGGCGAAAGACAGGAACTTAAGCGTTATTTATAGACATTCCATAAACCCCGAAATAGTGGTTTTCGTGTAAAAGTGGCTTAATTGTCATTAAAACTGCATTCTTCAAGTGTGTTATCTTCTACCGTGCCAAGTGTCGACTTAAATATTTGAATCAGAAAAAAAGTTGTTTAAGCATGCTTTTAGTAACATCTTAAGTAATGGGAAACTGTTTACCGTTCTGTGAAGAAGAAGTACTGCTCGACATTCCCTTTTAATCTCTTTCCTTTTTTTCACGACGACTACATTTCGAGCTATGCGTGGCTTCTGATTTGTTTTGACAAAGAATACAGACCAAGAACGCCATGCACATACGTGCATTCCATTGTCGCTATGCATTACTCGCTTGTCTTTTGTCAATATTTCCGAAGAATAAGTCTATCACATGTTATCACAACTAACATGTTGACGCGATTAACATATAAACGAGATTTTAAACAGCACTTAGATACTAAATTTTACGCACAGTGATGACCACCAGCGTCTGGCGCATTATGCTAGTATACATGACCCGCTTCTCATTTATTTAACCCTTTCCCACATATGCCAAATCTGCAGGCGACATTGAAGCCATTTAGACTAAACCATTTCTATAAAGTTACTATTGAATAAAGTTAAAAACCTTGTTGCAGAAAGTAGATTTCTCAAATGAGCAATTTCTTCTTTTGCCACAATGTTTTCAAACAGATTAATCTACTGTAGAGGCGTCAGAAAGGGTCTAAATGAGGCAACAGGTACAATCAGGGGTGCGATGGTAACAGTTGATGAAATTCAGCGGGCGGGATAAGGGTTAAGCATTCAACGCAGCTATTATGCACAGAGCTTCCGAGACATGTAAATATTTGAACAAGAGAAAACCTCCGGCACTTACTAACCCATGGGAAAAAAGTTGTTTCTATCTTAAGGACCCAGTATTTGTTCTGTCAAACTAGACATCGATTCACCTTTTATCCGGCTACCGCCAACGCCATCTTTGATTGGCAATATATTCTGACATCCGTATGGATTAGACGTTACTATATAGATTAAGCTGTTGACAAAACAAGTTGTTTCTATATAAGCCGTTATTTTGCACCGAGCTTCTGAAACATGTAAATATTAGTACACGAGGAATCGTCCGTCACTTAATTAACTCATGAGAAAACAGTTGTTTCAATCTGAAGGTCCCTGTATTTGCTTTGTCAAACTAGCCAATGATTAAGCCTTTATCCCGTTACATTACTGAAACCGTCAACTCCATCTTTGATTGGCAACAGATTCTGACATCCTTATGGATTGATTATATTTAGTCGTTACTATATAGATTAAGCCGTTGACAAAAAAAGTTGTTTCTATATAAGCCGTTATTATGCACCGAGCTTCTGAGACATGTAAATATTAGTACACGAGGAATCGTCCGTCACTTAATTAACTTATGAGAAAACAGTTGTTTTAATCTGAAGGTCCCTGTATTTGTTTGGTTAACCCTTTCCCACATAAAGACGCTTTCTGACGCCTCTGCAACAGACGGCTTTTTGAAAACATAGTGACACAACGTGCAATTTCTCCTTTTGCCACAATGTTTCCACTTTTTGTCATAGGTTATTTATTCAATTATGGAGATTTTCTATTTTCTGACAAAATACGTTCAAAGTCGTCTGCTGCAGAATTGCCGTATGAGGGAAAGGGTTAAACTAGCCAGCGATTAAGCCTTTATCCCGTTACATTATTGAAACCGCCAACTCCATCTTTGATTGGCAACAAATTCTGACATATTTATGAACCAGTCGTTACCAAATGAACCGTCCCGTGAGAATACCAATAGTATGATCTCTGCGCAATGTATCGACCCAGATCAGCCTGCGCAATCCGCGCAGACTGATCCGGGCCGACACATTCCGTCTCAGGGGGATAGAGGTATAGAGTAATGATTCCTGAAACAGAAAATCCACAGGAGTCGAAAGTGTCTATCCGGGTTCGCCTGCGCGTCATGCTTAGGCTGATCCGGGTCGATACTTTACGAAGAGAACAACACAATGTTGGTTTTCTCGCGGGACTGCTCAAATATAGATTATACACACGTTGGAGTATTTTTTATATCTTTAGGGTACTGTGTTTGTTTTGTTAAACTAGCCATCGGTTAACCCATATTCGTCTGAATTCCTGAAATGACAATGACAATGACAAATATGTATTGGAAGTAATGAGGCCATCGGCCTATAGTACAAAGCATTCTATTTAACAAAAATTATAAAGCTGAGAATGATGTCCTTATCATTTTTTCATTAACATATAGATGACATATGAAAGTTTTTCTATTATATCAGGATTTTCGTTTTGAAGCAATGTATACTAGTCATCAATGTTGGTGTCCACCTACATACCAATCAAATAAAATAAAGTTCTTAATTGATCAAACTTTTGGCAGTGAAATAACACATGCAATTCCCATTCAACAATGTTTTTCTTTAACTTTTGAAAACTTTAAATTCAGCAAGAGCTATTCTATATTTCAATGGCATGTCAATTAACAGATATCTTTCAGTATTTAGCAGATTTAAATTGTTTGCAATGATGGCAACGGTATCATAAGCAATTCCTTCTTTTGTCACACTGTACTCAAATGTGGTACGCTGCATTTACGTCAAAATGTGACCATATATTGATTGATTTATTGATTTAGTTGAAACGCCATGTTTAATCATTTTTCAGTCATATCACAGCGACCAGGTCACATACGCATGTGCTTTCTTGTTTTCGTACACCAGTACTCAACAGAACAGTCTATCGAAGCAACCACCTGCTTTTCGACATTACATATTGATTAGGGTGAATACATGATGGGCGAACAATGTAGATCAATATTAAAAACGAGCAACAGTATTCTCAATTGAAGAATTTAAAGTCGCTCTTAATAATACACTCTCATCTCTAAGCATCTTCTACAGCAAAATAAGGACAAACTCAAACGACACAAACATGTTCCTGAACAATCGTTATATCCTTTAATCCCAACGCACTGTATGAATTATACATGCTTAGAAAACATTTGTTATCAATAAGGGCAATACTTTCGCCTATAATACGAAAGTCGGTCTTCACAATTCGGACACCCATTCCAGGAACATGACTCATTGACATAAATTGACTTAAAGACGTCATTTGACGACATTCGACGTCAAGACCACGTATATGCATCCTGCCTTGTGAAATCTTGACGTCAGAGATCTTGTATAACTTCAACGCGTTCTCGCCATAGGTTTAGAACTACCTTAAGGTCGCTGTATTTTTTTGTTCTATGAAACTAGCCTTTGATTGGTCTTTTATATATACAAATCCTTTCCACAATTGAGAGATGCATGTCGAAAATCCTCCTTGCCTAGTCCGAGCAACCGATGTCACTATATTGTTGTTGATGGGATCCAAAGATTGAAGACACCTTTTATGACTAAAACTTTCGGCCAATTGGTCTTCATCATAATTTGATACATGTAGTTAAAGTGTTTTATTCATATTCAGTGTTTTACTAGATAACTTCCGTGTATATTCAAAATACATTAACGATTTTAGTTTCGGTACCCAGAAGAGCAGGTTTCACAATGTATTTGCGAGTATTGGTTCAATATCAAAGAAACAGATATCAAAAGATTAATGAGCCTTCTCACGAGAAAACCAACATTATGGCTATGCTTAATGTATCGACTCAGATCAGCGTGCGCAGTCCGCGCAGACTGATCCGGGCCGACACATTCCATATCAGGGAGATAGAGTAATGATTCCTGAAACAGAAAATCCACAGGAGGCGAAAATTGTCTGTCCTGGTTAGCCTGCGCGGCATGCTTAGGCTTTATCCAGGTCGATAATTTCCACAATGTTGGTATTATCGCGGGACGGCTCAAATGTAAGAATTGTTAGAACTTGCTTCACAATCAACGTTAAATAATATTTTACCGCTTCGATGGTGTAGTGGTAGAGCGTCCGCCTCGGGTGCGGGAGGTCGCGGGTTCGATCCCCGGCCGCGTCATACCAAATACTTCAGGGGTTAGCATTACGTCTGACTTGCTGGCTGGTGTTAGGATAAATGGACCATTAGTACTGGTAACTTACCCAGGAACCGCCGTGATATAAATAAAGAGTAATACACCAATCAATCAATCAGTTAAATAATATTGTTAACTTTACTAAATTGTATATTCGCCGGAGAGGTCAAACCGTCAAACTATAATAAATAATTAGTACACTTAATTAATCACTATAGTACTATAACGGGAATTAATCGTAGAAAAAGCATATAAAATAGTTGATTTACATATAAATGGCTTGAATATAGTGGCTCATCTTTATTACAGAAATACCATGCATAGCAATACAATGCAATCAGAGCTGTAGATGCGCTGTTCGAGTCATAAATTAGATGTAGAGATTGGTAGACATAATAAAGTGCCTTTTGAACTACGTATATGTTCGTATTGCAATCACAATTATGATTTACAAACGGTCGAGTGTGAATACCTTGTATGTTTTGAGTGTGGTAAATATACAGATATACGTAACCAGTATCTACTAAACTGGTATTCATTGAATACTAATTTGCAAGGATTCTTTAATATCCTTAACTCATCAGATGAGAAGGTAATCCACACAGCCGTTTATATCAACAAACTGCTATCAATGATTAATTGATCAACAATTTGATGATATACACTTTATTTTAATAAATTTTCTATTCAGACATGAAAATCTAAATTGTTGACACTGTAAAGGTTTTAGTAAATACGATCCAAGTCTTAATTAGCTTAAGTACTAAATGTTGTATATGATTTTACACAGGTTTGCATACTGTAATGTATATTATATTAGGAGGGATGCAACTTTAAAATAACAAAATGTGTATTGTATATTGTGTATTTTGGGCCGGAGGCCTTTATTACGTTGAATAAATATATATCTATCTATCATTGTGCATGTTTTAAAGTCCTTTTTCGGAGTTAGCTGATTAATCTGGGTTTTGACCTACATGTTAAACAAATGATCTAGATGGAAGACCAATCAAATGTTGTATTTAATGAATAATGTCGAAGAAATAAAGGAAATGAAACGTTTTGATTGGTTCAAAGCTAAGTTGGCGATCCTACGAGAGGCACCAATAAGCTGAAAATTTAAAATGAAAAGTTCTGCATACTAACCTTTAATTGTTTTCCTTAAAAATGAATTTCAGTGAAAAAAATCAGTGAAAACGTATGAAATATAATATTTAAGAGCAAAATATTTTTTTTTTTTTTAACATGATAAGTTTTCAGTTATTTATCGTCAATTGAAATGTATTACACCTCTTGGGAGCCTGGCGTAATCTCCAGTCATGTAACGGGGTATTCTCGGCCTCGATAATCTATTTATAGAAACTGAAGCTGGATGGAGATTGCCGATTATTAACACATAGATTATTGGTATGATTTAGTAGTTGGTAATGGGATAAAGATATAAACAAGTTGATTCCATCGTTTCCGTTTAGTATTTAATAATTTCTGAGAGTTTACATAATTTTGGCTGACACTTGGTTCTAAAAAGAAAGAGATAAACAAAAAACGCACAAGCTACACTCGATTACCGATTCTATATCTTTTAAAGAACAATGTTCTAATCGAACAATGTTCCAACTGGCTCACGATTATAATGCATTACCAATTCAAGGAGCTGTCAAATTCTTAGATATACTACATTATTGCGCAAATTCTATAATTCATGAACAATTACTGATTGTTTTGCTTATTACGAAAACCTTTCTGATATTCAACTCAAATAATATACGCATGTTCCATTTCTTAGTGTTTTCTCATATTGATCGCCGTTTATCTTTTTTAAAGATTTTTCTTGTTTGATCATATAACCACATGTTGTTGGTATTCTATGAGGCGATTCTTTGGAATATCCTCAGGGTTTGGTTGGATAATAAGCGAGATATTGTGTGGGGAAAACGTTTATAACCCTCCTAATATGGAACTCTGACAATGTTTCAAAAATAAAAGGAAAATAATAATAATAAAACTAATTGATATAGGTATGAGTAATATGACCAATGTGTAAAAAATATGTACATATATATTAATATTTTATTGAAATATACTTTGTCATTACAAGCTGTGCTCGTTATGAAATACAAGATATGTTTGTCAAATATATTATCATATTAAAAGCAAATTATGATATTACTGCTATTTAAGGTTATGTCGTGTCGCGTCGCTGAATAATAAAAAACAACCCCGGAATACTAGACAAATTGTTAGACGCAATTAATCTGTTGACCTTAAGGGATGCACCGTTTTGACGGTTAAGTAATCCAATGCCTATAGGGAATGCAGCATAAAAGAAGCTCGTTCATGGAAAAAATGTACCAATTTGCGCCTTGGCTTTATGTTAAAAATACATCTAACTCTGCCTGTGCTTCCACCGCCCAATCTGAATCATTGTCTACACTGTTCACACATTACTTACACACGCTTGTACGAAGCTTCCCCAACGTGTATAGATCCTTAGCAGACTGATCTGAACCTACACTGTCCACAGTCAACTGGTACCTGTTCTAATGCATGGTTGGGTTTATTCATGATGTATTTCCTATTGACAAAGGATTGCGTAACCGTCAAACCATTACATCCCTTATGGTCAACGAATAGATTGCTTCTAACTGTTTGTCTAGAACCTTTCCGTATGCACACTTTATTATGCTGCATTCCCTATCTAAATTAGACAACATTACCGTCAGAACACTGCCTGCTTTGTGGTCAGCGAAATGATTGCTTTTTACAATGTGTCTATATTATTTCAAATGTACACTTTTGCTGCATTCCCTATTCATGTTGGACTACCGAACCGTCAAAACATGGCATCCCTTATGATCAACGAAATGATTGCTTCATACAATGTGTCTTTTACATTTCCCACATAACGGTCTCGCCTTTGGTAACGTAACGTAAATCCATACCCTCTGAGATTCAGATCTTAACGGTGTCTGCGAACGCATATCAAATTGTGTATGGTATATTTGACGTTAAAATATTTCCCTTGTGGATTACACGATTTGGAATTCGATCCTCATTCAAGGTGGTCATAATTAAGTGCCCTTTGACAAGGAACATTTCTTAGCCTAGAACTGGGTGTCTTACCCAAGGTATCATAAACAGGTGATGTTGTGCCTTGATTAAGCTGGATTAATAGTGAACATGTCGTCACATCAAAATAGAACAAAACAATCGAATTTATAATTATTAACAGATGTTTTTCTAATACCAATTTGAACCTACACGTAACATTGGCTATAATTTACATCGTGAACAATGATATAAACAATGTATTTGTTTCTTTGATACGAAAGCAGGATGTGATTGAATTGTAAGACTTATTTACAATTAATGTTCATAAATACAGACGGGATCTGAATTATGAACGTTTTTTAAACGAATCTTGAGCTATTTAACTAAGAGTGGGTTACTGTCTTCCACCAGATTAATGTTGCAGCTGTGTTAAACATTTTATGCGGTATTTCTATAATATGAGCCGTTCCACGAGTAAACAAACATTATGGCCTCTGCGCAGGCTCATCCGGGCCTACACATTGCGTCACAGGGGGATAGAGGTAAAGATTAATGATTCCTGAAACAGACACTCTACAGGATTCGAAAATTGCCTGTCCGGTTTATTCTGCGCGGCATGCTTAGGCTGATCCGGGTCGGTACTTTACGCAATGTTGGTTTTGGTTAGATATCATGATAAAAACGACGAGTTTGGCACTCAACTGTATAGACATCTAAACTGGTGACTCATGTTCCATGGACAGGGTTTATATATCATGATAGGCACTCAACTGTATAGATATCTAAACTGATGACTCAGGCTCCATAGACAATGTTTAGGTATCATGATAGGCACTCAACTGTATATATATATAAACTGATGACCCAGGCTCCATGGACAACGTTAAGATATCATGATAGGCACTCAACTGTATATATATATCTAAACTGGTGACTCAGGCTACATGGACAACGTTTATATATCATGATAGGCACTCAACTGTATAGATATCTAAACTGGCGACTCAGGCTCCATGGACAACGTTTAGCTATCATGATAGGCACTCAACTGTATAGATATATAAACTGTTGACTCAGGCTTCATGGACAACGTTTAGATATCATGATAGTCACTCAACTGTATAGATATCTGAACTGATGTCTCAGGCTACATGGACAACGTTTATATATCATGATAGGCACTAAACTGTATAGATATATAAACTGTTGACTCAGGCTTCATGGACAACGTTTAGATATCATGATAGGCACTCAACTGTATAGATATCTAAACTGGTGACTCAGGCTCCATAGACAACGTTTATATATCATGATATGCACTCAACTGTATAGATATCTGAACTGATGTCTCAGGCTACATGGACAACGTTTATATATCATGATAGGCACTCAACTGTATAGATATCTAAACTGGTGACTCAGGCTCCACAGACAACGTTTAGATATCATGATAGGCACTCAAATGTATAGATATCTAAACTGGTGACTCAGGCTCCAAAGACAACGTTTAGGTATCCTGATAGGCACTCAACTGTATATATATCTGAACTGATGACTCAGGCTCCATAGACAACGTTTAGATATCATGATAGGCACTCAACTGTATAGATATCTAAACTGGTGACTCAGGATACATGGACAACGTTTAGATATCATGATAGGCACTCAACTGTATATATATCTAAACTGGTGACTCAGGCTCCATAGACAATGTTTAGGTATAATGATAGGCACTCAACTGTATATATATATCTGAACTGATGACTCCATGGTGTAGATATCTAAACTGTTGACTCAGGCTCCATAGACAACGTTTAGATATCATGATAGGCACTCAACTGTATAAATCTAAACTGGTGACTCAGGCTCCATAGACAACGTTTAGGTATCATGATAGGCACTCAACTGTATATATATGAACTGATGACTCAGGCTCCATGGACAAGGTTTATATATCATGATAGGCACTCAACTGTATAGATATCTAAACTGGTGACTCAGGCTCCATGGACAACGTTTATATATCATGATAGACACTCAACTGTATAGCTATCTGAACTGATGACTCAGACTCCATAGACAACGTTTATATATCATGATAGGCACTCAACTGTATAGATACCTGAACTGATGACTCAGGCTCCATAGACAACGTTTATATATCATGATAGGCACTCAACTGTATATATATCTGAACTGATGACTCAGGCTCCATAGACAACGTTTAGGTATCATGATAGGCACTCAACTGTATATATATCTAAACTGGTGACTCAAGCTCCATAGACAACGTTTAGGTATCATGATAGGCACTCAACTGTATAGATACCTGAACTGATGACCCAGACTCCATAGACAACGTTTATATATCATGATAGGCTCTCAACTGTATATATATCTGAACTGATGACTCAGGCTCCATAGACAACGTTTAGGTATCATGATAGGCACTCAACTGTATATATATCTAAACTGATGACTCAGGCTCCATGGACAACGTTTAGGTATCATGATAGGCAATCAACTGTATATATATCTAAACTGATGACTCAGGCTCCATAGACAATGTTTATATATCATGATAGGCACTCAACTGTATATATATCTAAACTGGTGACTCAGGCTCTATAGACAAAGTTTAGGTATCATGATAGGCACTCAACTGTATATATATCTGAACTGATGACTCAGGCTCCATGGACAAGGTTTATATATCATGATTGGCACTCTACTGTGTATATTTTTGAACTGGTGACTCAGGCTCCATAGACAACGTTTTTGTATCATGATAGGCACTCAACTATATATATATATAAACTGGTGACTCAGGCTACATAGACAACGTTTAGATATCACGATAGGCACTCAACTGTATATATATCTGAACTGATGACTCAGGCTCCATGGACAAGGTTTATATACCATGATAGGCACTCAACCGTATATATATCTGAACGTGTGACTCAGGCTCCATGGACAACGTTTAGATATCATGATAGGCATTCAACTGTATAGATATCTGAACTGGTGACTCAGGCTCCATAGACAAGGTTTATATATCATGATAGGCACTCAAATGTATAGATATCCAAACTGGTGACTCAGGCTCCATAGACAACGTTTATATATCATGATAGGCACTCAACTGTATATATATCTAAAATGGTGACTCAGGCTTCATAGACAACGTTTAGGTATCATGATAGGCACTCAACTGTATATATATCTAAACTGGTGACTCAGGCTCCATGGACAAGTTTTATATATCATGAAAGGCACTCAACCGTATATATATTTGAACTGGTGACTCAGGCTCCATGGACAACGTTTAGATATCATGATAGGCATTCAACTGTATAGATATATAAACTGATGACTCCATGGTATATATATCTGAACTGATGACTCAGGCTCCATAGACAACGTTTAGGTATCATGATAGGCACTCAACTGTATATATATCTAAACTGGTGACTCAGGCTCCATAGACAACGTTTAGGTATCATGATAGGCACTCAACTGTATATATATATCTGAAATGATGACTCAGGCTCCATGGACAAGGTTTATACATCATGATTGGCACTCTACTGTGTAGATATCTAAACTGATGACTCAGGCTCCATAGACAACTTTTATATATCATGATAGGCACTCAACTGTATATATATCTGAACTGATGACTCAGGCTCCATGGACAAGGTTTATATATCATGATAGGCACTCAACCGTATAGATATTTGAACTGGTGACTCAGGCTCCATGGACAACGTTTAGATATCATGATAGGCATTCAACTGTATAGATATCTAAACTGGTGACTCAGGCTGCATGGACAACGTTTAGATATCATGATAGGCATTCAACTGTATAGATACATAAACTGGTGACTCAGGTTCCATGAACAACGTTTATATATCATGATAGGCACTCAACTGTATATATATCTAAACTGGTGACTCAGGCTCAATGAACAACGTTTAGATTTCATGATAAAAAAGCCGAGTCTGGCACTCAACTGTATAGATATCTAAACTGGTGACTCAAGCTCCCGCATAAAGGTTAGAGCAATTACATGGTTTATGACAATGGCCCGATCATAGTTCGATAACAACTCAGTATAAAGAGGCAGTTGTATCAAACTCATTTCTAGTTATATCCCCATGTGCAGAAAAGATCAATTGAGCCGTCCCACGAGAAAATCCAACATTGTGGACTCTACGTAAAGTATCGACACGGATCAGGCTAAGCATGCCGCGCAGGCTAACCCGGACAGAGAATTTACGCCTCCTGTGGATTTTCTGTTTCAGGAATCATTACTATAAACCTCTATCCACGCGAGACGGAATGCGTCGGTACGGATTAGCCGGTGCGGATTGCGCTGGCTGATCTGGGTCGAAACATTACGCAGAGTTCATAATAATGGTTTCCTCGTGGAACGGCTCATTTCTCTGATTGTAATGTCAGTAAAGTGCAACAAAGCCAAAGTTATTGGTAATCGCAATAACAAAAGGCCCATTCAAAGTTAAAAGATAGACGCAATATATTCCATGGAATACAAAGGACATTTTGTCAATATGTGGAACTATGTTCAGCCTATGATTCATCTTACCCTATCCGACTTAAAGCAAGTCTTCAGCTGACAGCTTGAAAAATATCTTAACAAAAATATGAACGATCTTTCAAAATGAATATAAAGTCATTGACAATGGAGGAAAACGTGGAGGCAGTTCTAGAAATTTGCTCATCATGAGCAATTTCTCTTTTTGTCACAAAGTGTTTAAAAGAAATATGCTGCACAGGCGTCAGAATGCTTCTGTATGTGGGAAAGGGTAAATACATTGTAATCTAAGGTACAAACCGTGCAAAAGTGCAACAGTCAATTTGAAAAGTCATAACTTTAAGTGCCAGAAAGCCAATGCACTATTAATGAAAAAGACACGTGATACAGTCCAAGAAACACAAAAGCCATTTTTGTCAAAATGTTAATACTAGCAATTTGGTGTCAAAAGTTGAGACAGGTCGTCAATGGCGACTTTTCAATCTAGCCAATATATCTAGGATAACGTATGAAACATTCCGAAATGCCCTCTAAACACTTTTCGGGGCGGATTACAAAACGTTGCGATTGACTCTGATAGATTAAATATGAGAGCTGTCACGTGTTGGTATTGTACTGTATGCCAGGATATTCCGAGGCGATCTATTGAATGGAAATTGAGGTATTACTCGGGGCACGAGACACACAAAAACGGGGAACCATCTGGCAAGATAATTCTTATGATTAACTGTTTGAGCGCCAGTGACAAGATTAAGGATTTTGCAAACAATACTGATTCATGTGAGTCAGTTCGTAACGAGCTGTCTCAACTGTATTCAGCATTGGTTGCCTTTGAGTTATCAAAATATTCCAAAAGTCTTATTACATGATACATGGAAGCGCCTGATTTTTAACACGGAAATGTCTATTTAATGATATTCGGCGCTACAAGGATATCCGAACATGGCATACAAATTTTAACCCTTTCCCTGATATAGACGCTTTCTCACGCCTCTGCAGCAGACGGCTTTTTAAAAACATAGTGACAAAAGAAGACATTGCTCAAAACGAGCAATTTCTCCTTTTGCCACAATGTTTTCAACTTTTGGTCATAGGTTATCCATTCAATTATAAAGATTTTCTATTTTTTGACAAATTATGTTCAATGTCGTCTGCTGCATAATTGTCGTATGAGGGAAAGGGTTAAGGTTTTTGCAAACAATGCTGATACCAAGTGAGACAGCTCGTAAGTAATCAAGATATTCCAAAACTGGTATAACATGATACATGGAAGCGCCTGATTTTTAACACGGAAGAGTCTACTTAAGGATATTCGGCGCTACAAGTGTTAACATCCGAACATGGCATACACACCTTAACCCTTTCCCCCATATAGACGCTTTCTCACGCCTCTGCAGCAGACGGCTTTTTAAAAACATAGTGACAAAAGAAGAAATTACTCAAAACGAGCAATTTATACTTTTGCCACAATGTTTTCCACATTTAGTCATAGGTTATCCATTTAATTAAAGAAATTTTTCATTCTTTTTGACAAAATATGTTTAAAGTCGTCTGCTGCAGAATTTTCGTATGAGGGAAAGGGTTAACCGACTGTAAAGGAATATAACTAAAATCTGACTAAAGTCCATTCCTTGCTTTGCGGTATAACGCATTTTTCAACAGAGAGAGTTTAGTTATTTCACAGCAACCAGGTCACATAACTTGCTGTTCCCGGCATTCTCGTATATGTCCTCCTCACATCATTCCGAACAGGCAACCAGCTACTTTGCAACGTAAACTATTTTAGCATATCACTGGAAGATGAATAATGCCAGTCACAACTATTTGTGTCAATCATCGGAAAGAAGGAATGGTAGAGTCAGGGCTCGAACGCACGACCACCTGGGTAATAACCCTCGCCGTAACCGACTGAACCATCGCGTCTCAGAAATCCAAGTCTAACATATGTGAAAGATTACTCTTAAACCTTCCCCACCTACAACCAATTGTCAGCAGACATATTTGAAAATATCCGTGGGGAAAATGTCAGAAATTTCTATTAATGAAAGTATCATTATCGAGTAGAGCTGAAACAATTGGGGCAAATAGAGAACTTACTCATTAAAGGGGATTTTTCCTTTTGTTCCAGTGTTTTCAAAAGTTGTCTGCTGCAGATGCATTAAAATGCGTATGTGCAGGTCTATGTAATAATTACACCTTAGAGATTTCAGGCGTTTTCAAAGTCGTCTGCTGCAAATGTGTTGTGGATGGGTTAAGAGTCTGGTCCTTTTATGTATGTGGTGAAATATGAACATTACTCTGCTTGGTATGACCTGCTGTAATGTGGTCTAAGAACGGAGCTTGTAAACGTTACGGATGCATGTAATCATCTTCTAGAGGGTTTGGATTACATTGTACAATGTACGCTTTTTTGCACAGTTCAATTAATACGAAGCAACATAACCCATGTCCTCACGATCCCTGGATGAAAAACCAGTTCTTGTCTAGGAAATATGTCTCGTCTACGGGTACTATGCCGCCACCATCACTGCCACGAATGGATATCGAACCTCGGACGTCAAGTACATTGGACAAGGTACACCGTTGGCTTTCCTCAACAGTGAAGACACATAACACATTGCCCACCTGCTCATATCAGAATCTACATACGTTGGTATCATCTTCTAACAAACTTGCGAAAGTACTATATGAACGAAGTATATCAGACTTTGCGAAATACACAGGCTGAACTGTATCTATACTGTACTGGTCACAAGTACAACGTGTACTTTTTTTCCATAGCATGGGCTAAAATGAGGCTTTCATCGTCAAAATGATCTCCTGATACTTCACAAAGCGTAGATTTAGCAATGATCCCTGTTTTTGCATGACACGTGTTAAATTATACATGACTTGATGGATTGGGGATTGATATAAAACGGTCTTTACTAGAAGAAGGAATGCCAAAAGTAATTGAAAACATCGGCGGCCTTTGGCGTTTTGTCACAGAAACTCATATTATCGACCGTGCAGTGATTTATTAAACACAATACATCACGACAAAACACAGCGAATTGATAAGAAATGCAAAGAATAGACCGAATATGATTGAACTAAAATATATGCACCTGATACCGGACACAGTATTGCGGCTGATGTCTTAATAGATACATTTCTTGTCTTTCGTAATCTAATCCTATGAATTAAACATATTTGTGCATCAGACGGTAGCGCCACGGGCTGTCAAAACCAGGGGGTTGTGAGTTCGAATCGAAGCTCGCAAAACATTATTTCCGACGTTTGACCTCCGTCACTATGACAAGCGTCATTCGACTTCCACCAATGGGTTAACACCATATGAGCTGTCCCGCGATAAGACCAACATTGTCTACTCTGCGTAAAGTATCGACCCAGATCAGTATAAGCATGCCGCGCAGGCTTACCTGGATAGACACTTTTCGCCTCCTGTGGATTTTCTGTTTCAGGAATCATTACTCTATACCTCTATCCCCCTGAGACGGATTTGTCGGCCCGGATCAGTCTGCGCGGACTGAGCAGGGTCGATACATTACGCAGAGGCTATACTGTTAGTTTTCTCTCGGGACGGCTCATATGTGAAAAAGCAGCCAGTTGCATGTAAATCATGTTTTGAGAGGTACTGTGTGAGAAAGCCAGGAGACATATGAGTAGGTGAACTGGCCGCCGTGATATAACTGAAACATTGTTGATAATGGCGTTAAACCCCAATCAATCAATCAATCAAACGGACAACCCTTCTTTGTTGTTTGTTTGTAAGAGTTGACCTACAATAATCCGTACATGATTCTATTGTTTGTGTATAATTTCCCTGTAGAATCAAGGCGTCAAAAACGGACAGTTTTAAGTCCCATGCGTCCGTCGTTGAATGGTTTTGTGTTATAGACAGATTTGAATGATATCAGAAATGAATCACGGCACGAGCTGTTCAACGAGGTCCATGACCAGTAAAACTATCGACTTAAGGGTCTTTCTTATATCGTCTGTTTTTCGTAGAAATAAGTCGGGCTATTGTGATACCTTTGGCGTCGTCTGCGTAATCGTCACACAAATTTAACTAACTCATAACTCAAAAGTAGTTACACATATTCAAATAAAACTTTGTACACATTTTTCCTAGAAACAATACGCATGTATATAACAAGTCACATAATACTGGCTTTTAATACGTTTTCAGTTATGCCCCGCTTTGGACTTCAGGCGCTCTTATTTATATTTATCTTATTTCCCATTCCCACAAAACACATTTAGTTCCATGTGTATGTCGTTTACAGTTTATAGTATGTACTAAATTGAATTTGAGTTATCTCCGTAATAAATAACAACAAAGAAATGTCTTACGAACTATTTGATCAGTGTCAGTTTCGACTTAGAGTCGTTGTTTTTATCTGTCAGCTTAGTTTCCCTGCAAATACTAAAATGTACTACTGAAATATTAAGTACAATATGCCTTACAATACTTTAATTCTTTAATATAATGGAATGAGTAATCTCGGAAATCAATCACAGCAAGGAAATGTCTTGAGATGGCCTTGGCACAGTGACAGTATCGACTCATTTTATTAGGGTCGTTTTCGTTTTATTGTTGTCATCCACTTTTCCATGTAATGTTCAACCTTCCACAGCAATATAGTTTAGTCGCATGTATCTGCCGATGAAGTGAGTATCACAAATAATTAACAGGCGACAACGTTTACCCTTTCCCATATACAACATGTATGCAGCAGACGACTTTGAAAACATTTCGAAAAAACAGCTATTTTATAAAACTATAATTTGAAAACATTGAGGACTGATTTAATGGGGTTTAACGCCGTCTTTAACAATTTCTCAATTATATCACGGCGGCCAGTTCACCTACTCATGCATTTTCTGGTTTTCTCACACCAGTACTCCACACAAAAATCTTCCCAAGCAACTGGCTGCTTATCCACATAGACTTAGCCCAATGGTGGAAGACGAATGACGCATGTCGCATTGACTTTTGTCAATCGACGGAAAGAAAGTTGGCCGAGCCGGGATTCGAACTCACAACCCACGGATTGACAGCCCGCGTCGCTACCGACTGAGCTACCGGGGCTCATCATTAGAAGTTTTTTCTTTACCCATACTGTTTTCAAGAGAAATATGCTGTACAGAATGCGTCTGTATGTATGCAATGGTTAAGTTCCAAGTGTCAGTCGTTTGGTGTGTTTCTGTTTTATAATGATATATGAGTAATCTCAGAAATTATTTTCAGTCGTTTATTGCGACGAGTATATGTGTGAGGTTAGCCGATCACCCTAGAAGAATGTTGTGTGGAGTACTGGTACTAGAAAGTCAGGAAGCGTACGTTAGTTGAACAGGACGCCCTGATGTGACTGAACAATCTTTGAAAACGGCTTTAACCCCAAACAATCAATGTTTCTGTTATATAATGATACCAGGGGCATAGGTAGCTTTGCAATAATCAATGTGTAGGCCATCTCGTGAGAAAAATTAACATTGTGGACTCTGCGTAAAGTATCGACCCGGGTCAGCCTTAGCATGCCACACAGGCGTACCCGGATATACACTTTTCGCCTCCTGTGGATTTTCTGTTTCAGGAATCACTACTCCATCTATCCCACCTAAGATGGAATGTGTCGGCCGGATCAGTCTGCGCGGACAGTGCAGGCTGATCTGGTCGATACATTACGCAGATGTGTATCGCCGCATTTTTAGAAAAAATGTGTAGGCACCTGCCTACAGTGCCTAAAGGGAGCTACGCCCCTGGATATGAATGATAGCAGAAAGAATTAACAGCCAAAACATTGCCTACGACGTTATTGATAAGTGATTGATTGTTTGGTGTTTAACGCCGCTTTCAACAATATATATGTTCAGTCATATAACGGCGTTTCCTGGGTCATTAACCATTACACTTTCCCTGACATCATCCAGTCAGTCGTAATGCTGTTCTACAAACTTCCTGAGCGCCAAGTTCGTCGCCGCTTTCAACAATATATATTTTCAGTCATATAACGGCGTTTCCTGGGTCATTAACCATTACAATTTTCCTGACATCATCCAGTCAGTCGTAATGCTTTTGCTACAAACTTCCTGAGCGCCAAGTTCGTCGCCGCTTTCAACAATATATATTTTCAGTCATATAACGGCGTTTCCTGCGTCATTAACCATTACACTTTCCCTGACATCATCCAGTCAGTCGTAATGCTTTTGCTACAAACTTCCTGAGCGCCAAGTTTGTCGCCGCTTTCAACACTATATATTTTCAGTTATATAACGGCGTTTTCTGGGTCATTCAACATTACATTTTTCCTGACATCCCCCAGTCAGTGGTAATGCTAACCCTGCAACCCTGAGTGCCAAGGAGGCAGCCGCTTTTAAAGGCTATGTCCCGACCGGGGATCGAATCCGCTACCCCCCGCACCCGAGGCGGACGCTCCGACATTACACCACCGAGGTTGTTAAATGGTCGGTGAAATTTACTTCTTTTCAAAACAATAATTTATTCTTTGTATAACATGAACTTTTCAATTAAACCTTTTGACTAATTTGGACCACTTTTGAAAACATTATGATAATAAGAGAAATTAAATTGCTCATGGTGAGCAATAGTTCCTATTATCATAACATTTTCAATTTGATTCATTAATAACACTTTTTTATAATTATTTTCCACATATTCGCCTAAATGGATTCAATGTCTTCCATTACGTAGAATTGCAACGTTATTTTCGAAATGATTTTATTTCGAAAACTCAAAAACATATTTCCATATAGTACCAATATAGGTATTTGTATAAATGTATGATTTTGGTTCCTCTAATATTTACTATTAAAAACTATTCGTTTATTTTTTTATTTTTCCTTTGCGATTTCCGAGAAAAGATTAATACACACAAATTCGAAGGTTTTTTCTCATGAAATATCAGAATACATAAGTGTATACAGTTATGCAATCTAGGTCCTGCTAGTGATCTGAGCAACTATTCGTTAAGCATCTCTTTTCTCCACGATTTCCCAAAAGACTGTGCGTGTCCTAAAACAATCATGGCGGTAAGTCCCCTCGCGTTTAATCGATAAATTGTTTCATTTACAGAATGTAATGGTTTATCTAATCCCTTTGTTAGGGTTTACCATGTATGAGGGGTGTTCGAAAAGATTCAAGAATACTTGAATACAATATGGCTTTTAATAATTAATATGTTTGGCATTTCCTATAATGCATAGACATCAAAGTTAAAAAAAAAATCGTTATTTATCGATAATGCGTAAATCAAACATAGAGATATGGTGCTTTGATTGAACATTATTTCACAACCCTCGGACAAAATGGACATCGTCACACAAACAGTAGAGTCGTAAACTCTGCATAAATTGTTTCATTTACAGAATGTAATGGTTTATTTAATCCCTTCGTTAGGGTTTACAATGAATGAGGGGTGTTCGAAAAGATTCAAGAAAACTTCCATATCGCTTTCGATGATTAATAGTTATGGCAAACTCATTTACTGTAAAGACAGTCTTGAAGCATTTCGAACACCCCACGTACGTAATGGACAGCTTCACACACAACATAACAGCCGTAAAATCTGCATTACACGACCTTAATAAATATCTACATGTATGTAAACATAATAATAAAATCCTATAACCATTGTAGCGCCAAATACAGAATACAATGTGGTAAAGAGGAATCGATAAATACATCAGGATATATTTTAACAGGTGTACTTTCGTTCATTAGCTGAAACTATTCCATCTATTTAATTTTCTCTTTTGGTGACGTCGGTGTTGATGCAGGCTTCTGTTACCGCACTAAGTGAAAGCTTTCTTTAAATTGTGTTTACGTCGCTTTTTCAAAGTGTTTTAGTTTCCTGGGTAATTTTCCAGTACTACCGGTGTTGTTTCTACTGACGCCAATGCATCAGTACTTCCGGTGTTGTTTCTACTGACGCCAATGCATCAGTACTTCCGGTGTTGTTTCTACTGAGGTTAATGCATCAGTACTTCCGGTGTTGTTTTTACTAACGCCAATGCATCAGTACTTCCGGTGTTGTTTCTACTGACGCCAATGCATCAGTACTTCCGGTGTTGTTTCTACTGACGCCAATGCATCAGTCGTAATGCTGTTCTACAAACTTCCTGAGCGCCAAGAAAGAAAACAATTACTACCATTTGTAATGTATTTCAGTATTTCCCGTCCCCCTCCCCCCCCCCCCCCCGGGGGGGATCGATTCCTCGTCTCCCGCTCTTAAGGCTACGTAACCGCTGACACGGTCCAGCACTAAGAAACTATTGTCCGGAACATACAAACATCCATCTGGAACGCCATGTATGTGAATAAGTCCGTTACAGAGATTACAGAGGCCAAAAGCCTTAACAAATTTATCATTTTCTGAGTTATCTCCGATGTACTTCTTGCGTGTAGTTCACTTTCACACATACATCAAAACTACGGCCAACACACTTTGAAAACGGTGTAAATCTCTCTCAATATTTTCATTTTTTCTAGAGTTGAAAACTTTATGAACAATTTTCCTTTTTGCCACAATGTGTATACAAAAGGCGTATATGCGTCTACATTTAAATTTGAATATGAAATAGTTAAAAACGCTGTCTTTATGTAGCTCTTTCAGCACCAATGTCAATATTGAGGCTTTTGTAAAACATTTTTGTCTCACCTTAAACCAACATTGTTTGCCTTTAAGTATTCAATATATTCTAAAACTCTTATAATATGAGAAATGAAGATGCCCGATTGTCAATATGGAAGAGTATACTTTAAACAATTTGGCCCTGAACGAGCTAAATAACAGACCTTCGCTACCTTCGAGCGATGTACATCTCCAGCACTTGGCGTGAAACGGTTGTAACTCAAATTGGTATTTTTTTTATCGAGGTTAATCACTTCGCCATAAACTCTTTATAAGCGTTAAATGATATTTCTTGGTAAACAATGGAAACTGAGGTGCCATTGCTCGTTCTGAGCAATGGCACCTAAATTTGCATTGTTTACAAAGGGGTCAAAATTGGCCCCTAAACCAGGATTTTCAAAATAGGTTTTTAGTTACAACCGTCTCACGCCAAGCCCTCGATCCGTGCTATACGAGACGACCGACATCAAGCTAGATAAGAAATACATTTCTCTCGGGATAAGCGGCAATATGTTATATATTCAATCATAAAGCTTATCTCCATATTAAAATATTAAGACGTCATATCTAGACATCCCAGAGGCCACTGATCTGTATTTTGGTAATACATACGAGAAGGCCTTATGTACTCTTCGTAATGTATCGACACTAATCAGCCTGTGCAGTCCGCACCGGCTAATCCGTGCCGACACATTCCGTCTCAGGGGTTTAGAGGTACAGAGTAATGATTCCTGAAACAGAAAATCCATATGAGGTGAAAGTGTCCGTACAGATTAGCATGCGCGGCATGCTTATGCGGATCTGGGTCGATACTGTACACATAGTCCATACTGTTGGTTTTCTCGCGGGACGGCTGATATATTTCTTTCTGTAGTTCGCACTTCTTTCATAATAAATCAATGGCTTTAAGCAATAAATATTCACATATGCCGAAAGGTATCAAGTATATAAAACTGTTAAAAATCTGATTTTTCACTTGCAATAACACGACGATATAAGATTCCATTTTCGATGTCAGGGTTGCAGGTAAGGCAGTATGACTAACACGTCTACATCGGAACAAACTATAACAGAACACGTATACTGAAATGTATAAAGTATATAAAGCTGTTAAAAATCTGATCTTTCAGCTTGCAATAAAAAATACGTTATAAGGTTACCCCCCTTTTCGCCGTTGGAGCCAATACATCGGCATCGGAACAAACTAACGCTATAACAGAACACATACACTGAAAGCTATAAAGTATATAAAGCTGTTAACAAATCTGATCTTTGAGCTTGCGACCAAAACATCGGCATCGAACCAAAATAACGCTATAACAGAACCATACACGTCTTTAATGATTTAATAAGGGCACTCCACCATGACCGATCAGGGGCGTAGCTTGGCAATAATCAATGTGTAGGCCGTCTCGTGAGAAAATCAAATTTGTGGACTCTGCGTAAAGTATCGACCCGGATCAGCCTAAGCATGCCACACAGGCGTACCCGGATATACACTTTTCGCCTCCTGTGGATGTTTCGGTTCAGGAATCACTACTCTATCCCCCCCCCCCCCCTCCCCTTTTAGACGGGATGTGTCGGCCGGATCAGTCTGCGCGGACAGCGCAGGCTGATCTGGTCGATACATTACGCAGATGTGTATCGCCGCAGCTGCATTTTGGGGAATTTTTAAAAAACAATGTGTAGGCACGTGCCTACAGTGCCTAAAGGGAGCTAACCCCTGCCGATTCCAAATCCCCAACGCGTACAACTCGATCATGGCGGATTCCTTTGGTGAACATGAGCAGATGAAAAGGAACTGCATCGAGCTTAACGTCAAAACAATACGAGCCGTCCCGCGAGAAAATCAAAATCATGGGGTCTGCGTAATGTACCGACCCAGATCAGCCTTAGCATGCAGCGCAGGCTAACCCGGACATGCAATTGTCACCCCCTGTGGATTTTCTGTATCAGGAATCATTACTTTATACATCTATTCCCCTGAGACGGAATGTGTCGGCCAGGATCAGTCTGCGCGGATTGTGCAGGCTGATCTGGATCGATACATTACGCAGAGTCCATAATGTTGGATTTCTCGTTGGACGGCTGATATGTAAATTCAGAGTTGGGAAAAGTACAATGACTTATCATAATAATTAATCGATATTTTGAAAGGTGTTTGATGTTGGCGCGTTTGAAAACTGTAGGGAATGTGAAAACCTTTCTGCGCATGATGAAATAAATTACTGCTTTATCCATTCGCTGCAATGTAAATACAGCCTACGTATGTTCTAAAATAGTTTCCCGGCGAGAACATGACAGATGGTTTCCGATATCTAAATACTGACGTTTCGAGCCTTCTGAGAAATCCAAATATTAATAGAAAATCATTTGAATGATTTTGTTTCAATTTATATGCTAGTCGCTTTCAACAATAATACAGTTAAATCAACGCGTATCTTAAGAATTCCCCAGTACTACTTTATGCCTAACCTTTTACCACGTGGAGACGAATTCTGACGCCCACGCAGCAGAATACATTTGAACTCATAGTTGCAGAAAGATTAGAGACTTTCCTGTAGATGGGGAAATTACTACTTAATCAATGCTCCGCAATGTAAATACAGCCACCGTATGTTCTAAAATAGTTTCCCGGCGAGAACATGACAGATGGTTTCCGATATCTAAATACTGACATTTCGAGTCTTCTGAGGAATCCAAATATTAATAGAATCGTCCCGATAAAAAGTAATTTATTTTGTTTTAATTTATATCCTTGCCGCTTTCAATAATGATACTCTTATATCGACGCTTATCTTTCTTAATTCAACAGTACTACTGGATGATTAACGTGTAATCACGTTGAGACGAATTAGGACGCATTTGCAGCAGAATACATTTGAACTCATTGTTGCAGAAAGATGAGAGACTTTCATGTAGATGAGGTAATTACTACTTTATCCATTTCACTGCAATGTAAATACAGCCACTGTACGTTCTAAAATAGTTTCCCGGCGAGAACATGCCAGATGGTGTCCGATATCTAAATACTGACATACTGAGCAATCCAAATATTAATAGAATCGTCTCGGTAAAAAGTAATTTATTTTGTTTTAATTCATATCCTTGCCGCTTCCAATAATGATAGTTTCATATCGAAGTGTATCTTTGGTAGTTTAACAGTGCTACTGGATGCTTATATAAAACATTTTACCACGTGGAGACGAGTTTTGACGCCTCTGCAGCAGAATACATTTGAACTCATAGTTGCAGAAAGATGAGAAACTTTCATGTAGATGAGGAAATTACTACTTTATCCATTTCGCCGCAATGTAAATACAGCCACCGTATGTTCTAAAATAGTTTCCCAGCAAGAACATGACAGATGGTTTCCGATATCTAAATACTGACATTTCGGGCCTTCTGAGAAATCCAAATATTAATAGAAACGTCTCGGTAAAAAATCATTTATTGTATTTCAATTTATATTCTTGCCTTTTTCAACAAAACTACTATTAAATCAACGCGTGTATTTGTTAATTCAACAGCACTACTGGATGATTAACCTTTTATCACGTGAAGACAAGTTTTGACGCCTCTTCAGCAGAATACATTTGAACTCATAGTTGCAGAAAGTTGAGAGACTTTCATGTAGATGAGGAAATTACTACTTTATCCATTTCGCTGCAATGTAAATACAGCCACCGTATGTTCTAAAATAGTTTCCCGGCGAGAACATGACAGATGGTTTCCGATATCTAAATACTGACATTTCGAGTCTTCTGAGAAATCCAAATATTAATAGAATCGTCTCGATATTTTATACATTTATTTTCCTTGCCGCTTTTAACTATGATTCTGTTAAACCATCTGCGTATCTTGGGTACATTAATACCGTCTACGAAGAGCCCCGATAGCTTAGTCGGTAGCGACACTGGCTGTCAATCCAGGGTATGTGAGTTCGAACCCAAGCTTGGTGGACATTCTTCTCACCTGTGTGAAAGGACACTTTTATTATACCCATAGGTTCCCTCTCTCGAAGCTCTCTTATCAATCCACAAGCGATGTGTTACTGGCATAATCCACAGGGACTTTGCTCCTCTAAAAATAGCTATGACCTACTCTATGCATAGATATTAATCTACGCATAGAGTAGGTCATATCTATTTTTAGTGGAGCAAAGTCCCTGTGCATAATCTAATCTAAACGGAGAATATTTGCTGAAGCTTGTAGAAACGTTCTTGGACCAATTTTAGTTATATGTATTTAGGAGGCTTTTATCAGTAAGCATGTATTTAAGTCGTTGGTCAAATGTCATACCTTAAAAGTATGGCACAAGTCTTGCAACGTTAGAATAAAACAAAAGATTTGATACATTCAAACAGGAAATGATGCCTAGTTCTCACCACTTGTTCCTCCGAAGCTACTCAAAATACATTTACATTGTGAAAATGTATGTAATATATGCATTATACCCTCTCCAATATACAGTAAATTTGCAGCAGACGACTTTATTCGTAAAATAATGGAAAATCTCTATGAATAAAAAATTATTGATTGGAAAGAGTTGTAAACATTGTGACTAAACGGAGACATTGCTCATCATGAGCAATTTTTCCTTTTGCCACAATGTTTCTAAAAGTATTACAGTGTCAGATCAAATGGAACCAGTCGCCCAGATTGTCGGTCAATGTTTTAAAACGAGAGGTCCCGGGTTTGTTCCCCGGACTGGCTGCACAAGTGATGTAGTTAAAATACTGTTGAAAGCGGCGTTAAAATAACCTTCAAACATCGGAATTTTTATTACAGAAAGGGTCTACATGGGAAATAATATATTGTCAGAATGTAATAAAAAAATGGAACCCTTTTTCGTAATATCCGGTATTTCAGTGACATATAAACCATATTATAACCTGAATGTTTGATTAGAATTTAAGTATAATTATTTATCCATTCTTTATTTCCAAAAGGACTTAACTCCGTTCTATACCAGGGCGGATTTTCTAACTTTATCGAAGCAAACATGAACCGTATTGATTTGAAGGACACGAATAGACGTTTTATCTTTGTTGCGTCTTCGAATTGAGTGCTTCGTGACATTTATGAACTCACTGCAATAAAACATGTATTGTAAGGTCGCCGAGTGCGTATATATCTGTATGGTTATCATTTATTGAAATTGAACCCTTTACTACATGTATACGACACATATGAGCGGGTCCATGAGAAAACCATCATTGCGTAAAGTATCGACCCGGATCAGCCTAAGCATGCCGCGCAGGCTAACGCGGACAGACACTTTTCGCCTCCTGTGGATTTTCTGTTTCAGGAATCATAACCCTATACCTATTTCCCTGTAAGACGGAATGTGTCGGCCCGGATAAGCCTGCGCAGACTGCGCAGGCTGATCTTGGTCGATACATTACGCAGAATCCATAATGTTGATGCAGATGAGAATAAAATACGTCTTTATCCTTGAAAGAGTTCATACACGAGGAGCGAACAATTAACCCTTTCCCACCTATGGACGCATTTTGACGCATCTGCAGCAGACGACTTTTGAAAAAAATCGTCGTAACAAAAGGAGAAAACGAGTAATTTCTCCTTTTGCAACAATGTGTTTTTTTTTCAGTAATTCTACCCTAAAATTAAAGAGAATTTCCATATTTTTCAAAGTCGTCTGCTGCGGATTTATTTTATGTGGGAAAGGGATATTAAAGACCAATATTATATTGCACTACAATATGCACACATTAAATTAAACATATTGTTAACAATTTAAAATTGTTGCAGTATGAACAAATTTCTTCCAAGACAAATGGCAACTGGTGTCCTGTCCATTTAGTCGTTTTCCGTTTTGAGTTGAAAACACCAGACGATAAATGGTATGAGAGAAGGTTGTCGTAAAATAATTGGACAAGAAGCGGTTTTAGCTTAGGTCGACTTGCTATGTGTGTCTTGAACAGAAATTATAAAACGAATTGACTCGAGATCTACGTATAGGAGTATACACATTACCAACGTTCGACATTCCGCATTATCACTTTTCACAATGTTCGTTCCTGTTTCTTTTAGGAATAAATATAAGAATGTTATATGATCATCTGTTAAAAAAGGCAATTAAGAAACAAAGCAGGATATCTGGTTAAGCTTTGCGAAAACCAACCTTAAAGTTATTATAACACGTGTATAGACATGCAGGCGTTTGCATGCGAAGGATTTAAACTATTCTGATTAAGAAATGTTTCTTGAAACAATCTGGCCGAGCGCCGGTAGCTCAGTCGGTAGCGGCGCGGATGTCAACACAGGGGTTGCGAGTTCGAAACCCAGCTCGGCCAACATTCTTTCCGACGTCTGACAAAAGTCACTGTGACAGGCGTCATTCGTCTTTCACCAATGGGCTAACAGTATATGTGGAAAAGCAGCCAGTTGCTTGAAAAGTATGTTGTGTTGCGTACTAGTGTGAGAAAACCAAGAAACATATGAGTAGGTGCCGTGATATGACTGAAACATTGTTGAAAACTGCGTTAAACCCCAATCAATCAATCAATCAATCAATTGAAACATTCTATGACTAATACATAAAGAACCAGATCAGAAAGCGTGGATGTGATGGCTGAGATTGATCTACTCCAGTCTCAAATGCCTTAAGGCTGGTTTTCACAATAACCTCCGATCATGTCCTTGAACAATATTTGCGACAATGTAGAATATAGCGCAAGCCTGCACATCCAACTTTTGTTTTATAGTATAGTGTATTTTACACGTGTATTACTATTCATTAAATGCCTGTCTCTGAATGAGCCGTCCCGCGAGAAAACCAACAGTATGGCCTCTGCGTAATATATCAACCTAGATCAGCCTGCGCTGTCCGCGCAGACTGATCCGGGCCGACACATTCCGTTTCCTTGGGATAAATGTATAGAGTAATGGTTCCTGAAACAGAAAAACCAAAGGAGACGAAATGTGTCTGTCCGAATTAGCATCTGCGGCATGATCAAGCTGATCCGGGACGAAACTTTACGCAGAGTCCACAATATTGGTTTTCTCGAGGCACGGCTTAAATGTATTGTGTACCTGCTCATTTTCCGGCGCAAATACATGCAGATTATCACGCGCAATTCAAACATGACGGATTGAAATTCCGTATTGAACTAAATCAAATACGGTTCCAATTATGGTAATGGTACGTCACTGATATAATATTATGATTGTGACGTCGTTGAAATATGAGTACACGTCATTCAATATGCTAAAGTCTCGCGAGGATCACACGCGAATCGTAAATTTCAATTTATGTGTAAATTGTGTTATTTCGATATTAAAGATATAAAAATGTGTATAGTTTTTCTTTCGTCTGTCTTAACAGTTATACATTGTGTATAATAGAAGGAAAATAATGTTACAGTAGTGATATCTGTCTTTGTATTGTATACTCGGGGCGTGTAAAGTTTGACATCTCTCTCGAACTTCGGTCTCGCGGGGTATACATTTTCAACGCCCCTCGTAATACGATACCAAAGCCGGGAATCTCTCCTGCAACAAAATGTTCCCTATATATATAATAGTGACGGTAGAGACTGACCAGAGCTTTAGATAAGGGGCGTTTTGCATGTTCTAACATTCTTATTTGACCCTTAAACCCTATGTTGTGGGTACTCAAAATAATTATCTCATTGAGACAATTCTTTTGAGTACTGTACCAACAACATTGGGTTTGATTGGATAATAAGAGAGATATTGTTGGGAAAAGAGCTGTATACACCTCCTTATCTGTGCCTCTGTAATACCTTAACAAAATCAGGGGTTGTGATACAGACTGCATTAAATACAGTGGGTTAACCCTTTCCCACCTAAAGACACTTTTTGACGTATCTGCAACAGACGACTTTTGAAAACATCGTGACAAAAGGAGAAATTGCTCGAAACGAGCAATTTCTCCTTTTGCCACAATGTTTTCAACTTTATTTAATTATTAATCACCCATTTATTGAGATATTTCACATTTTTGCCAATACGTTTTCAAAGTCGTCTGCTGCAGAATTGTTGCATGTGGGAAAGGGTAAGGGTTAGGGTTAAACGGATTTAAACATGACATTCTGCACTTAAGCTGCCAAAATGTTAAAATTAATATGAGTTTACAGGATATCTTAAAGATGATTTAAGTCCCTTGATAGTAGACATAACTCTTTCAGCGCCGAATTTTTAAAGTAGACTTTTCCGTGTTTAAAATATTAGGCGTATCCATTTCCCTTTTAATAAGAATTTTTGAATATTTCGATAACTAAAATCTAAAATGCAAACAATTCTGATTTCAGGTGAGACAGTTCGTTACGAGCTGACTCACCTGAATCTGTATTGTTTGCACAAATCTTAATATTGCCATTGGCGCTGAAAGAGTTGATCCAATAATGGCAATAACTTGCATCTGTAATGCTTTACACAACTTTGATACCTTAATACGTACAGCGGGCGACAAAAGCTGGGTCCAATTGCACCAACCTTATTTTGCGCTATGTAACACTTAAATACTTAAAGGCATATTTCATCATCGTTGTTGCCCTTATATTGTGTAAAACATGAATGATGGAATGCATTTAAGTAAGAGACTAAATTGACATATAACTTGCATCTGTAATGCTTTACACAACTTGGATACCGTAATACGCACAGCGGACGAACAAGTGCTGGGGCCAATTAAATCAACCTTATTTTGCGCTATATAATACTTAAATACTTTAAAGCATATTTCATCATTGTAGTTTCCCTTATATTTTGTTAATGGTGGGAGGTAGTTAAGTAAGAGACTAAATTGACATATAACTTGCATCTGTAATGCTTTACACAACTTGGATACTTTAATACGTACAGCGGACGAACAAGAGCTGAGTCCAATTTCAACCAACCTTACTTTGCGCTATGTTATACTTAAATACTTAAAGGCATATTTCATCATTTTTGTTTTCCTTATATTTTGTAAAACATGAATGGTGGAATGTATTTAAGTAAAATACTAAATTGACATAAATAGTTACTTTGCTGACGAACAATACTCAAGTTTTAAAATTTGAAATGATTTGGCTTTTTTATTTGGGAAAAAAGAGTAGGTTGGTGGCAATGGACCTTGGTCAAAGGCACAAGTTCACACCCTTGCGTTCTTAATAAAATATTAACCGAAAGTCCGAAAATAGCGTCTCGTGTTTAGAGACGTCTGCTAAAATGTCTATATTTCTATATATAGTTGAAGGCAAAGAAGGAAAATGAAAAGATATATTTAAACGTTGACTGCTGCAAAGGAGTAAAACGATTCATATATATGCATATATAAGGGTCCTTGATTATGTGATAGATTATAATTTGTATGTGTTTTATATTGTTTTCAATCTCTGTTCACTTGCTATATGTCATCGAAAAGTTTGTTTTATGGGCCGATGATCTACATGTAGACACTAGAAATGAAGATGTTTATTCTGGCAAGCAACTGTCTACTTTCCTACTTTGTTGTGGCGGAAGCCGAGCCCCGGTAGCTCAGTCGGTAGCGACTCGGGCTGTCAATCCAGGGTTGTGAGTTCGAATCCCGGCTCGGCCATCTTTCTTTCCGACGATTGACAAAAGTCAATGCGACATGCGTCATTCGTCTTCCACCAATGGGCTTAGTCTATGTGGCAAAGCAGCCAGTTGCTTGGGAAGATTGTTGTGTGGAGTACTGGTGTGAGCAAACCAGGAAATTCATGAGTAGGTGAACTGGCCGCCGTGATATAACTGAGAAATTGTTAAAAACGGCGTTAAACCCCAAACAATCAATAAATGTTGTGGCGGAATAAATGTTGAAAACGGCGTTTAACTCCAAATCATCCATCTGGCTCTCTGCTTGTCCGGCTGTCTCAGAAGATCAAATTAGAAAAGCAAGGCAGCACTTACTACCACTTTTACAGTATTAAGTATCAACCGGCCGAGGATCGAAGCTGCGACCTCACGCACTCCAGGTGGACGCTCTGCCACTACACCACCGAGAGGGTTATAATCCGTTTAAAAATCAAGTAAATTATTAATTAATCAATATACAATCTCGTGACAAATATCTGCCATATTAAGAAACATAACTATTTGCAGTCAGCAATGCGTCTGTTGTCATTGGCGATGGTAGACTTTGCGTAAAGTATCGACCCGGATCAGCATAAGCGCAGGCTTACCCGGTTATACACTTTTCGCCTCCTATGGGATTTCTGTTTCATTAATCATTACTCTATACCTCTATCCCCCTGAGACGGAATGGGTCGGCCCGTATCAGTATGCACGGCCTGCTCAGACTGATCTAGATCGATACATTACGCAGAGGCTATAATGTTGATTTTCGCGAGGGACGGCTCAAATGTATTTCTCTGAACAATCTCGTCTTTCGTAATCGGTTTAAAAGTCAATTTATGTCTAAATCAATGCAAATCTCGTGACGAATAACTGCCGTATTAGGAATCATAAATATTTGCAAACACTCCGAAACGTCCCATTATTGCTGAAATTACGATAATGCATTCGCGTCAGTTTTATGAATTAAAGGCTCCGTTACGACACGTGCACGTCATGCTTCATTCATTGTCAATTCACAGTTGCATAAATACGGGGTATACTGTCACGATAATCGCTTATATAAATAAATTCGATATTTAAGATTTTGTAGAAAGAAAAAACTATGCCTTCCTTTAATAACTACAACAAATCTTCAGAAGACGGTTATGAAAACATTTAGTCAAACATACTGTAACCTTTTTCAACTCTTTCGCTGAAAACGTCAATTAAAGGCTTCTGTAAGCAATGCAGATTAATGTGAGACTGCTCATAACGAGTTGTCTCTCCTGAAATCTGCATTGCTTGCCATTTAGACATTTCATTTTACCACATTTTCTGTTGGACGATAAATGGATTGGTCCTTTCTTTTTTTAAATCTCTTTCCCTACTACAACACATATGCAGCAGACGGCTTTAAAAAACATTTATTCAAACATATTGCAAACATATTGTAACTCGCTTTAACGAAAGAACACTTATTGAATATACATGTAGTTGAATGAATGAATGTATATTGTTTTATGGCGCATCGACAGCTAAGGTCATTTAGCGCGCAATTAAATTTATTATTCATGATCCCTGGGTAAACAAACCAGTACTAGGCTAGAAAATGTGCCTTGCCCAAGGGCACTCCACCATATCCGTAGTTCCGCGACTGGGGATCGAACCAGGGACACCCGGTTTCGAAATCCCCGACGCTAACCACTCGACCACAGCGGATTCCACATGTAGTTGAAAACACCTTGACAAAAGGTGAATATTGCTCAATGAGCAAAATCTCATTTTATCAGATTTTGTTTTTAAAAGCCGACATAAAACGTCTGTTTGTGCTTAAGAGCGATATAATGATTTAAAGGTTGTCTCTTTTCGATTTTATTTTAATATCAAATTATTTGAATATGCGGATTAAGATATCTTTCAATGGGACTAGTCATTGTGGAAGTAACGTGCAATTATGGGATCTTACATTCTCGTCGGATGAAATCGCCTTATTTCATAGATATTCATTTTCTATTTCTGTTAGAATTTATCTATTTCACATGTGTTTCGTTACCTTAGATAAAGTATGTTATACCCCCAATGTCGTTTTCTAAATTATTTGGTGAGAATATAAGTGAACGAAAATTACAACGCATTTCTATATCCAACAACTAAAAGCTTAAACCTGCTAAAATGGATTAAAATGTGATCATATTTGTAAATGTTATCATACATGTAAAGGCAATCATACTAGTAAATGTGATAATACTTGTGTGATTATACTCGTAAATGTGATTATACTTATAAATGTGATTATACTTGTGTGATTATACTCTCGGAAATGTGATTATACTTGTAAATGTGACTATACTTGTGGGATTATACTTATAAATGTGACTATACTTGTAAATATGGTTATACTTATAAATGTGATTATACTTGTGTGATTATACTTGTAAATGTGATTATACTTGTGGGATTATACTTATACATGTGATTATACTTGTAAATATGATTATACTTATAAATGTGATTATACTTATAAATGTGATTATACTTGTGGGATTATACTTGTGTGATTATACTTGTAAATGTGATTATACTTATAAATTTGATTACACGTGTTAATGTGTTTATACTTGTGTGATTATACTTGTAACTGAGCGGCGCTCTCCGAACAGCGACCGTAATAGTTTGCGACCAGTGAGTATACCGATCTACCAGAGTAACTGGTCGCCAATATGTCAAAGAAAGATTCAATAAACGTCTGTTAAGCACTAACATTTTCTTTGCTTAGCATTAATGCACAGGCAAGTTGTTTTCCACACGTGAAATAATTTACCTTAAAGGGCTGAACTCCAGATTATAGATAGTATAGTCAAAGTTTTGAAACTGTTTAAAACAGTTACTTCCAAATTATTTTTGAAATATTTGTTACTTTCTTTGTTGTCAAAATTAGCAATATTTGCAATATAATTAAAGTAACAATTTCACTTTCCAGTACAATGAAAATATAAATATTGATCTTTTATGCTTTAGACATACCCATTAAGCCAAATTGTGTACATTTTCATTACTTTCAATTGACTTTTTATTCAACAGTTACTTCGAAAATATTTATGAAATATTTATGAACTATTTAGTATTTATTTTGTTGTCACAATTAGCAATTTTTGCAAAAGTTTAAACATTTAAAAAGTTTGATCTACACCTGGAGATCAGCACCTTTAACAAATAAATGAAGTAGTTTTGATGTTTGGATTTTAATTCCAAAATGTGAGATATTTTCCCTTCATATAGGGTATTACACAGTACACTGAGAAATTCATGACATGCAATTTTTTTTTTACCTAATATGAAACTTATTTAATCTTATTTATTTTAAATCGATTGCGAAACAAGGTTTAAGCTTATATTAATTTACGCTCGATGTCTGCTTCCTGGATACTTAACCTGTACTCCATTATTGTGGAAGACAGTGGTACAGAGGTAGAGCGTCAGCCTCTTGTACCAAAGGTCCCGAGTTCGAATCCCGTGATGAGCGGGTTCTGCCTTTGGGATCTTTCCACACAAACGGCGCGAGTACTGGTTAAGTTTCCAGGAAGCAGACATCGAGCGTGAATAATATAAGCTTAAAGCTTGTTTCGCAATCGATGTAAAATAAATAAGTTTAAACTTTTTTAATATGAAACTTATATTGCCGTCTTCTCTCTGAAACCTGTAGAGGATATCACTGGTATCAATCTGGAAGCATGGCTTTAACATAGGATTGAAAACATCGTGGAAGAGGAGATATTGCTCGATCTGAACTATCCATTGTTTGCCCCATGATTTGTTAACCCTCTCCCTCATATAGACGCGTTCTGATACCTCTGTAGCAGACGGCTTTTTTGAAAACATATTGACAAAAGAAGAAATTGCTCAAAACCAGCAATTTCTGCTTTTACCACAATGTTTTCCACTTTTATTCATAGATTATCCATTACATTATAGAAGTTTACTATTTTTTGACAACATATGTTCAAAGTCGTCTGCTGCAGAATTGTCGTATGAGGAAAAGGGTTAAAACTCGTCTGCATCAGGGAGAAGAGTTATTTGAAATTCAAACAGAAGACAAATAGCATTTATAAACAAATGTTTGCGATACGATACCGAAACATCACGATAAACCGTAATATATCTGAAACGAGCCGGGCGAAAAGGAGTTTGAATAGAGAAGACTAATGCAATACCGTGTCTTACCAGATCAATCGAGGTCTGCTTGGATATACTCAGGCGGCGCCTCAGTATTGAACTCTGACACTTTATGCAAATCAAAGTCAACCTTACTTTACGCTTCGGTAGTGTAGTGGTAGTAATGGCTACCCTCATTCGCGTTCATGTTAGCGGGGTTAGCATTACGACTGAGAGGCTGTTGCTATGAAATATATACTAATAGGTCTGGTAATGTACCCAGGTAACGCCACGCTATAACTGAACAATAAGTGAAAGCGGCGTAAATCGCAAAGCAATCAATGGTGAGCGGGATACCATGGTTCTGATCGAATAAGTGTTAAATACCATCTTTGTACAGACAATCCCTGTCTATAGCGACCACACTTTTAATTTTCCAATTTTCTGCATAAATAACCATGCAATTATAAAACAAAGCAGGTTGTATTAAGCCTGTATTGTTTAATAACGCTTATACTGATTGCAAAAGTTCCGGAAGAACCTAAAAAACGCACTGAATCAGTATTCTAAATTGTCTCTCATTCTGTTAGTGCTACATCATGTGGAATTCAGAACATCAAATCGAGTTCAGTAGAAAACTGAAAATAGAAATAACTAGAAATATCACTGAAGGTCATGAATACCCCCAGCTGGTGCCTTACAATATACATATGTATGAGAAATTCAAGGGGCCATAACTCATTTAAAATACTTCCAGTGCAACACGCCGACAATATGCACAACTAGGCTTGGTATCAATCATTTTTGTGAAGTTATATTGAATTCTGACCAAGGGTTGCTGAGAAATAGTGTTCACAAGAAATGTACACAGACCAGCGGACCGACAAACCGACACACCGACAAACCGACCGACCGACAAGCTTGACTCCTATATAGCCCCCATATACTATGTACCTGGGGATATAATAATCATTCCTGAGTCAACGCCCACAAAGTCAAAGACAACCAGTTGCTATTGAGTCATTCATCTAAATGGTGTCAAAGCAACTGGATATAAACGCAGTTATGAAAAAGAGCGAAATATTCAAAGAAAATATACTACAGCATACGTCATTAACTATCAAGAAGCTACATGGAAAAACATAGTATGTATCGAAACCCGATGGGACGAATCGTTCTCCTAAACGGTAGCAAACATAACCGGGTGTGAACACATATAAGCTCAACAAATCTCTAAAACATTGAAATATGTCAAATAAGGCAACTCATATTGTAGATTGATCACAACAAACTTACTCTATGGGGTCATTGACTCGAGAAAAGCTCTAAAATGTGTTTATCGCCAGGCGATGTACAACAAAAGGCAACCATGCCGTCTCGAAAACGTAATAAATAGTAAATGGCGAAATTCAAGTGCGATAACTTTTTCAAATCACCTAAAGTATTACTGAGATATAGATACAATATTGATCGAGTATTACAGCCACGTATATATACAATCTTTTATGTCCTACAGGCAATACAGGTTGAAACTCTATAAAATACATCTTATGGTTACAATACACCAACACAAATCCTTCTTTGTGTCCATGTAAATCGACTAGTTTCAGTCCTCAATAAGCGTTTCTTATGTAGAACACCATATATCATTGAAAAGAGTTACCTCCTAGCTTTAAAACAATCCAAAGAAATGTGGGGGTCATGCATTATGCAAGAAAGGACTCACCAGGCGAGAATGGTAACTGTCATTTTCGACCAAATCGGGCCCGGACAAAACCGGTGTTTAGCATTCGTTACTTTCACTTTCAAACAAGGTCAAAATACTAAAAGTGATAAAATCAATCATTTCCAGTGCATCCTATACACATTCACAATGCATTTAAACTCAATATCATATATTTAATACATTCTTGTGATGGTATACACTCAATTCTACGCAATCAAAGGTTTGTTTGGGGACTATAGTACTGTAGATCAGTAAGTTAGCGGATGTATTTAGCTTAATTTGACCTTATGGTAAATGAAATAAATTGAACATACATAACTTTCTTGAGGTATTTATTATAAAGTATGTGCATACAAAAAACATACAGCAAGCAATTTACTGATCTGTTTTAGAAGAGTGAAGTCTGAACTATGTCGCTGCCATTGGCAATTGAAGGCTTTTGCAAACAATGTAGATTCAGGTGAGACAACTCGTAACGTGCTGTCCCTCCTGAAATCTGCAATGTTTGCAACTATTTAGATATATTAAATTTTACCACAATTCCTGATCCACGAAAAATTAATTTGATCCAATTTTCAACATGTAATAGTCGTTTTTGTGAAATTTGGCAGTGAAAGGTTAAAATACAAGTTAACAAAAATAAACGTCATTTGGAAAGAGTGCATTATTTTTAATGAATCTTGCAGCATAGAAATAGACAAATGTATTTTGAAACTAGCATTTATATGTTTTATCCGAGAAATATTTGAAAAAACACTAACATCTTTAAATGTTCATGATTTCCAACGAAATACATGTGACAAAAGGAATACTCATGTCAAACATGAACTTAAACAAAAGTTTCATATTCGAATAACAGTTTCGAATAGATTTCGTTTTCAGTGCGAACATATTTCGTAATTTGCCATCTCTGCTACCGCCCCTTTTGTGGCTAAATTGACCATAAAACAACGAGGCCGGGTTCTGGACAGTTTAGTCCTTGGTCGATACAAACCGAAAACAGATTTCGCAAAAATACAATGTAATTGGTATTCTTCCGACTGACAGATGTATCATTAGTTCCGGTTTCGGACTCAAAACGACCACTTTGTTGTTCACGTAAATATAATAGAACTGACCATAGAAAGACAGCTTCGATTTGTACACCAATGCTTCGGAACTTTAATACGTTTATATAAGGTATTCGTTTTTTTTTTTAACTTGTTTTAATATAAGAAGATAGCTTATAATTGAGCCATATCGCAAGAAAACCAACATAATGGCCTCTGCGTAATGTGTAGACCCGGATCAGACTGCGCAGTCCGCGCAGACTGATCCAGCCCGACACAAACTGTCTCGGGGGGATAGAGATATAGAGTAATGCTTGTGAAAAACAGCGTCAATCTTAATGCGCCTTTTCCCTCTATCATAAAGACTGGGAATTGCGTTGGTCACTTGATTTAAGCAGTTTATCCTCCGATATGCCTTATTCAACAAATGCCCATAGAAACAACAGGACTGCGTTCTGGATTCATTGTTTGGGTGTCATATTATTTTTTGTCAATTTATTTCTCCGTCAGTCCCTGGTTGGATTGTGTACAGCAGCACCATAGCTACGGTTGTTGTGAGGTTCATGTACGATTTATGTAGAGTCGTGTCAGGGGCATCCTAATTGTTGATGTAACTAAAACACCGCTTTCAACAATATTTCAGTTATGTCACGGTGTTTCCTTATTTAATTTAAACTTATTTATTTTACATCGATTGCGAAACAAACTTTCAGCTTATATTAATCACGCTCGATGTCTGCTTCCTGGATACTTCACCAGTACTCGCGAAATCCCAAAGTCAGGACCCGCTCATCACGGGACTCGAACCAGGGACCTTTGATACGAGAGGCCGACGCTCTACCTCTGCACCACTGTCTTCCACACTAACTAAGGCATTTTCTTAGTTAGTTGTACCAGTTGTACTAGTCTATTTACCCTTACACCAGCCAGTCAGTCGTAATGCTAACACCGCAATCCTGAGCATCATTGAGGGCAGCCATTACTATCATGTTTAAATAATTTGGAATGGCCCGTTCGGGAAGCGAACCCGGGACCTCCCGCACTCGAGGCGGATGCTCTCTCAATACATCACGAAAGCGCTTCTTGCTAGAAATGGTGTGGTGGTCATAATATATACCTACTTGAAAAAGTCTGAAAAATGGTATTATGAAAGAAAACAAATGTTGAAATTGTATATTAGGTATTCCATTGTGTAGAAAGTCAGTAAATAACTTTTCGATGCATTTAAACCGAGAAATTATATTTTGAACGACGTATGCTAGACGTGTATGTGTTATGGAACAGAAATACGGCTATCACTTTTGTCACATTTATCTATTGGTTTGTACATATAATATAAATATCCTGAAAACTGGAAGTGAAATGTCAACAAAGAAAAATAAAAAATATGAGGAAACAGTAACATTTCTATTTTTACAGTTTATCTGATACAAATGTCTCAAACAAGTTATATATATCTCTTTTCACTGAACAATTAACGTATGTGGTCATGACTGTTCAAGCTTAAACGTCACCACTACCAAATTGTATTATAGTGTTGGTAATTGTAATGATGGGCCTGTGGCATAACCACTTGAATAACATATCGAGGGCTTGGCGTGAAACTGTTGTAACTAAAATTTGTATTTTTTTACCAAGGTTAATCACCTCGCCATAAAGTCTTTATAAGCATTAAATCATTTTGTTTACAAAGGGGTCAAATTTGCCCCTAAACCAGGGTTTTCAAAATAGGTTTTTAGTTACAACTGTTTCACGCCCAGCCCTCGATATGTCTATGTATACATATTAACGTGTGCACATTCAACTAATGGTGCCAACATATAAACTTCGTATATATTCCATATCTTTTAGGAATGACTCGGTACATCGTAAGCGCGTCATTAGTCGACCATTCTTGTATATTGTTGTATATTGTAATATGGGCCGGTAGCATAAACACAAGAAATACAATACATGTACATGTATGCATGTTTATACCTCGACCCAGTAAATGCTAACTAATATAACATTATGGAAAATACAAAGATTTGGTCGGTTTCTCGACAAGAGACCATGGAGCATCATTACTGGAATTGTCTATTTCTATCTTGTTTAGAGCGGTAAATGCTTCGCCACTTGACTAAATCAGTTTGTCCTGTTTGCCATTTATTAATTGATCATACGAACAACTATGAGTTGATTGTAAAGGATGCATTATCTTTTGCCATATGCTTTCCCCCCTCCTCCCCAACCCCCGTTCTTGAATTCTTAAAAAAATGATTACATCATCGACATCGTTTCGTCTTTCTGTAGTTAGTAATAATTATCTGAGACAACTTGGCTCATCACGCAACTGCTACCTGTTAAACAATCAATAGAGTATTAATATTGATCAGTTCTCCATGAAAACCAGCCTTAGCGTTTGTATGACGCGTGTAGATGAGCGATGGTCCAGGAAAACCAAGACATCGTAATTAAAATACGTGTAAATGAGCGGAGCACAAGGAAATCCGGTACTCTAAGGACACCTGCATTAACATTAGCAAAATAAGTTTGGAAAACATCTGAAACGGTCTATAATTAACAAGCGAATAGCGCAGAGCAAAATCCGGCTGCGCATTCGCCCTGGCTAATCTGGTTCTACATAGGTCGCAAATACCAATAAATATCTGCTGCATCCTTGTGGCATAAAACACAAAATACAATCACCAATGAATCACTATTTGTCAGACTTTTAGCGGTGGACAATATTACTACTTAACACCACACAACGACCACCTTGCATTACCAAGTAATATAACATAATTAACCACAAAACGAGTCAGTCGCGTTCTGGACAAGATTCCGTCAAGTTTAATTACTGGAATCGTCTTAGCTTGTTTCTCGTTCACCCTGTCTTACATTAGGACGCATTTCGAGACATCTATAATATGAGCCGTCCCCGCTAGAAAGCCAACATTATGGCCTCTGCGTAATGTATAGACCCAGATCAGCATGCGCAGTCCGCGCAGACTAATCCGGGCCGACACATTCCGTCTCAAGGGGATAGAGGTATAGAGTAATGATTACTGAAACAGAAAATCCACAGGAGGCGAAAAGTGTCTATCCGGGTAAGCCTACGCGGCATGCTTAGTCTGATCCGGGTCGATACATTACGCACAATGTTGGTTTTCTCGCAGGACGGCTGTTATGTTTATGACTTGAAAAAAAAACTTACGGGGCAAGGGGAAATTAATTGTTCATCATGAACATGAATTCCTTTCATCGATATGTTCAACTCTTGTCGATGATTAACATGTTGAGTTATACAGATGATGTCCATAGTATATGCCCGGATATTTCCATTGTCCTCTGATGCAGACTTGTCTGTCGTAAGTGGGTAAGGGTTGATAGTTGTTTGGTTCTCTCTCGTAAACAGTGGCAACTACTTGACCACTTGAATAAATCGGTTTCTCCTCCGATATTTGTTATTCAAATTAGGTCCACGACATAAGTAAATTCGACGTTTGTTTATTTGCTTTCTTTCTTTCTAGCTGATCCGACCGTGAACATTTCTATAATTGATGTTTGGTGTTCTAGGAGGCTTTCAACATGTTTTCTGTTATATGACGGCGTTTCCTGGGTAAGTTACCAATACAACTGATCCAGGACACGACGTGATAAAACTGCAAACAGTGTTGAACACGCCTAGAGGGAAGTCATTACTAGTATTTGTCTGCCGCCTTGAAGTGGATGCACTCCACGGAAACGGTATATTCCGTAAGAATAATAGGTGAGGAAACGAGGCACACATGCTTTCAGCAAAAGCTCAGTTATAGTCCTGCTGTATACTTGAGTGGCAAAACAGTACTAGGCGACATGTGCCTTGACGAAGGGCACTTCAGTAGGACTATCTGACTTTTTGATGGGTAAAGAGCATATCGAGGGCTTGGCGTGAAACGGTTGTAACTCAAATTGGTATATTGTTATCAAGGTTAATCACCTCGCCATAAAGTCTTTATAAGCGTTAAATCATTTTACTTGGAAAACAATGGAAATTTAGGTATCAATGCTCGTTCTGAGCAATGGCACCTAAATTTGCATTGTTTACAAAGGGGTCAAAATTGCCCCTAAACAAGGGTTTTGAAAATAGGTTTTTAGTTACAACCGTTTCACGCCAAGCCCTCAAATTGTTATGTACATGTATATTAATATCTCGACGTTCTGTATTATACCACTTATAATATGATAAAACAATTTCGATATGCAGTGACAGTAAATAAAAAATAAAAAGGAAATATTTTGGGTGAGTTTAGATGAATTACGTTATATATTTTAAATCGTTGTTCATCTAAATTGACTCAAATTATGATCACTTGTATATCATAATACAGTTTTTTAAGCGTATCATGTTTGGTTTAAATAGAATAATTGTAAGGCAGCAATATTATATAACTATCATTCCTACCATTGTACTTTATATATTGTATATAATATTGTATATGGGCCGGTGGCCTGAAATACAGAAATAAAGAACTGAATTGCATTGACTATCTGATAACAAGGATTGGAAACGGGATGCCCGGTCCAAAATATCAAACGCTGACCACTCGGCAATGGCTTATTCACTGCTGGGTTTTCAATGTTTCGGTGTCCTTCTCACCTTTTCTGCCGAGCCCCGGTAGCTCAGTCGGTAGCGACGCGGGCCGTCAATCCAGGGGTTGTGAGTATGAATCCCGGCTCGGCCAACTTTCTTTCCGACGATTGATAAAAGTCAATGCGACATGTGTCATTCGTCTTCCACCAATGGGCTTAGTCTAAATGGAAAAGCAGCCAATTGCTTGGGAAGATTGTTGTGTGGAGTACTGGTGTGAGAAAACCAGAAAATGCATGAGTAGGTGAACTGGCCGCCGTGATATAACTGAGAAATTGTTAAAAAAGGCGTTACACCCCAATCAATCAATCAATCAATCAATCAATCAATCAATCAATCACTCGATCAATTCTCACCTTTTCTGGTAATTAAATTCCATGAGCAGTGCAGACACGTTGCCTTCTTTTTTAACGTTTTCAATAGAAATCAAAAATGTTTCTTTTGAATGATTTGCATCATGTTTTACTCGTTGCGTTTGAACAATTAGATGTATAAGAGACTCGTCGCCATATGACGAAGCGTGAATTGAAATCAATTCATTCTGAGACGCCGAGATAAGGTTTCATTATATTAATATCGTCAGTTAAAAATGATAAGCCTATATCGAGGGCTTGGCGTGAAACGTTTGTAACTAAAATCTAGTTTGAAAACCCTTGTTTAAGGCCAATTTGACCCCTTCGTAAACAATGCAAATTTAGATGCCATTGATCAGAACGAGCAATGGCACCTAAATTTCCATTGTTTACCAAGAAAAATGAGTTAACGCTTATAAAGACTTTATGGCGAGGTGATAAACCTTACTTAAAAAAATACCAATTTTAGTTACAACCGTTTCACACCAAGCCCTCGATATGCTATCAATCATGCATACATTTGCATCGCTTCTGGCCAAAACGGGATGTTGCTGTTGGATTGGTGTGTGATAGTTTTACAGCCGGCAGATTCTCTGTATACATCTAAGCGATTTTCAGACCCATGTATACATGTATAAGTGACTTCTTTGGTAATTGGATGAAAAAATGATGTGAATGTTCCACAAAATGTTAGTCTGAACTCAGATCAAGTTGGTATTTACAAACCGGTTTACCGACTTCATCTAAAATCCAATTATACGTGAGTGTCGTTACGTTAGAAATGAAACAAATAACAAGGTTGAAAACGTTTGAAAATCACATTGTATGTACCCTTACCATGTTCAGATAAAAGCGTGCGCAAATAGATGTTACTCGCATTTCAGTCATATCACGACGGTAGAACATTTCATTTTGTTTAAGTCAATGCGAAAAAGCGCCATTCGTCTTCAACCAATGGGCTAACAGTCCATTTAAAAAAGCAGCTGAAGACTGGAATTAGCTATTTCCTCTTTTGTCACAATGTATTCAACTCTATTTAATAATTACGCTTAGATTCTTAGAGGTTTTCCGTATATTTTGGCAATGCGACTTCAAAGTCGTCTGCTGCTGATGTATCGACTGTGGGAGATGGTTAACCCTTTCAGCGCCGAATTGTTTAAAGTAGACTCTTCCATGTTCAAACTTTGGACGACTCGATTTTCATGTTTTAGGATTTTTGGAATATTTTTATAACTCACAGCCAAACAATGCAGATTTCAGGCGAGACAGCTCGTTACGAGCTGACTCACCTGAATCTGTATTGTTTGCAAAAAGCTCAATATTGCCTTTGGCGCTGAAAGAGTTAAACGAGAGAAGGGGCTATATTGCCTGCATGCATAGACTATCGATCATAAAAAAAGTCTCGAAGAAGCAAATACATGAGACGTGACTTGCGATTTGAGATCTCTTAATGAATCGACGTAACGGAATAACATGAAGGTGACGTTGACGTCTATTCAATAGGGTAACAGTCCCAAATGTTGATGTATGAAAACCTACGCTACGAGTGGACGGACATATAAGGCTATGGCAAGATTGTACGGACGCACATGCTTGCCTGAACCTTCAATGTTCGCAAATGCTATATGACCCTCATTCACCAGGCGCGGTTTTTATCATTATTATCATTGGAAAGTAAATGAAATACCCCAAGGTATATCTCTAGGGCTTGGCGTGAAACGCTTGTAACTCAAATTGGTATTGTTTTACCAAGGTTAATCACCTCGCCATGAAGTCTTTATAAGCGTTAACTCATTTTTCTTGGTAAACAATGGACATTTAGGTGCAATTGCTCGTTCTGAGCAATGACACTTAAATTTGCATTGTTTGCAAACGGGTCAAAACTGCCCCTAAACTAGGGATTTCAAAATAGGTTTATAGTTACAACCGTTTCACGCCAATCCCTCGACATGTACGAAGCCAATATCAGCCTAGAAAAACACACTTATATATTGCACCTGAGTTTAACCCTTTCTTAATTACAAAAGAATATGTAGCATATTGGTAAACATTCGGAAAGTCGCCCTATATGACAGTGTAAGTATCCAATATAGTTGAAAGCATATTGGCAAAGTGAAAAACATGTTCATTATTCGCAATATTTCTTTTTATAGCATTTTTTTTTAAAAGTCGTCTTCTGAAAAGCGTCAGTATGTGGGAAAGGATTAATTGCAGTAATATAAATGTTTTCGTGACAATTTCATTTTAATTATGAAACATCACGAACCGAACTCATTCTGTTCTCAGTGAACGACACAGGTTGTCAGTTAAACAAACATTAATATTAACAATTTCTTTTCCTCTTTCATTGTTTCTTTTTTCTTTCTGTCTTTCCTTGTTTGTTCCTTCTTCTTTTTTTCGTTCGTTCTTTCTTTCCTTTTGTCCCTTTCTTTTTTCTTTTCTTTCTTTCCTCGTTCTTTCTGTCTCTCATCTTTTCTTTCTTTCTTTACTTCCTTCGTTATTTCTGTCTTTCCTCTTTTCATTCTTTCTTTCTTTAATTATTTTATTCTTTCTCTTTCCTATTTGTGTCTATTCTTTTATTCTCTCTCTCTTTCTCATAATGTTTTCATAATAACAATTTATGAAGCCCTCTGACTACGATGTTAAATAACGTGCAGAGCTGTTATTTATGTGTTATGTACATACTTAGCTTCGAAATAAAATTGTTTTGTTTTGCATTGTATTGTATTGGTAATGACACCCATGTTCGTGAAAGTATTTCATGATCTTGCATCGACACATAGGAGTCATGCGTGTCGGTCGGTCGGTCGGTCGGTCGGTCGGTCGGTCGGTCGGTCGGTCGGTCGGTCCGTTGGTCTGTATATATTTCTTGTGAACACTATTTATCAGCATCCCCATTCACAAGAATGATTGATACCAAGCCTAGTTGTGCCTATTGTCGGCGTGTTGCACTGGATTTTTTTTAATGAGTTATGGCCTCTTGAATTTCTCATACATATGTATATTGTCAGGCGCCAGCTGGGGGTATTCATCACCTTCAGTGATATTTCTAGTTCTAATTGGCTACATATTTTCTTATGACATCGCATACCGAATACCAATTGTCGCATGACGTCGTCTACCGAATGCCCCTTTTCAATGACGTCCATACATAATGCAACATTTCTCATGACGTCCTAGACTTTATATCACTTTTGCAATAACGTCGCCTCCTACCATATACCACTTTTTCTATGACGTCGCATGGCGAATGCCCATTTTTTATGACGTCCATACATAATGCCACTTTATCTATAACGTCGTGTACCATATACCACTTTTCCTATGACGTAGCTTAAATTGTCTTCAATCTGAGAATCGTGATTTTTTACTTCAAGTTACAGATGATACGTCTCGTTTTTCAATATGTTTGTTTCGTATCCTATCTTCTGATTGTCGATTAATTATTTGTGTTGTACCTGCTCTTTTGGAAGGTTCGTTTACAAGGTGCACCAATAATCGTTTTACTGGATAAAGCGGACAACTTAGATAATTGAGACTTCCCGCAAGAAAACCAACATTGTGGACTCTTGAGTAAATTTATATTGTTTCATTGGCAAACAATGCATATTTCTGGAAAGGAGCTGTCTCACCTGAATCTGCATTGTTTGCAAACGTCTTTAATTGCCTTCTGCAGCGAAAGGGTTAAGAAGCGCCGTTATTTCTGATATTTGAGAAAGGTGTTTCAGGTCGTTGCAGGACAATGAAAGACATTGACATTTCTCCTTTATTTGAATCATTTCATACTAAATACTGCTATGTGTAGGTGTTCAATGATAAGTTATAATTCAACCGTCATTAATAGTATTACATTTATTTCACGACAACAAGTTAAATTTCAATGTGTTTGCAATAGCCTTCTCGAGTTATTGATACTCATTCGTCTCAGGCAAGCGGTTTCTTTACCATATATAATCAAACCTGTGATAAAGACCACCTCGGAACAGCTCATTTCCAGCCCTGAGCTATAGATAACGAGTATTTTTCATGTTCTAAAATCCTTATTTGACAGTTCTCTGCAAGCGTATAGCAGCCACACTTTGAGTTTCCAATTTACTCTTTTTCTGCATGAATTACCCGTGCAGTTTAAGACAGCCTGTGACCAAAGCACATATGTTTGTGTTCCCATGGGTGGTCTTTATACACAGTCGTCACTGTATACAGTTGAGCATTGTAATCTTGGAACGTCGACTTTGTCGTGAACATTGTACAGGCTGGTCTTAACTCTTTCTAGGCCGAATTCCACAAAGTCGACTCTTCTATGTTAACAATTGAACCACTCCATTTTTTGTTTTACAGGAAAGGTAGCACAATCTAATTTCTTAGTGGCAAACAATGCAGATTCCAGGAGATTCCGTTACGAGCTGTCTCTCCTGAATATGCATTGTTTACAAAGGCTTTTAATTGCATTTGGCAACGAAAAAGTTAATTTGTTTGCAATATCCCGAAGGATGTCTTTTCTGCGACTTGTCTCAATTTATCTCATTCATTTCAAAGCATGTATTTACCGGTCATTCTTTATACTTCTTTTTATAATCATGTTATAAATTTGAAGATCATTTCATATGTTAAGCAAGCAAAATGTTTGTTTCCTAAGCCAGGATGCTTCCACTGCCGTCCGCGCAGACTGATCCGGGCCGACACATTCCGTCTCAGGGGGAAAGAGGTATAGAGTAATGATTCCTGAAACAGAAAATCCACAGGAGGCGAAAAGTGTCTGTCCCGGTAAGCCGTCGCGGCATGCTTAGGCTGATCCAGGGCGATACTTTACGCAGAGTCCACAATGTTGGTTTTATTGCGGTCCGGCTCACATGTGTCTTTTTTAAGAGGCACGGCCCTATTCGAAAACAAAAAACCCAAGTCTTGTTCCTGACAGGTTTGATGAAAAGCTTGGTTTGTAAACGCAATGATCCTGTCAGGAATCAATTAAGCGAGTCAATTAAGTCAAGCGATTGTTTTTCACCCTTCTTTGCAACGATCGTTTACCGCCTGTTGAATCCCTTCTTTACAAAGTTCTTTGCAAGACACGCTGTTTCAACCCGTTCAGCTTCTAGACGCTTTCCGATTCTTGCAGCAGACGAATTTGAAAACATTTTGACAAAAGGAGAAATTGCTCTGATTTATCAATGTATCCCTTTGAAACCGTGTGTTCAACTCCATTCACTTATAAGACTTTCATTCAGTTATAATAATTATACTTTCATGTACATAAATATGCCGAGTCTCGGTAGCTCAGTCGGTAACGACGCAGGCTGTCAATCCAGGGGTTGTAAGTTCGAACCCCGGCTCGCTCAACTTTGTTTCCGACGGTTGACAAAAGTCATTGTGACAAGCGTCATTCGTCTTCCACCAATGATCTAAGTCTATGTGGAAAAGCAGTCAGAAACATATGAGTAGGTGAACTGGCCGCTCGATATGACCGAGAAAGTGTTAAAAAAGGCGTTAAACCTCAATCAATCAATCAATTCATACAGATTTGTCTAGGTGATTTCATAGTCGTCCGCTGCATATTTGTTATATACGCGAAAGGGTTACACGGTAGTTGGCTTAAACACTTAAATGGTGAAGATATAACGTGATCTGACACTTCAGTATGAGGTAGTAATGGCTTTCCCTCCTTGGCGTTCAGGGTTGAAGGGTTATCAGTCCGACTTACTCACTGGGTGTGTATAATTGAATCAATAGTAAAGTACCCAGAAAACGCCGTGATATAACTGAACAAATGTTGAAATCTGCATAAAACACTATACAAACAAACAACTAAAACTTGAGTGAGAGTAACGTGTTTGATACGATGTCAGGTCAAGCTGAGATCATGTTTTAGAACTTAATAAATGGTAGAAATTATTTCCAACTTAGGGCAAAGGATTGCCAGGATATCCTTCTGTATCAGTAACCGTACACCGAGGCAATTAGTAATAAATAACTCGATTGATTGATTGATTGATTTGGGTTTAACGCCGATTTTAACAATTTCTCAGTTATATCACGGCGGCCAGTTCACCTACTCATGCATTTCCTGGTTTTCTCACACCAGTACTCCACACAACACTCTTCTCGAGCAACTGGCTGCTTTTCCACATAGACTTAGCCCATTGGTGGAAGAAAGTTGGCCGAGCCGGGATTCGAACTCTCAACCCCTGGATTGACAGCCCGCGTCGCTACCGACTGAGCTACTGAGAAACAACTCGAAACCAACAATAACAAATCATTGTTTAAATCAATGCACTGTGTTATTTCTAAGAACCACTTGTTAACTCTTTCAGCGCCGAATTGTTTAAAGTAAATGTTCAAAATCGGGCGTCTCCACTTCTCAATTTATGAAAGTTTTGGACTATTTTTACCTGAATCTGCATTGTTTGCAAAAACCTCCATATTGCCTTTGGCGCTGAAAGAGTTAAGTATTTCTGTGTTCCTGATGCTACTACTAAAATAATATGGTCGGTGCTCTCCGAAAATTAAAGATGAATTATCCTGATAAGTAACATAGGACAGAAGCATGCGATTTGATTATCCGTTTGCCACAATTTGTTCAAAAGTCATCTGGAGCAAGGGCGTTAGATATCATCTATACGTGGGTGGAACGGGCTATTAAAGGCATTTAAAAAAAAAAAAAAAAAGACCTGCCATTCTATTCATGCTACGGGTCCAAATTGATACTTCTTCGAAACCTTCTTTGACTAATTAACGAACTGTCAATTTGGAGTGCTCTAGATCTTCGACAAGAAATATTTCTAACTATTTCTTAGTTTGTCACACAAAGGACATAACTAACGGTTCTGCTCCCGCGATGTAGCTGAACTAATGCTAAAACGTCTGTTGATTGAAATGTTTAGGAAACGCACACACAAAAAATAAATATTCATATAAATGCACTGTGTAATTCCTAATTACCACTTGATAAATAGTTCTGCTTTCCCGTGACTCATCTTACGTATGTGAAACGTGATCTTCGGAAACCAACCTTAAAGTGTTTGTGATTTGTGTAGACAACGATAAGGAACTGTGTTATATAGTCGTCACAATATACGCTATATATCAGAGTATATTTGATTGATACATATACCTAACGACAAGGAGTGCTGCGCGGAGTCGATTATTTGATTGGCTAACGCAAAGGTCAATCTAAGACGACCTGTAGTAGGATGTATACCAGCATGTGCTACTGCGGCGAAGTTAATGTCTGGTTTTAATGAGATTGTACACAAATCAAACATGTAAATGATGTGAGATAAATGTGTAAGCACGGGGCCCTATAACTACCACCAAATAACATAGCAAACATGTAAATGATGTGAGATAAAATATGTAAGCATGGGAACCTATAACAACTACCACATAACATATCATTTTCATGAACAATTTCGAGAAAAGATTGGAGGATTTCTGGTTATTTATAAAGTATCGTGAAATCCTTTAATTCATGATAAACTCAAAAGAATCACGATTTATCTAATACTAAACGTGAAATCCACCGTTGCTTTCGCGAAAGTTTTCACGGAAGTATCTGTTACCTTGGGGCAGTTTCATGCCTCTTTATATGTAAGATTTGTAAATTCTTGTTAGTATGCAGAATTCTAGATGAGGATCGTTTTGCAAGCTGAATAATACGGTGTTACGTTACGCGATGAGAGGAGGCGATATTAATATGGTACTTTCGCATCGCACTCCCGCATCGTGTTTTCGTACTATCGCATCGCGAAACAACGATGGCCCTAACGGAACACCGTAGTATATTCCTTATTTGACCGGCTAACGCTTTTATGTGGATACTCAACTAAATGGTCTTAACGAGACGATTCTTTTAAGTAGCCTACTGAGGTGACTATTTTGGGTACCCTTATCATAGGGTTTGGTTGAATAATAAGAGAGATGTTGTGGGGAATCGAGCAGTATACACCGGCATTATCAGGAATTCTGAATATCGAGGGCTTGGCGTGAAACAGTTGTAACTAAAAACTTATTTTGAAATCCCTTATTCAGAATGAGCAATGGCACCTACATTCCATTGTTTACCAAGAACAATGATGTAACGCTTATAAAGACTTTATGGCGAGGTGATTAAGCTTGGTAAAAAAATACAAAATTTAGTTACAACCGTTTCACACCAAGCCCTCGATATGGTTCTATTTTCAGATTGTAGTAACAAAATCATATTCCAAGAAATAAACGGGTCTCCCTTGAGTTTATTCCTTTCTTTATCATAATTGTCAGACGTATGAAATAGCTCAATAATATTTATTTGGGACAAACGGATCTTCAATGAATGAAGTCTAGACAATAATACAATATTATATCATAAAAATGATATTACTACGCTCGTAATTTGATCCGACCTGCCAGACCTCAAGAAATGGCCATTTTCTGAAAGACTACTAATATAATAACAGTCCTTTCAGAAAGTCTTTTATACAATTAAACCCTTTTCCAAAATGCAGACGCATTTGATTTCTCTTCAGCAAAAACTATTTATAAACATTGTGACAAAAAGAGAACATTGCTCAATGTGTTCAATTAGTCACTCTGCCACCATTAATCTTACTGTATACAAGTTATTATTCTTTCGAGTAAAGAGACAATCCTTATCTGTACCTATACGTTTTTAAAGTCGGCTGCTGCAGATGCATTGCACGTGAGCACGGGTTAAATGTTACAACTATTTAATTAGAATATATTTGTCTGATGAATGATAACAAAATGTCTATTAGTTCTATAACGTCACTATATATTTTAAAATGTTTTATAAATATTGTTTGGTTTCATGCATTGCAATTGATTGTATTGTATTTATTGAATTGTAGTGTAATGTATTGAATTTATTATATTGTTTTAGTGTTTGTGTATTGTGTTATATTGTATTATATTGTATTTTATTGAATTTATTGTATTGTATTTACTGTATTGCATTTCGTTGTTTTGTATTGCAGTGTTGCATATGTTATAGGCGGCATAACAAATAAATCACATCGCGAGTCGTTAGGCTGCTATCGTTTGAAAGATAAAAACGTTTAATGACACAGACAACATAGACAACATTAAATTAGAATACTTCTAAAAACAATCGTGGAAAATACAGCGGTAAAGTCCAAATTTAGAAAAACTAACAATCGGAAGATGGTTTCAATAAATATGAGCAATTATTATTTATTTTTACGTATTAACAGATGTTCTTCCAATATTCAAGATTCGACCGTTTCTCTAGATAGCTTTCATTGAACACAAAGCAAGAGTAACATCCACGTCCGGGCGATAAGGATAGACATTATATTTTGTAAACAGAATTGTTGTTTTATGTGAAATGTACATGTACGTGGCTTTAGTGATATAATAAGTGCCACTGGAAAACGATTTCAATTCATATGTTCAATTTATGTTTATATTTATATTAGCAAATCAGTATCAAAAGTGTACTTACAATACTCACTTTTCGACCTGTTTCCCTTGATCGTTTCCCTAGGAGACAACACAAATATATTGTCCCCTCCAGGCGAATAAGTATATTTAATGGGTTTTTTATGAACAGTACATCTTGGAATGGTTTTATAATGTGATAGGTCATTTCCTTGGCCTCAGTGATATAATAAGTGCCAGCGGGAAACGGATTCAACTTAAATGAGAAAATCATTATTTATATTTCCGTGTAGCAATTCAGTATCAAAAGTTGTAATTCAAGTATCCAAGATCCGACCTGTTTCCCTCGATAGTTTGTTCATAGAAGACAGCACAGACATGCATATATATATATATGTGTGTGTGGCCCCGTCAGTGAAAAAGGGTATAAGTTCTCTTTTGTAAACAGATATATTTTGTTTTTAAAAAATGTATATGATAGGTACATGTATGTGACTTCAGGGATGTAATATAACAAGTGTCACAGGAAAAACTCAATACTAACGAACTTGTATGGCGGAAATGGTAAACTAATACAGTATGAGAAGAGCAACAGGCACTAAACCTCTAGCATTTCGTCAGATGTTAATTCCATGACTGAGTTTAAAGAGGCAATTAAGATGCTGGCGAGACGATGCACTATTCTATATTATATTTTCGTATATTTTTTAGGTTACAATACACCAAACAAATCCTTCTTTGTTTACATGTAAATCGTCCAGTTTCAGTCCTTAATTGTCACACTTTCTAAGCGAGTATCATGCAGAACACCATATATCATTGAAAAGAGTTACCTCCTAGCTTTAAAACAATCCAAAGAAAATGTGGGGTCATGCATTATGCAAGAAAGAACTCACCAGGTCAAAATGGTAAGCGTCATTTTGGACAAAATCGGGCCCGGACAAAACCGGTGTTTAGCATTCTCTACTTTCACTTTCAAACAAATTCAAAATACTAAAAGTGATCAAATCAGACATTGCCAGTGTATTCTATACACATTCACAATGCATTTAAACTCAATTTCATATATTCAATACATGTTGGTGATGGTATACACTAATTGCTACGAAAACACAGTTTGTTTAGGGACTATAGTACTGTAGATCAGCAAGTAGGCGCATTTGACCTTTGAGGATGGTATTTGTTTGTTTATATTGAAATAAAGAACTATTTCTGTACAAGACCACTACCCGAAGGGTTCCATCATTTTGGTTCAAAGTGGCGTTATAATGTTCTCCCCTGAGATCGAACAATAAACACACGAATTTGTGACAAACAACAATAAAATAATAATGACGATAGAACACATGACTGTCATATATAACTAACATAGAACTAATTAGGACGGATGAACAACGGATTAGACCCTTACTAACATGGCACTTCTTCATAAACTAGAAATATCACTGAAGGTGATGAATACTCCCAGCTGGTGCCTGACAATATAAATATGTATGAGAAATTCAAGGGGCCATAACTCATTTAATTTCAGTGCAACACGCCGACAATATGCACAACTAGGCTTGGTATCAATCATTCCTGTGAACTTATATTGAATTCTGACCAAGGGTTGCTGAGAAATAGTGTTCACAAGACATGTCCACAGACCAACGCACCGACAAACCGACAAACCGACCGACCGACCGACAAGCGTGACTCCTATATAGCCCCCATCTACTATGTATCTGGTGGTATAATGGAAGTATAATTACTAAAAAGAGTTTTCGTTGTAAAAGAAGAAACTGCTCTTTTTTGTCTGTTGTGTTCACATTGGCTTCAGGATTCGCCTGCTGCATATTCGTCAACATGCGTCTGTAAGCTGTCCCCTGTGCCTGGTGGGAAGCTCTATAACAATAGAATGGTAGCCACAGTCTGACCCTTGCTTGAGTCGTAAGGGCCGGCTCAATTGGTCTGAACGACTTAAGTCAATGCAACTCTCGAGTACCAGCAGCTTGGGTGATATTTGGCTTCATACCCTGTACATTTTTTATCTCGATCTAAATTTAAGGTGTGGGACAAATATCGAGGGCTTGGTGTGAAACGGTTGTAACTAAAATTGGTATTTTTTTTACCAAGGTTAATCACCTCGCCATGGAGTTTTTATGAGCGTTAAATTAGTTTTTTTTTGGTAAACAATGGCACCTAAATTTGAATTGTTTCCAAAGGGGTCATATTGCCCCTAAACAAGGGTTTTCAAAATAGGTTTTTAGTTACAACCGTTTCACGCCAAGCCCTCGATATCCTGATTCCTATCCCCGTGATATGCCCATAACTGTTGAAAGCGGCGTAAAACCTTAAAACAAACACAATCCTTCTGTACGAGGATAAGGCTTAACCCTTTCCCTCATACGACAATTCTGCAGCAGACGACTTTGATCCTATTTTGTCAGATGGATAACCTATGACTAAAAGTGGAAAACATTGTGACAAAAGGAGAAATTGCACGTTCTGTGCAATTTCTTCTTTTGTCACTATGTTTTCAAAACGCCGTCTGCTTTAACCCTTTCCCTCATACGACAATTCTGCAGCAGACGACTTTGATCCTATTTTGTCCAAAAATGGAAAATCTCTATAATTGAATGGATAACCTATGACTAAAAATGGAAAACATTGTGGCAAAAGGAGAAATTGCTCGTTTTGAGAAATATCTTCTTTTGTCACTATGTTGTCAAAAAGGCGTCTGCTGCAGATACGTCAGAAAGTGTCTATATGAGGGAAAGGGTTAGGATGCATACGACATTTTTCGTTAAACTTGAACGAGTTTTGTTCATTGAATCAGCAATTTATATTCCACAAGAGGTTCACGTATATTTTCTAGTAATTTCTATCTGGCGGGAACTGTTTTTCTCGAGATTTACCGAATTCTCCCAGGCACGGTTGTTCACGCGATGGAGAAAGTACAACAACATGTATACATGAATCTATGATAAACATGATATCAGCCATCCCGCGAGAAAACCGACATTGTGGCGTAAGGTATCGACCCTGATTAGCCTAAGCATTCCGCGCAGGATTATCCGGATATACACGTTTCGCCTCCTGTGGGTTTTCCGTTTCAGGAATCATTACTCTATACTTCTATCCACCAGTGACGGAATGTGTCGGGCTGTATTAGCCTGTGCGGACTTCGCAGGCTGATATGGGTCGATACGTTACGTAGAGGCTATAATGTTGGTTTTCTCGCGGGACGGCTCATATTGACATCTTGACCTAGAGATCCTCCTCGGGTGCGGAAGATCGCGCGTTCGATCCCCGGGTGTGTCATACCAAATTCTTTAAAAATAGTAGCAATGGCTTTAACCTACTTTGCGCGCTCGGGGTTGTGGGGTTATCATTTCGACTGACTAACTTGTATCAGGATAAGGGGACCAGTAGTAGTGGTAACTTACCAAGAAAATGCTGTAATATTACAGAACAATTGTTGAAAGCGGCATTTACCACCATGCAAAAGCATGATTCGGGTATAATACAGAGAACAGGCGCTATAGTACGGTGTTCCGTTAGGGCCATCCTTGTTTCGCGGTTTCGACCTAGGGTCGACAGTACGATAACGCGATGCGATAGTACGAAAACGCGTTGCGATAGTACGCTAACGCGATGCGATAGTACGAAAACGCGATGCGAAACTGCGAAAACGCGATGCGAGGAGGCGATATTAATATCGTACTTACGCATCGCACTTTCGCGATTTCGCATCGTGTTATCGTGGTTTCGACCTAGGGTATCGTACTATCGCATCGCGTTTATGTACTATCGCATCGTACTATCGCATCGCGTTATCGTACTGTCGACCCTAGGTCGAAACCGCGAAACAACGATGGCCCTAACGGAACACCGTACTATAGCGTATGCTGAGATGAAAAGAATCAAATTAGTTTGTTTACCTTTACAAATTGCGTTCCTGAAACACATGCACACAAACGATCAACATTGTCCTAAAGACTTTACAGGCATCGATCATCTAACATCTTGTGAAAAAAAAAGGGAAAATTGCTTTAACCCTTTCACTGCCAAATTTTACTAAGTTCGACTCTTCCTGGTTGACAATTGGGCCACTCCATTTTTTGTCCAACAGAAATATAATAAAATGTAATGTCTAAGTGGCAAACAATGCAGATTTTAGGAGAGACAACTCGTTACGGGCTGTCTCACATGAATCTGCATTGTTTGTAGATGCCTTTAATTGCATTTGGCAACGATTGCTTTAAACAAATACATTTTACTTTTCTCTTTTTGATGCGACATGCGTCAATCGTCTTCCACCAATGGGCTAAGTCTATGTGAAAAAACAACCAGTTGCTTGGGAAGTACTTGTGTGAGAAAACCAGGAAATGCATGAATAGGTGAACTGGCCGCCGTGATATAACTGAGAAATTTTTAAAAGCTGCTTTAAACCCCAATCAATCAATCAATTTTCCCTTTTTGACTGTACTCTAAAATCAGAATTCCATTTCTCTGCGTTTTCAAAAGGCATACTAGATATTCTAAGGGTATCATGAAACGAAATTAATAAACTAGATAAGGTGCATTTTTCTTTTTCTTGAATCCTTATTTGACCTTCAAACCCTATGTTGTGGGTACTCAAAGAATCGTCTCAGTGAGACGATTCTTTTGAGTACCCACAACATAGGATTTTGTTGAGTATTAAGAGAAATATTGTGGGGAAAAGAGCTGTTCACTCCCTCTTGTCTAGTCCTCTCCCTTACAGTTTCTCTCATATAACCCCACTGAACCCTTTGTTGTTGGTACTTAAAAGAATCATCTCATAGAGACCAACAACATAGGGTTTAAGGGTGCAAATAATGATTTTAGAACATGGTATCTAGAGCATTGTTACTAACTATATGTTTGTTTCTCTTTTCCCAGAATACCGACGGAACAAGACAACGATCTAGCGACACTACAGCCTGTATCCAAATGAACACGTGCTCTAGGTTTTTATCACGAACTGGTTTCCTGTATTAGTCTATTAAAAAATGGAGCTGGTCCCACGTACAGTAACATATGTGATAATAACACTTGCATGTTTTCGGCTTTACGGTGCTAAATTGCTGCCAGACAAGACAAACGACAGTTTCGGTCATGACAGGACTGATCCTAGCGGAAAGGAATCAATTAAAACCCGCGTGAAACAGCAGAACTACATTAATGATACCGCGAAGAATATTTCGGATCAAAATTATAGTCCCCTGTCTGCATTATTTGTCTCAATAGGGACGGAATATGACAAAAAACATTCCACGCAGTCTAATTTTAGTGATAACGATGCAAAACTGCCGAAAAGGAAAAATGGCATTACTGTTAATGATGCAGCGGAAAGGAAACAATCAATGCAATGGACGGAAAGGAATAATACATTCAAAGGTCATAAAACGTCTGGCGGAATGATCGAAATGGACGTCTGGTCACCCGACCTATTTCGGTCAACTGACGAGAGTGTTTTAACCCAGTCGCATCAAATAAATAAACGGGCACTTAGCGACGACGCCTACCTACCATGCGACGACAATCACGTGACCTCACGTTTCTCAAACTCCAGTAGCAACATGACTGAAATTATGATCGCAGCGCTCCTACCGGACGACGATCGTCGGCCATTTTCTATCCGAAAGATCCGGCCGGCCATGTTGATGGCTATCGATAAAATGAATCCGTTATTAGCTAAATATAATCATACGATGGTGATCAACTTCCGGGATTCAAAGTGTGACATCGCGGATTCGATCAACGAGGCCATCAATTTCTACGTCCACAGAGAAGTCGATATCTTATTTGGACCGTGCTGCGACTACGCACTGGCACCTGTTGCACGACAGGTTAGTATATGGGGGCATATCAAGCCGCGGTCTATCAATCCAGGAGTCGTGATTTGAATTGATTGATTGTGGTATGATAGGCCGAGGTTTTCTCGGTTAGTAACGGCGAGGTCTATCAATCCAGGAGTCGTGATTTGAATTGATTGATTGATTGTGGTATGTCAGGCCGCGTTTTAATCAGTTGGTAACGGCAAGGAAGCAGTCGTGGATGTGTACCCGCTGCTCGGTTCTTGTTTACCGGTGATTGATTACAGTCATTGTGACTAATATCACTCGTCTTCATCCAATGAGCTGGGATTCGAACTCACAACCCCTGGATTAACGGCCCACGCGTCCGGACCGACTGAGAACCGGGACTAAAGGAATATAAGTAACCCTATATGTTTGCTTCGTGTGTATACTCTTCGCCGAGAGATATTATTGATTGATTGGGGTTTAACGCCGTTTTTAACAATTTCTCAGTTATATCACGGCGGCCAGTTCACCTTCTCATGCACTTCCTGGTTTTTTCTCACACCAGTACTCCACACAACAAACTTTCCAAGCAACTGGCTGCTATTCCACATAGACTTAGCCCATTGGTGGAAGACGAATGACGCATGTCGCATTGACTTTCGTCAATCGTCGGAAAGAAAGTTGGCCGAGCTGGGATTCGAACTCACAACCACTGGATTAACGGCCCCCGCGTCGGGACCGACTGAGAACCGGGACTAAGGTATATAAATAACCCTAGATGTTTGCTTCGTGTGTATACTCTTCGCCGAGAGATAAGGGGGATGTTTAAGTACATTGCTCCTTTCACGAATCTTTGTTATTATCGTTCTAACGTAATTCTAACAACGTGTATACTCAACGCATGTAGAATAAGAAAAGAACAGAGCATATTTAATTTGACTTATACAAAATACATGCATCTTGTCATACAAAACATATTTATACATGAATTAACGCAAATAAGAACGATATAAAACTTGTTTGCCGAAAGCAATTATAAGCTTTTGAAAACAATGCAGATTCATGTGACACATTTTGTAACGAGCTGTCTCTACTAAATATGCATTGCTTGTCACTTACATTATATATTACTTAATTTCATGCTGAAAACAAAAATGGATTGGTCCAATTCCCAACAAGGAAGAGTCGACCTTTTGAAAATCGGCAGTGGAATAATTGATACGGTTGCTGATTTCAGTGTCCCGCCTGATATTTAGATTGCTAGACCCGATTGTCTAATACATGTACCATGACTAAGCGTGTCCCGGTAGCTCAGTCGGTAGCGACGCAGGTCTCAATTCAGGGGTTGTGTGTTCGAAACCCAGCTCGTCCAACATTCTTTACGACGTTTGATAAACGTCTCTGTGACAAGCGTCATTCGTCTTCTATCAATGGGCCTACAGTCTAGGTGAGAAATTAGACAGCTGCTCGGAAAGTCTGTTGTGTGGAGAACTGGTGTGCGAAAGACAGAACACACATGTGTGGGTAATCACGGCGTTAACCCTTTCCCGCATATAGACACTTTCTGAAGCCTCTGCAGCAGACGGCTTTTTGAAAACATAGTGACAAAAGAAGAAATTGCTCAAAACGAGCAATTTCTTCCTTTGCCACAATGTTTTTCCACTTTTAGTCAGAGGTTATCCATTCAATTATAAAAAATATGTCCAAAGTCGTCTGCTGCAGATTTGTTGTATGAGGGAAAGGTTTATAGACCAATCAATCAATTAATCCAATTAACAACACCAGTCCAGAGCCAGGCCAGCTGGGGCATCCAATCCGTGTGTCCAAGCTCTCCAATATTGTTTTCTAAATACATCATTCATTAGCCGTCTCGCGAGAAAACCCAGTATTGTGGTCTCTGTGTAAAGTATCGACGCGGATCAGCCTATGCATGCCGCGCAGGCTTACCACGATAGACAATGTTCGCCTCCTGTGTATTTTCTGTTTCAGGAGTCATTACTGTATACATATATCCCCCTAATATCTTAATATTTTAAAATACATATCTTTCGAATGTATTGATCATCTTTCTAGACATACGATATCTACCTCGATTATATTGTAGTTTATTAGATGAACTTATCATCCGATCCCATTAAATTTACATCATGTTTATTGACAAAAAAAAAATTTTAATGAAGAAAGTTAAATCAATGTGCATATAATTGCTCGAAAGAAACTTGCAGTTGTGTGCAGCTTTCGTTTGATTTTAGGTATTCTAATGAAATATCATCTGAAGGTAACTTTAATAGATATATACGAATCCTAGAATCATTTTTTAATGTAAATATATAAATATATATTTTCAAAACGCAAACCTTGATATGCATTTTTGAAAGGTATACAATTACATCCTTTGTTATTAATTACAGGTAAAATATTGGAATTTACCGTTAATCACGGCCGGTGGACTGGCAGCTGAATTCACCGTGTTCAGCCAGATCACCAGGGTGGGGCCGAACTTTAACACGTTAGTGTTCTTCTTTCGCGAGGTGATGAAGATATACAAGTGGCGCCACATTAAGTTGCTCTACAACCCGGACGGCCAGTCGGATCTGTCGATTCGAACTTGCCATATCGCCGTCCATGATCTGCATTACGGATTAAAAGTTCAAAGTTATGAAAAATTCGAGGAGGATGTAGAAGTGTTAAGTGACCTTCCTGGGCGAATTGATCTGAACCATGCCGGTAAGTTAGTAGAACATGATAGTTACACAGATTAGCTCTAGCTTTAATGACATTGTAACACAGTGTGTGTTCTATGTATACCACGTGACTTTTGACGTCATATTTGCATGGTCAGACAGCAAAAAATGCTCTTGATAAGTATGTAAAAACAATGGTAACTTTTTTATTTCTTCACTCTTTTTAATGAAACATCGCGCAGTCTAAGCCGCTTACAATGTCCTATCTCCGGTTGTTTACAGGAGTTTGATTGGTGGTCTAGTTTTTTCAAACACTTCGACGAACCTGTTCTCAAGATCAGTTTGGGTAATGCTCCGGCTGTCGGCGATATTGATTAATTTTGCGAAAAGGTTCATCGATGTGTTTGGAGAAACTAAACCACTTATCAAACTCCGTTGAAAAACCGGAGATAGGGCTATGTAAGCGTAGACTGCGCCATGTTTCATTAAAAATGATGAAGAAATAAATCAGTTACCTTCGTTTTTACTTCTAAACCGAAGTAAAATATTTATGTGCACCGTAGCATTTGTTACGTCAAACTCACGTGGTATACACACACTGTAAGATATAGTTCATAGAAGATAAGAGTTACCTACCCCAGGCATCAGCCACACATCACCAACGGTGGTGCCCTCTCGACACAGTGTTGATACAAACAAAAGGCTATATGGACAATTTTGTTTGTGGACCAAAGCCGGATTTACCTTTCTAAACTCCAAAAGTAATTTGTTTCATTTATTGATTCCATACATCCTGTTGAATTGGTCTGCTGTAGAGTTTCCGAAATTTAAATATACATGTATATTCACTAATTCTCTACATATGTGACAGTGTTATACAAGCGATTTGACAAAATTCGGTCGTCAATGATGATTCATGCTAGAAGTTAATGTAGTATACTGTAGCTTGGTACCATACTTAAGTCCCGGAACTACAACAATTACCTCCCTTGTCGTAGTGACATCTGATCAACATTAATAAAGTACAACTGTAAATAAAGAATATGTGAGTATTGCAAAAACCCGAAGGATTTGCGTTTCAAAACTATAATTGATAACAAATTAACATGTTTTTGTAATAATTGATCATATCAGCTTCTTTCAAAATGGCCTTTTTGGGAGGTAAATATTGTAGTTATGAGAGCTGGATATAGTATAAACTGCCAACGGTATTTTTGGCTCCAATCCGATACTATAATTCTTGTTTCGAATTTTAAAAACCGAATCAATCTTATACTAGCATGCGGGGCAAATGGTTGTATCCGTTATATATATAATGCAAAAGGGTACGTGTTGTGCTTTGCACCAAGTTATTGCTCTGTTCACCCAGGTAATAAGATCCTTATGCAGTATCCCCCAAAAGACACTAATGTATAACATAAATATAAAGCACGTTCTATGATACGCTTTTACTTTTCCCAATGTTTTCAAAACGTTTAAACTTAATTTATATGAACTTCAAACGATTTTTTCGTTCTATATCATTATGCCAACCCTATTTAACCGGAATAGACTAACTATTATTATACACCACCTTATATGGTGTTAAATATTTGTATGTTTATTAGCTATAGACATTTGTCATTCACCAACGGGCTTTAACAGTCTATGTGGGAAGGTAGCCAGTTACCTTATACATATTGTAATCATTAATGCTAAATAAAGATGAATAAAGAATAACTGGAAGTATGTAAATAACGTAAACTTGAGATGACATGAACAGGTAACAGCTGTTCTTATTGCCCACACAAGCAAATGATGTTGTTTGTTTTATATATCTTTATCACCGTCTTTTTTTTTTTTATTAACCGATAAATATAAATGAATTACGAATATTCTAATACATAGATTTAACCATAAATACACGGATCAGTCGAACCGGGCACTTTTTTATCAAATATCAGAGTTCAGATTTCGGAATCCGTGTCTTAATTCTCATGGCACATTTAACCATTAATGTGACTGTCTTAACCATAAAATTATCATGGCACATTTAACCATTAATGTGACTGTCTTAACATAACATTCTCATGGCACATTTAACCATTAATGTGACTGTCTTAACCACATTATCATGGCACATTCAACCATTAATGTGACTGTCTTAACCATAAAATTCTCATGGCACATTTAACCATTAATGTGACTGTCTTGAACATAAAAACATCGTCCCCTTGGCAGCTTGTAATGGACACGGGATGCGAAAAACGACCTATTGGCGACAAGTGAAGTTCAAAACAGCTTGCGTCTCCTCGCCGTTCTCTGTTCGCCATATTTTCGTATCAACAGCATTGAATAGTATGTAGAAAGGATACAACCTAGTGTGACTGTCTTAAACATAAAATCACTTGTAATGGACATGGGATGCAAAAAACGACATATTGACGACCAGTGAAGTTCAAATCAGCTTGCACCTCTCCTCGCCGTTCTCTGTTCGCCATATTTTCGTATCAACAGCATTGAATAGTATGTAGAAAGGATACAACCCAAACAAGACATCGAGGGCTTGGCGTGAAACGGTTGTAACTAAAATTGGTATTTTTTTACCAAGGTTATTTACCTCGCCATGAAGTCTTTATAAGCGTTAAATCATTTTTCTTGGTAAACAATGGAAATTTAGGTGCCATTGCTCGTTCTGAGCAATGGCACCTAAATTTGCATTGTTTACAAAAGGGTCAAAATTGGCCCTAATCCAGGGTTTTCAAAATAGGTTTTGAGTTACAACCGTTTCACGCCAAGCCATCGATATAACAGTAAGGAAGATGGCGAAAGCTTATCTGGGATATATGACACGCCGGCAATTAGTAACGCACATTTGAACATGTTTCGTTCTATTAGCTTCCCGATTATGTACGGACGAATCTGCAGCCGGGCGACTTTTGAAAACATTGTGAGCAAAGTCTCAATTTGCAATAATAGTTTCAACTCATTTTAAATTTGGAGCTTCTGATTTCAGTTTTATTGGGGTTTCACGTCGTTTTACAACACTAATTCAGTTATATCATGGCAACAGTTCATTCTCTATGATCCCTGGTAAACAATCCAGTTCTAGAATTAGAAATGTGCCTTGTCCATAGGCACTCCATCATGACCTCCGCGACTAGGGATCGAACCGAGAACGGCCGGTCACGAATCCCCCATGCTAACAACTCTGTCACGACGGATTCCTGCATAACATAGCATACAGTTTGTAATTTATCGAATTTATTTTATAATTATAGAATTTTCTTCCTTAATACATTTTCCAAAATCGTGGATTGACATAGCGAAAATACAACCCTTGAACTTGTTTAGACAATTGATAAGTGATTTAAAGTTGTTTAACTCCAAAGAGATATTTTAGAGACTATAAAACGTTAAAACAAACTTCAAACGTGTCTGGGACAGAGATGAAGTAAAAACGGTACGTTTGTGAATGTTCAATAACAGGATTGCATTGTGGGATCCCAGAATAATCCGCCAATTAAACGAGCCAGGGTATAGGAAAACAGGACAAACCAACCTGATGCACAACGTGTAATTAAAATTACCAAATCAGACTGCACATCGGCACAGTTTGGTCTTAACAACTAATCGCAAAATAAAAGAGAGAGTTATTACGATTTACATTGCCAGTCAATCAAAAAGGCAACAGCCACATCGTACTTATAAATCATATCCTTAATATTCGTTATGTCTGATTGAAAACGACCATTTCGATGGTGTAGTGGTAGCGCGTTCGTCTCGGGTTCGGGAGGACGGGGGTTTCAATCCCCAGACTGGGTCATACCAAAGAGATTAGTTACGGTTGTAATGGTTCCCTCCTTTACGCATTACCTACAACTTACTGGCTGGTGTCAGCATAAATGAACCAGTAGTACTGGTAACTTACCCAGGACAAGACGTGATATAACTGAAAGAAATAATGAAGTCGGCGTGAAGCACCATACAAACAAAAACAAATAAGACTGATTGAAAGCGAGGCTAAGGTTGCCAATGAATATTCATTAAGTAAGGAGCACCGATTGTACCCATCGATAAAGAAACACATCGCTTTGAATTCTTCATTGTTTTTTTGGTGTGTTTTTTTCAAGTTATAATTGAGACATTTCAGCCAACTCAAGGCATTCCATCTTTTTAAAATGCAAACGCAAAAGGTTTACAACTTCACCACATTTAAAACGCCATTATCCAGAACCCGGAAATATTTAAGGTTTTCATTGCTCAGAAAGGATCCTTATCAGGGTCGTAGCTCCCTTTCGGCATTGTAGGCACGTGCCTACACATGTTTTCTCAAAATGCCCCAAAATGCAGCTGCGGCGACAGACATCTGCGTAATGTATCGACCAGATCAGCCTGCGCTGTCCGCGCAGACTGATCCGGCCGACACATTCCGTCTTTAGGGGGATAAATGTAAAGAGTAGTTATTCCTGAAACAGAAAATCCACAGGAGGCGCAAAGTGCCTATCCGGGTAGGCCCGTGTGGCATGCTTAGGCTGATACGGGTCGATACTTTACGCAATGTTGATTTTCTTACGAGACGGCCTACACATTGATTATTGCAAAGCTACGCCCTTGCTTATGTTTCGAATAAATTTGTGATCTGTAAACTAGAAGAGAGAGTCTGCTTCTCATCAATCAGACAATTGAGTGCACACAGTTTAGCCGAGCCCCGGTAGCTAAGTCGGTAGCGACGCGGGGCTGTCAATCCAGGGGTTGTGAGATCGAATCTCGGGTCGGCCAACATTCTTTCCGACGTTTGACAAAAGTCACTGTGACCTTCGTCATTCATCTTTCACCAATGGGCTGTTTAACAGTCTATGTGAAAAGGTAGCCAGTTGCTTGGAAAGTATGTTGTGTGGTGTACTGGCGTGGGAAAACCAGAAACGCATGGGTAGGTGAACTGGTCGCCGTGATATGACTGAAAAATTGTTGAAAACGGCGTTAAATCAATCACACAGTCTACTTTAATAGTTTAGTTGTGGAACGACATGTATATGTGTAAAGATTGAACAGTATTACCTGAACAAATAAGGAATTCGAGGAAGTTTAAATTACACCAGAATATCTTGACTTGAATCGATGTTATAAATAACAAATACTTTATGAGGTCCATTTGTGCGTGCCGTGCCTGATTCTCTTGGATCTCGCGTGAGTTCATGATGGTTAACGTATTTAATTAGCGCCAATTGGATAATATAAAAAAAACTACCGAAGAGTCAATAAGGAATGCCCGTTTTAACCTGGTTTGTCTTGACATGCATGGAGATTAATTATGTGTGCAGTCTGAAGTAATTTATTGAACTTCTCCATGAAATATGGGTCGACCCGCGATACATGAAACTTAGAAGTTATCGACGCGATCTATTAATCCAGGGGTCGTGAGTTTGAACCTTGGCTCGGCAATTCGTTACTTTCGATGATTGACAAAAAACAATCTGAATAAAGTCATTAGACTTAAATCAATTGGATTAATGGTTTGTGTGGGAAGGTAATTTCTGGCCTTGGAAGAACGCTTTGTGTAGAGTACGGCAACCTGAACGCCAGGCAACACATGTTAGTTGACCTTGTCACTGACCTTGTCACCGTGCTCTAGCCGAAATACCATTGTAAGTGACGTTCCAAGCAAACGTGTAAAAAGGATTATCGTGAATATTGAATGACAGATTTTAGACTTGAATATTTACAATTTCGTTCTGAACTAGTTCTAAAATAATCGAAGGAGCACATAATGCGAACAGACTGTTTGGCGGTAGGACAGTCGGGCGGACGTACCCATGGAGTGTATTTGTTGGGTTATTTCTTTTGTTTCAAACTTGTGGGTTGCAACCCACAAGTATGCTATTCATTCCGTAATTATTCCCCTTTTACGGAATGAATAGCATTAATATGCAAATAAGATACCCGTTATAAAACAAAGCGTGGGCTTTAGGAAAAAGGTACACCCCACAAGTACTCGGTCACCAGGACGGACAGTCGAACAGTCGGACAGTCGCGATTGTAGTTCAAGGCAAACGACACATTCACACTCAAAACAACATAAAAAACAAACAAAGATTGAGAAAATAAGAAATATAGAAAATGGCGTTTACAGAAAATGCAAATGGGTACCAGGGAAAACTAATCCGTTCGCTCTTCTAAATTCATAACGTCTGATTAATTCCATCGACACCGTTATTTTTAACGGTTTTGAAAGCTATGTAGAGTTTGTTTTATTGGGATGTTATGCCGTTTACGACATTTTATCAGCTATATCACGGCGACAGTTCACTAATGTATGCTCCCTGGGCAAATAAACAAGTACTAGGCTAGGAAAAGGGCACTACACCATGACCGTCGTGACCAGTTAAAAATCCCCGACGATAACCTATTCGGCCAGGCGGCCGTATGAACATGTGTAATCTAGATACTATTAATGTGCAGACAAGAAAAACATCCTTATGCCATCGTTACCTTCTCCGTGCATACTGTGTGACTCCCGTTAGCATTTTTAAATGCATTACGTCCGATTAAACCCATCCATAGTGTTATAATGTGTATACAAGAGAAAGTTGATGCAACGCATGCATGTCGCCGGAAATCTATACTGCAGTTATGCATAACACTAACATTATAGTAGTTGAATAAACAGATATCAACTGAGGGGCATATTGGAACATCAGGGGTGGGGTCAAGTGAAAATGTATCATAACTTGCGTTGTTTTGTCCACGAAGTGAATGATAATAGAAGCCTTTCATTGTTATAAACAGTAATGGAAATGAGTAATGTCTTAGTATTTATACAGTGCTTTCATTAAGGAATAATTATAAGATTTGTGAATTCCACATACACTTTTCAAGATGTTTGTCAGAATATTTGAATTTTATTATTTTTCAATAAAACCACAAAACAGACAATTTAGGATTTGCATGCAATAGCACGTCATTTTACCTTTCCTCTATCAAAGTAAACAGTGGACACTTTTGCAGCAATCTACTTTAAAACAATAAGATAAGGGTTAAATCGCTGAAGACATGAGTTTTCTCTTTTTCTCAAGATGATATAAGCTTGGCATCCTAATTATATCATACTTTAACAAATGTTGAAATGTAGTTCAATATTTATAAATTAGACCACCTTCGAAATATAATATCAACTAAACAGTTAAATCTCATTGAAATTGTTGTATAATTTAAACTTAATTTCGAACATAAACTGAGCCCTACATCATGTTAATTTATTTTAATTCTTTCCTTCCTTTTTCATAATGAAAATAACAAACTACTCATGTTTTAAAATTATATTATGATGCGCGCCCTTGTGTCAATGATGCATAACACTATGCAGATCGGAAGCAATATGCCTTTAGGGAATTAAATGACACATTTAAAATTGTCAAGGACGAAATAATTTTGTACGAAAGACCCGATTCTTTCTTATTTGCAGAGGTGTCGTTCTTGAAACTCTCTTTATAGGCAGAGAGTGTTCGTTCAAAGTAATTTTTCTATTAAAACCAGTTTTATCTCGGTTTGTTCTTTTCTTCATTTGATTCGAACCAAAGAAACATTTTAAATCACCTATGATTTACTATTTGTAAGTGAGTGTAAAGAGCGGTTCTCTGCAAAGGAGATTGATCTACGCAGTTGGTATTCGCGAGTCACGCGATCAACAGTTTTAGCTTAGAAACAGTTCATATTTAAGATATACATGGATAAACATTATAATATGCTTTCTTCACAAATCAAGACATCTCTTTGAACATGAAAATAACATTCAGTAAGTTAAAATTGCCAATAAAGGAGAATATTCGACGTCATTTTCATCAGCAGGTGCGCGTATGTAAACAAATTAGACTGTGCGACGTAAAGGTTTGTAGTTATCGCCTTTTGATTACATGTAGTATATAGTGTAAAATACAGTATTTCATTCTAGCAAATAGGGACTGTTTTGTCTTCGTAAATAAAACAAAAAAAACATAAATGCGAGTCAAAATAATGAAACTGAAAATACCTAAAACATCGGAATATTTATTTCATTTTAGATGTGTCATTACTTAGTGTTTTTAAACAAACACAATTGTAATATGTTCAAGACATCTAAATGTGTTTCTTTCTAATAATAATCCCCCCTCCCATGTCATTTCCGAAAACCTATTAAAAATAGAAGTCGCGGGCTACTGCCCAGCGACTAATTAAATGTATTTGAAAACTGATCGTGCGTGGCTTTGAAATTTAAGCAACACATTCTGAAGAAGAATTCCGTATACAAATTCGAAATCTTTATAATGTCATTGACAGCATATTAAAGTATGCACACGATAAACACAATGTGAATGACGACAAGCAATGTAGCTGTATCTATTACGTTCGATTAAACCCATCGACAACGTTATACGTATCACGTCGAGCGAAACCCGATATTGCCGGGCTTTGAAATTTGAAGGCGGATCACCCAAATGTTGATTGTTTGGTGTTTTACGCCGCTTTCAAGATTGTTCTAGTTATATCACTGTGTTCCCCTGGAAGAGTTACCAGTACTACCGGTCAATTTATTCTGACACCAGTCAGGCAGTCGTAATGCTAACCCCGCAACCCTGAGCGCAAAAGAGGTCAGCAATTACTATTATGTTTGAAGTCTTTGGTATGACCCGGCCAGGGATTGAACCCGCGACATCCCGAACCAAAGCATGACGTTATGTCACTACACCACGCAAGGAACGTTCATGCGAAGGTTACCCAAACTGGACAAGTTGTCTTTAGTGGAGATGCCGTTTAAAATGATTTTGACAAACGCACGACGGACAATGAAAGACGGATGGTGTGTGATCACAATAGCTAGCCTCAAGCTCGTATCATATACATGCAAACGTATGGAAATACGACATTTCGAGAACGACGTTAACAATTCGTGTCGAAATGAAACTAACTCCTCCAAAATGACTCCCGGCAGTAGCAATCCTCTAAATTCACCACGTCTGATTAAACTCATTGACAACGTTATTTAAAACCGCGACACATGAAAAGCGACCCCCAGGAGATTTTGAAATAAATAACAATACTGTTTTATTTGATTATATTATTTCTACAGAGGCATCATAAATGTGTGTACGACGTGGATGCGAAGCGTGCATACCCCGATAAGACTGTGTGAAGTTGCAGCGTGATCAGGTGCTTCGCTGGTTGCTAAGATACGAGGGTCGCTGTTCATGTGTCGTAGCTCATATAATTTATTTGTCTCAAATTTAATCAGACAAGTTGATAAACCGTAAAAAGTGTAATAACGAAGATCGCCGAGGGATTCCGTTTATGTGATACCGACGCCCTCTAGCGGTCGTAAATTTAAAGTGAAATGAAGATTCGTTTTATTCACGATGGGAATAATTTGAAATCTATCTAGCTAATTGGTTTTACTTAAGCTCGTACTTAGTTAGACAGACATTTAGCGAGCAGACTTTGATCTTTAAAACGATAAGACGGATATGAGAACGAGCATCGGCACAGTCTGGTAAGATCTTCACATATGACTTACACAACCTTGTTGGAAGTTTCTGTTAACGTGTGTAGATTCTGAAAAGACGGAAATCATGGACAAGCTGATCTGAACATACATGGTCAACATGTACGTTTTCACATGTATTTACTCCTATATGGTAACTAAATATAAGTACTTTGAGAAATGATGCTATGAACAGATTATGTCGTCAGCTTTCTTTTTATGCTTCGTTTTTAGATTCAATATGAATATAAAACTTGCATGCTGATATTCTGAGTCTTTAAATACAGAACAAAAGATGTATGCATTCCATCTCAGTCTCAGAAAATGCTCATATTGATCAATTTCTCCGATTACCACACCGTTTTTCACATTATTCAATAAGTGGTTTTTTTACACTTATAGAAACTGTTCATAGTTTTGTTTAAATTGTCGTCTGCTACATATTTGTTGTATATGGGAAAGGGTAACGGCGATATGTAACTTCACTTCAGATTAAACTACTTTTGATTTAACCAAACAATACCAAAGTCTGACATAGTACGTCTAATATATATACCAGTATGTAAGATAGACATAATATCATATCGAATAGTAGTAATCACATGCCATTTAGACAAACTAGCATTGCGTTTATACAACATAATATGAGCCGTCCCGCGAAGAAACCAACATTGTCGACTCTGCGTAATGTATCGAGCTGGATCAGCCTAAGCATGCCGCGCAGGCTTACCCGGATAGACACTTTTCGCCTCCTGTGGATTTTCTGTTTCAGGAATCATTACTCTTTACCTCAATCTTCCTAAGACGGAATGTGTCGGCCCGGATGAGTCTGCGCGGACTGCGCAGGCTGATCAGGGTCGATACATTACGCAGATAATGTTGGTTTACTTGCAGGACGGCTCAATTATATAATTAAGACATAATAACAAGTCAGTTAGACATACTAACATGTAAGTTATGTATGGTACCATGTCAGTTACACATAACAACAAATAGGTTAGACATAATAACAAGTCAGTTAGACATACTAAGATGTAAGTTATGTATGGTACCATGTCAGTTACACATAACAACAAATAGGTTAGACATAATAACAAGTCAGTTAGACATACTAAGATGTAAGTTATGTATGGTACCATGTCAGTTACACATAACAACACATAGGTTAGACATAATAACAAGTCAGTTAGACATACTAAGATGTAAGTTATGTATGGTACCATGTCAGTTAGACATACTAACATGTAAGTTATGTATGGTACCATGTCAGTTACACATAGCAACAAATAGGTTAGACATAATAACAAGTCAGTTAGACATACTAAGATGTAAGTTATGTATGGTACCATGTCAGTTACACATAACAACACATAGGTTAGACATAATAACAAGTCAGTTAGACATACTAAGATGTAAGTTATGTATGGTACCATGTCAGTTACACATAACAACACATAGGTTAGACATAATAACAAGTCAGTTAGACATACTAAGATGTAAGTTATGTATGGTACCATGTCAGTTACACATAACAACACATAGGTTAGACATAATAACAAGTCAGATAGACATACTAAGATGTAAGTTATGTATGGTACCATGTCAGTTAGACATACTAACATGTAAGTTATGTATGGTACCATGTCAGTTACACATAACAACAAATAGGTTAGACATAATAACAAGTCAGTTAGACATACTAACAAATAAGTTATGTATGGTACCATGTCAGTTACACATAACAACAAATAGGTTAGACATAATAACAAGTCAGTTAGACATACTAAGATGTAAGTTATGTATGGTACCATGTCAGTTAGACATACTAACATGTAAGTTATGTATGGTACCATGTCAGTTACACATAACAACACATAGGTTAGACATAATAACAAGTCAGTTAGACATACTAACATGTAAGTTATGTATGGTACCATGTCAGTTACACATAACAACAAATAGGTTAGACATAATAACAAGTCAGTTAGACATACTAAGATGTAAGTTATGTATGGTACCATGTCAGTTAGACATACTAACATGTAAGTTATGTATGGTACCATGTCAGTTACACATAACAACAAATAGGTTAGACATAATAACAAGTCAGTTAGACATACTAACAAATAAGTTATGTATGGTACCATGTCAGTTACACATAACAACAAATAGGTTAGACATAATAACAAGTCAGTTAGACATACTAACATGTAAGTTATGTATGGTACCATGTCAGTTACACATAACAACAAATAGGTTAGACATAATAACAAGTCAGTTAGACATACTAAGATGTAAGTTATGTATGGTACCATGTCAGTTAGACATACTAACATGTAAGTTATGTATGGTACCATGTCAGTTACACATAACAACAAATAGGTTAGACATAATAACAAGTCAGTTAGACATACTAACAAATAAGTTATGTATGGTACCATGTCAGTTACACATAACAACAAATAGGTTAGACATAATAACAAGTCAGTTAGACATACTAACATGTAAGTTATGTATGGTACCATGTCAGTTACACATACTAACAAGTCAGTTAGACATACTAACATGTAAGTTATTAAGTTATGTATGGTATCATGTCAATTACACATAACAACACAAAGGTTAGACATAATAACAAGTCAGTTAGACATACTAACATGTAAGTTATGTATGGTATCATGTCAGTTACACATAACAACACATAGGTTAGACATAATAACAAGTCAGTTAGACATACTAACATGTAAGTTATGTATGGTATCATGTCAGTTACACATAACAACACATAGGTTAGACATAATAACAAGTCAGTTAGACATACTAAGATGTAAGTTATGTATGGTACCATGTCAGTTACACATACCAACACATAGGTTAGACATAATAACAAGTCAGTTAGACATACTAACATATAAGTTATGTATGGTACCATGTCAGTTACACATAACAACAAATAGGTTAGACATAATAACAAGTCAGTTAGACATACTAAGATGTAAGTTATGTATGGTACCATGTCAGTTACACATACTAACATGTAAGTTATGTATGGTACCATGTCAGTTACACATAACAACAAATAGGTTAGACATAATAACAAGTCAGTTAGACATACTAACATGTAAGTTATGTATGGTATCATGTCAGTTACACATAACAACAAATAGGTTAGACATAATAACATATAAGTCAGATAAACTAACGTGGAAGTTACACATAATAAGTTGAGAAATATCAACATAAGATATCTGTGGCGTTCAATAGTAATATCTATAATTTATAAGCCACATGAAAGTCAAGCCGTACATCAAACCTTTAACTTATTGAATCATCAATTTTTTGTTTGTGCGATTTTCTATAACACTTTGACAATATTGTGTTTAAGATTTATAATAATAAGGATTTTAGACAATGGGAATTCTCTGCAGGGTGGTATTTTTTATTTCACATATTCCGATTTAAAATATTGGAAAAATAAGTTGAAATGTTACTCCGGTTCAGATTAAACGTCTCTGATTTAACGGTGCAATAGTCACTTGTATTTTATCAACTATTAAAAAACGTCATTCAGAAATCAGATACCGCATTTCAGATACAATGAAAATTCTGACTAATGTTTTCAGAAAGGTATATGCACTTCATGTATGCAAATATACTTATCACAACAGTTCATACTATTTCGTTATAAATATTTTATATGTTTTCATAAAGCGGTCGTTTGTTATAAATGTTGTAACAGATCACTTGACGCAAGTAATTGTAACTATAACATAATTGTCTTCTTTATAATATATGCCTGGGAAGATTCATTCATATGTTTGAACATGCTCTAACCTAATCGAACGCAGAACCTTTAAATCACGTAGCTTCTTCGCACTCATTAATGTAAGCATATCTGTCATAATAATATTTGCACGATGTACGCTGATCACAGGGACTTGCTCCTCTAAAGGTAGATACTATCCTATCTATGTATATATTTAAATATCTATGCATAGATAGGGTGATATCTATTTTTAGAGGAGCAAGACCCTGTGCGCTGATTGAGCTTTTGTCAGACATAATATGGAAGTGGCGGATGCTTTGTCGAACACATCGAATGCTGTTTCTACAAGTGTAATAGCTGCCTCGGTGGTGTAATGGTAGAGCTGGATATTGTTAAGCACCACCAACCAATCAATCAATTATTTTAAATTTTTAAATTAAACAATCCAGTTAATTCCTCGGAGTACCGTAATATATAAATACTGTTCCATCTCTCGTCTTCTTCTTATTAGAAGTAACTAGTATCATTATGTTTGTATAACCGTCAGCATGTCTGGCAAAGTCTCTGCTACTTTCTTAGAATGTCAAAACACTAACCTTAGTGTGATGTCGATCGGCATTGCAATGCGTTTTTCGTACGAAACTATTCATGGCTTACATGTTACTACCAAACGTTTAATAGAGATTTCCGATCGATTCACAAGTAGTCGACGACGACCGAGAGCAATGTGAACAGCAATTACTAGAGTGTAAACGGATTTGTTTAAGTGGCCATACAGTCGTCGACCTTTTGCGAGAGAAAATGACCGGCGCACTTCAAACACAAACCGTAAGGCATTTACGAGCAAGGTCGATACAGATTAGCCAGCCAATCCGCGCAATCTTATCTGGCTCTGTAAGGTTCGACAAGTTATTATGGAATGTATAACAACATTTCTCTAAATAAGTATCCTTATGATCAATAGAATGAATGCGCAGCCTGGTCTTTTACAACGTGTGTACTAATTACGTTAAGATGTATTGCCAGTCTGATCTGGTATTGCACTGTTCGCCAATTAATCGTGTACTGTTTGAGGAAATTTCTCCAGAGAAGTAGCCAACTATGATCCATAAAATGAAACTTGCGGGTCTTTTTCGAGGCGTGTAATTCTTACGTTAAGGTTGATTGTAATGATGCACTGCGCACATGTGAACAATTAATATCATGACATATCATCAGTTATATCACGGCGTTGCCTGGATAACTTACCAGTACTGCTGGTCTATTTACCCTGACACCAGCCAGTCAGTGTAAACAAAATGGCTCTAGTACGTGTTTTAAAAGTATTCATGAAGCAGAACGCGAGCATTATTAATATAAGCTTGTTTAAACATAAAACCTTTTTAATTTCGACAAACATACATCTGGAGTGACACTTTTCTGGTTCAATGTTTACGCATCGTCTTTTGATAATCTGTAGATCAGTATTTTCACTGAAATATATAGATGTTTTGTCATGGCCACGGACAAAACATATGTATTCAAATTCTAAAAGGGTAATTGAAAATCATCTTAACTGTTTTATAAAACAAGTGAAAGCAAGTGAAAGTCTACTTATAGAAAATGCCGATTGCAATTGTTATTGACTTTTGCACTATGCAGATGCATTTTAACGCCTATAAAGTTTTAAAACAATCTCCTTTGTGTTTACAAACTGTTTTCAAACCTATTCAAATAGTTATACATTCATTTATAGAGTGACGTTTTCCATATGTTTACCGAAATTACTGCATGTGAGTACGGGTTTTACAGCTGTCATACAAAGACGATTCAATTTCAATTGGCTATTCACTTGTATGTATACTCAATGATATGTACCAATGGAAACCGGTCACTTTTCAACAATTCATGACACTCAAGTTATAGTAATATACTGATAATAAAAATACCATTGATGAATCTGGACCATGATAGTTCAATTGAGTTTTGTTGACACGGACAGCCAGTAAAGATTCAGGGACAACAGACGAAAGACACACACACATACATGTTGTTTCACCGTTGGTTAACAAAAGCTTTCGAACATTCGGCGCTGAAATGATAAATAAAGAAAGTTACGCGTCATGAACGAGCTTAATGTCCAGCATTCCATTTACAATGAACCATGAGTGTTATATTGGGTTTTGTTGACCGTACGGACAGACAGTAAAGACCCAGGAGAAAAGACGAAATACACACAGACAGACAGTTCACACACCATTGGTCGGCAATAACTTAAGGACAATCGGCGATGATTTTTTATTACCAAACTGAATCGTGAAAGAGTGTGGTGTGGTGTTCAACAAGTCCACAGCCACGTGTTAATGGTCAATCATGTTCCATTTGCGAGTAAAACAGATGATAATTGTGGATTTGTGTACAATACTCCACAGGCGTGTGTGAATGGCCAATCGTGTTACATTTACGAGTAAAACAGATGGTCATTTGTGTAGAAATGAGTCTTTACGTAGTCAAACCGCTCGTAAATAGTAAATTGTATATCTCGATTTGATGACGTTGTGTTGTTCTGTTGGAAATTGTTTTCGAGAAAACAGACGATTCCAGTAATTAAGCTAGACGGAATCTCATCCAGGAATTGACCAACTCGTTTTATGGTCAATTATGTTATATTATTTGGTAATCCAAGGTGGTCGTTTAAGAGTGGGATCTGTAATTACGTCCACAAATGAAAGTCTGGCAAACATTCATTCAACGATAATTGGGTATAAGGATCTTGATTTCAAGTTATATAGTGGCTCGTTGTATCTAGGGCCATCGTGATATATTTTTGAGAAGTACAAAGAGGTCGTTTAAGAGGAGAAATGAAATTCTGGCAAATAATCGTGATTTGAGGATTGTGTTTTAGAATCCAGTTTTCATATTATAAATTCACATAGTTTGTGCTGTTATATACTATATCAATTTGGAATCAACTAAAGAAATAAAGCATTGTAAAGAAAAGTATCGTAGATGCTTCCTTTGCTAAAAAAAGAAGACATAAGTTTAGTCTCCTTACAGTTAAAACCAATTTAAACCAGTATGCATGTTTTATCCTATAGCGTGGAAGCTAATGCGTGTAGTTGTGTCTATATGTGTTATAAGTAAATACAGGTTGATGTTCCCGGAGCACTGATAATATAAACGTGTACACTATACGTTAAGGTGTGTTTCAACGGAACACCGCTCAGCCGCATGTGTACTTATTACGTTTACGTTTTTTTAGGGAACACCGCTCATCCAAACGTGTACTAATTACGTTAGTTTGTTTTAACGAAACATCGCTCATCTAAACGTGTATTAATTACGTTAATGTTTGTTTTAACAGAACACTTCTCATCGAAACGTGTATTAATTACGTTAATGTTTGTTTTAACGAAAACCGCTCATCCATACGTGTATTAAGTACGTCAATATTTGTTTTCATGGACCACCGGTCATATAAACTCAGCATGTATACGCTACACTTGATTTTCTCTGGAAGTCATCTCATAAACACAGACGACATGCCATAATGAATGTGACAGTGACATGGAGAGATTTCTGGGCGTTGTAAATAAGGGGCCCAAATACAAAAAATGTAACATATGTATATATCCCAAAAAATCTCTGTTTATACTCAACCAAACCCTATGTTGTGCGTACTCAATGGAATCGTCTCATCGAATGGGCTCTTTTGAGAACCCACACTGTAGAGTTTGGAGGTCAAATGAGAATCCATTATCCTGTAAATACGCATTTAATCTATAACTTGTATTACCGAAAGATATTCACCAGACGCATAGGTCAACTTCTAGACATATCAGTCACAAATCTACATATTGTGAACGTCTACTTCTCGATTTCGTATGAATTTTTATCGTGTTTTATCCGTTGATATGTCATTTCCAATGACACGATAAGGCCGTTGGCTTACACTGTTACTAAGAACATGCGATGAAACACGTCATGTTCTAGAAACAAACCACAGAGAGAATAATAATTGATCACGAGCATGTCAATGCATTATTCTGGTTGACTGCACTTGAAAATAGCTATAGTTTAAACATATTTTATTGCCATATAAAATTATTCAACATTATACATTGTACATATATATCATATACTAGTATAGGCAAAAGGGTCTGGCCACAAGTTCTCACAACATTAGATACGGCCATTCCAGCTATTAGACACAGACACAGAACATGCATTTTCTAATTTTGTTGTGGGGTGGGGAGGTGCGGCGTTTTCAGAATTATTTCAGTTATATCACGGCCACAGTTCCCTTATTCATGATCACTGGGTTAACAAACCAGTACTTGGCATGAAAATGTGCCTTGCAAATGGGCACTCCACCATGACCGAAGCAACCTGTGAAAGAAGCCTCGACGGTTGCTTTCAAATTCCCGACACTTGCTACTCGGTCCCGGCGGATTCTTTAGACACGGAAGCTGTTTAAGGTTTTTTACTTAGGTTTGTTTATTCAGTTATTACAATAATAAAGGCCTCCGGCCCTAATTACAACATACACTCATAACTATATTACACTAATTAATCAAATGGAAAATTAATTATTTAGCTTTTTCAAGATTATCCGTTTCAGAGCTTTGATAATATACTGAGATAAAATGGGCATTTCTATTTTATTATAAACATATTTACATGTAAGTGGTTGTAAGTCTTTAAAGAACGGCTTGATTTGAACTCCTCTTAGATCGTTGAACATATTGCAATGAAACAAGAAGTGGTACTCATTCTAAATTTAACTCGGTCATTTTAGACAAAACTGCTAGTCATAAGGACTGAGCCGTTCCGTGAGAAAACCAACATTATAGTCCGCGCAGGGTAATCCGGGCCGCCACATTCTGTCTCAGGGGGATAAAGGTTTAGAGTAATGATTCATGAAACAGAAAAATACATAGGAGGCGAAAAGTGTCTGTCCGGGGCGCGGCATGCTTATGCTGATCAGGGTCGATACTTTACGCACAATCCACAATGTTGGTTTTCTCGCGGAACGGCTCATCTAGTTTCACGAGATATAGCTTATTGACGCCGCGTGGAAGCGCGGCGTCAGTATGGGATAGGTTTTAATTTTGTACCATGGTGTGACGTAATCGAAAAGGGAGAAACCAATGTTATTATTGTTAACAAAACCTCTGTTGTTTGTTTGAAAAAAACACACCTTTATGAATCAATAAATTGTATAAAATGATTTAAGACACAAAAAGATACAAAATAGGCATGTCTTCTATCGTTATTACAAAACTTTAGACACATCTAATGGACATTTAATAACTTTCCCCTAACTTCCTAGGCTACGCTTTTTTATAGTTTGGTTTACGACCCGATACATCAAAGCTCAGAAAAAAGTTTCTCGCGATGTTTTTGCCTATTTACAATATTGAGATTTTTAAATAAATGGGGTTATCTTAAAAAAATCAATGATGATTCATTTTAATTACTACTTATTACAGTATAATTCTAGTAACTGTAAAAACAACGTTAACCCAACTATGCAATATGCATGGCCGTAACGTGACCCGTTCGATTTGTAAATGCAGCATGTCATCGCTTGGCGATTTTGGTCATTCTTATTGAATAGACGACAAGGTGTCATCGGTTTCCATAGAGTTATTAAGTTGTCTCTGCTTCCTTCCGTTATGAATACTTCGCTGTTTTCACGATTTCATCCGATTTCTAAAATTCATTGGATTCGTACCCGGTTTTTCATGTTTCGTTCGAGATGAACGATTCGTACCAACTGTTTTTCGCTCTTTGCTCTTGGGGAATGACTTGACCATTTTCTTTTGTTTATTTTTCAGTTTTCTACTGGCATGTCAAAACGATTAAAGTGACATTACAAACAAGCAAAACATACTTAATAAATCTTGCTATATGTTGACTATACATGTGAACTTTCATTATGCTCAATCTTGATCAAACATATCTTTCTTTTCCTTTTTAATTACTTCGTATATTTTGTTTATATACTCCCGGTTTTGCTATCATACTTCTGCTAAACTGGAAGGAGAATAGACTTCCCCCTCTTCTTCCAAAGCTTGTGTCACACTTAACTTATAACTAGAGGCAATAAACCTTAATATATGTTAATATTTAAGCACGTATGTTTGTTTTTTATCTAATGGATCTTCAGCTTGTATGACACATTATAGTTGCAGTGAATGTTAAGCAAACCGTAAACCAAATTGTTTCAGGGCAAACTTGTCATTTCACGACTAAACTTCACATGCTGAATACCACATAGATCGTAGCAAATAGAACGTTTAATCCCTTCGTCAATATTGACCCTTTCTGCTCTTGGTAACCTTTTTATATAGGCTATGGTAGCCAGGTGAGCAATATAGGCACATCTTGGCCTTCTATTATCTTATATGCGTTTGTTATGGCGATGATGTATGACGTTGAAACAAATGTGTGTTTAAATGAAGGTAAATGATGGAAAAAATAAACGATTACAAAACTATCGTTACATTTAGCAACTGCACCACACACATTGAAACAAATGGCAGCTACATGACAAACATATGACCGGAATGATACAAAACAATATATGTATAAAAGCCGTGTTATTAAAAGATGATGTATTCCCGTTTAGACTGAACGGAATAAAACAAAACAATAGATGTATAAACAAGCCAATGCCGTATAATGACAAGAAGATGTATATCCTTTCAGACCGAATTAAATATTATCATCTATCAATATAATAGTGTTACATTCAACGTAAAGGATGAGGCTTCGGCGAATACGTCAGTCAATTCTTGTCTCTTAAAACAACTCGAGTAACTGTAATATGTTGGTCTTCATTCTGGTCGACATCCCTGATTTGTTTCGAGTTATCGACAGTCCACTGTATGTATATACAGTGGAACCTGTGTATAAAGACCAATCATGGGAAGGCAACACTATGGTCTTTGTTTACAGGTGGTCTTTATTTGCAGAGTCATTTATGCAGAAAAGGAGTAACTGGGATTCTAAAAGTGTGGTTGTTATAGACAGGGAGTTGCTATTCAGAGACAGTCCTTAGGAGAGGTTCAATTGAATTTAAGTCAAGGACATAATTTGAAATGAGGATATATTTCCTCTGAGACCTCAATAACTGTATCATTTATCAATACAGCGATGCTACGTGTTATAGTAAATAATGAAGCTTCAGCAAATACGTTATTCAATTCTTGTCTCATAAACTACCTAGATTTACTCTGATATTTTGATCTTAATCTTTAGCTTCATGTCTACTCAGTTTTAAATTCTCGAGATTCCACTGTATATATGTATGTTTACATTACTATGTGTGTGTGTGTGTGTGTGTGTGTGAGTGTCAATGAATGAATGAATGTATATTGTTTTATGGCGCATCGACAGCTAAGGTCATTTAGCGCGCAATTAATTTTAATTATTCATGATCCCTGGGTAAAAAACCAGTACTAGGCTAGAAAATGTGCCTTGCCCAAGGGCACTCCACCATGACCGTAGTGCCGCGACTGGGGATCGAACCCGGGACACCCGGTTTCGAAATCCCCGACGCTAACCACTCAACCACAGCGGATTCCGTGTGTCAATGACATGTTATGACATGAAGATTTGTTTCCGTTCAGAAAACAATAACTATATCATTCAATAAAACAACAAGGTAACACGCAAGCTTCGGTAAATACGTAAGTCAGTTATTTATTGTCTCATAAAACAACTCGATTTATGTGTGATCTTTGCGTCTTAACCCTTGCCCTCATGTCTACTCGTGTTTGAGTTATTGGGAGTCCACTGTCTGTATATATAAACTGTTATGTCTGCAATATTGAATATTGAATACTGTGATTATTTTTTGGGAAAAGTTATCTCCCTTGAAAAATTAGCCGCCTTTTTTGTTGTTACGCATGTCATCGCTTGGCGATTTTGGTCATTCTAATTTAGTAGACGACAATGTGTCATGGGTCACCTTAGAGTAAGTTGTCTCTACTTCCTTCCGCTATGAGTACTTCCCTGTTTTTACGATTTCATCTGTTTTTGCAGATTTCTGAAATTCATTGGATTCGTACCCGGTTTTTTATCGTTTCGTTCGAAATGATTGATTCGTACCAACTGGTTCTTTGCTCTTTGGGGAACTGACTTGACCATTTTCTTTTGTTATTTTTTAAGATTTCTACTGGTATGTTCAAAACGATTAAAGTGACATTACAATCAAACAAAACAGACTTAATATAAACCAAGACCTTAGTTTGACATGAAGATGTTTTTTCTTTCAGACTGCAATAACTTAATGCTACATGTAATAGTAGATGATGAAGCTTCAGAATACGTCAGTTAATTCTTGTCTTAAAACAACGAGATCTTTTGTGATCGTTTGATCTTAATTCTTTGCCCTCATGTCTACTCGGTTTCGAGTTATCGATATTCTACTGTATGATTTTACATTAACCAAGGCCATAGTTTGACATGAAGATGTATTTCCTTTCAGACCGCAATAAATACAATCATCTGTCACTTTAACGAGGTTACATGCAAGAGTAAATGATGTAGCGTCGGCAAATACATCAGTGAATGCCTTCATCATAAAGCTACGCAATGGACTGTGATATTTATACCCCGAGATACATAGTATAGGGGGGCTATATAGGAGTCACGCTTGTCGGTCGGTCGGTCGGTCGGTCGGTCCGTTGGTCTGTGGACATTTCTTGTGCATTTCTCAGCAACCCTTGGTCAGAACTCAATATAACTTCACGAGAATGATTGATACAAAGCCTAGTTGTGCATATTGTCGGCGTTTTGCACTGGAATTATTTTTAAATGAGTTACGGCTCCTTGAATTTCTGATACATATGTATTTTGTCATGCACCAGCTGGGGGTATTCATCACCTTCAGTGATATTTCTAGTTGGTCTTAACTTAGCAATATTGCGATTTTTGCAAACAATACAGAATCAGGTGAGCCAGCTCGTAACGACCTAAAATCAGCATTGTCAGCATTATTTCGCTTTTAGTTATCAAGATATACCCAAACTCTTATTATATAAGAAATAAAGAAGCCCGAGTTTGCAAATGGAAGAGTCTACTTTAAACAATTCGGCGCTGAAAGAGTTAATTCTTTTAAAACATACATTCAAGTGTTGATGTATCTTCAATAGACGGCATTTAAATCATTCTGATGAAGGATGAGCGAGTTCTCCTTTTGTCACAGTGTTTTCATTTCTGTTGAGTATTTATTGAAACATTCATCTATAGATCTTTTTAAGTTTTTACCTACATGTTTTCGAAATTGTCTGCAGGAGATGTGTTGTAAGTGGATAAGGATTAAGCGTTCCGTGTTGAATCTGAAAGGCTGAATGTTCAATCTGCGAACCAGTAATACGAACATGTACATACAATGATTCTACAATGGACGTTGAAGATAAGTTCTAAAAGAGAATTCTTAAACGTAAATATAGTTTTTTGTGTGTTACATAAACATTTTTACTTTCACTCAGCAAGCAGAGGCGTAGCTTGGCAATAATCAATGTGTAGGCCGTCTCGTGAAGAAAATCGATCAGCCTAAGCATGCCAGAACCGTACCCGGAAATACAATTTTCGCTTCCTGTGGATTTTCTGTTTCAGGAATCACTACTCTATTTATCCCCCATTAGATGGAATGTGTCGGCCGGATCAGTCTGCGCGGACAGCGCAGGCTGATCTGGTCGATACATTACGCAGATGTGTATCGCTGCAGCTGCATTTTGGGGCAATTTTTAGAAAAAATGTGTGGGCATGTGCCTACAGTGCCTAAAGGGAGCTACGCCCCTAGCAAGCAAACAAAAACCCCATCAGTTTGTCTTTCAATTCAGCCATTGATAATTATAATTTAACATATTTTTCATTAAATGAAATAAGATAATTTAATTTTCTTTTCTTTTATAACAATCAGCACCACCTAGGTGGTGTAGGGGTATAACGTCCGCCTCGGGGTGCGTGGGTTCGATTCTCGGTCGGGTCATACAAAACGCGTTAAACATGGAAGTAATGGCATCCCTCCTTGGAACTCAGACTGGCGGGGTTAGCATTACGACTGACTGGCTGGTGTCAGGATAAATATAGCAATAGTACTAGTAACGTATCCAGACATCGCCGTGAAATAACTTAGCTAAAATTGAAAGCGGCGTTAAAAACACCAAACAATATAACAAGCAGCATGCATCTCTATACTCTCCCAAACATATTGCACATTATTCTTTTCATGATTGGTCCAAACACGTACATTTCAAACTGTAATATCGACTCTTTTTGCAGCAAACAAAGACAGGCGGAAATGAATAACAAAGCGGTATTGACAAACATTACACTATTTTAAGAGTACCCGTATAGGAAAAAGTAAAACAAATATATATTTGATGCAAGTATTATTGCTAACAGGAAGTTAAATGTGTATTTAATAGATGTATTATTGATAATTCCGCTAAACCAAATAAAAAGATAAAGCCCCAAGCCTTTAAACTCTTTTGGTGCATAATTGTTAAAACACGTCATATGAGTTTTGGAATATTTTGATAACTTAAAGGCAAACAATACTGATTTCAGGTGCGGCCCCCTTTCTAGCTACGTTTTTATTTTTTGTCAAACGAAGCAAATCGATATTTTAACACTATAGTGTGAATACTCAAAAGAATTTCCGGAGTCAGGAACTTTGAGAGTTTATATGAATATCACTGAGTAGCCGCGTCTTACAAATGTACCAGCTTACTGACCCTGCTGTTTAGCACCATTTAAAATACGCAGATGGGCACCTAGTGGGGCAATTCTTGTCAAGCATTACAATTTGATATATAAAGGATCTGACATGTCATTTCATATACAGTTGTATTAAACGAGTTCAGGAAATGTGTTATTAAGCGAGCTTCTGGAGAGCTTAATCATAACTTTCTTGAACGAGTTTAATAAAACTTTATGAAATGACAACGTAACACAAAAAGGAAATCATTTTTTCGCTGTCAGAAAATGGTCCCAACATGTAATACTAAATAACTAATCACACAATTGTTTTTATATGACCGATAATGTCCCAATACATCGTCCATCTATTGTGACGTGTGTCTTTACCGGATACACGTTCTCAGCCATTTTGGAAACATTCGTGGATGAATACAAAAATAGTGATTCGGTCATGTTATATTACACGTGTGATACATACAGAAATAAGTAATGGGTATATTAGATCGGATACAAGCATTGTTATGTGATAACATTATATTTGAGAAGTGCTTTATGCTACTGTCAATATAATTATAGTTATATCACGGCGTTTCCCGTGTCAATAACTAGTACTACTGGTTCGTTTATCCTGACACCAGCGCGTCGGTAGTAATGTAAGTGTGTGTATACCACGTGACATTTCATAAATGCTACGGCGGACAGCAATAATTTGCTTCGGTTTAGAAGTAAAAACAAAGGTAACTTTATTATTTCTTCACCATTTTTAATGAAACATAGCGCAGTCTACGCCTATTACAGAGCCCTATCGCCGGTTGTTAACGGAGTTTGATTAGTGGTTTAGTTTCTTCGAACACTTCGACGAACCTGTTCTCAAAATGTATTAAGATCGCCGACAGCCACTAGATTTTGAAAACGATTTCGTCGAAGTGTTTGAAAAAACTAGACCACCAATCAAACTCCTGTAACAATCCGGAGATAGGACATTGTAAGCGGCGTAGACTGTGCATGTTTCGTTAACAAGGTTGGAAAAATAAAAAAGTTACCATTGTTTTTACTTCTTATCAAGGGCAATTATTGCCGTCTGACGATGCAAATATGACGTCAAAAGTCACGTGGTATACACCCACTGAATAGTATAACCGCAACAATATGCGCCAGGGAGGTAGAGCCACTACTTCTATCTATAAATTATTTGGTATAAACGAACCGGGGAGAGAACCCAGAAAAATACCCCATTTCTATACAATCTGTGATTGTTAGGTCTTGCGAAGGGAAGAAAGTCAGTTAACCACTTTATATTAGTAAAACTCTTTAAATATCAAATGTTCGACCACTAGGTATTTATCAAGATACAACAAATAACCGAAGGTTAAGGGCAGTCTATTTAGGTGTTGAAGAGATCATATGAGCCGTTCCACGTGAAAAAGCAACGTTATGATCTCCGCGTAATGTATCGACCCAGATCAGCCTGCGCAATCCGCGCAGGCTTATCCGGGCAGACACATTCCGTCACAAGGGGATAGTGGTATATAGTAATGATTCTTGAAACAGAAAACCCACAGGAGGTATGCTATATAGACGAATAGTGAAGACTTCGGTTGGACTGTGCGTATGCATTGACTCATCTGAGTATTCTCTGTACGCATCCTCGGTACCAAGGCTATTCATAACATATACAAGAGTTATGTTTGATGCAAAGCATCAAAGAGAAGCCGCAATATTTCGTTTCACATGAAGAAATAAGAAAAAAGATCATTTAAACCCACAAACATTAGAACAATTTAATCTGTAGTCAGTAATGCTGATATCGATTATTGAAGATATAAGTTTTATGTAGGATATTTAACTTGGCAGGGTCTGTGTTTTTAGTGAATGAGATAATTTAGAGTTAAGCTGCTCATAAAAAGTGACATATAATACTAAAGATAAATGGAGGTTATGATAAATTTAAATTAGTACCAAAAACAATCAACTATTTGTATTGAACACACGCCCTGTTATGATAATGTTTTATCAAATAATGCTGACACACAGAAAATCTGTTTTTCGTTTGTATCGGTAAGTCATGATAATGGATAAGGGTTTCCCACATAAAACAAATCTGCAGTAGACGACTTTGAAATTATCAAGTAGAACAAAATCTCTATAAATGATCGTATGATAATTGAAAAGTGTTGAATTATTGTGGCAAATGCAGATATTGCTCATTATGAGCAATTTCTCCTTTTGCCACAATGATTTCAATGATGTTTACTCTGACAGACTTTAAAATCATCAAGTACAAAACATAGAAAATCTCTATAAATGACAGTAAGATAATTGAAAAGAGTTGAAATTATTATGGCAAATTGAGCAATTGAAAATCAAAGCTGTCGGATTACAAACGCACAATCTCGAGTTGACGAAACTGATGTGAACTCGTGTCGTGATTAGCATTCAGAAAATCAAGTAAACGTATTTCTATGTACACGTAATCCGAAAGACTGACAATAGCTGCAGCGACTTTTGAAAACATTGTGACAAAAAGAGAAATTGATCACGAGGAATTTATGCTTTTGCTACAATGTTTTCTACTTTATGTCCATAAATTATACCTTCATTTAGCAAGATGTTCAACTTTTTACTTAATGTGCTACGTATAAGGGAAAGGCTTAACATAGGAACTAGTTTCAATTTTTTTGAAAACGTTAAACCAGTGCTCGAAAATTGACTTGAATTTATTTCTCAAACTGTAAATTTACCAGTTGATATAAGAGTTGAAATGCTGTCTACATTTACAGTGATAAGTTAAATACAGTTCAGTTAATCCGATCACACTTTGTTTGTAAGAACCAGAAGATTTCATTTTATTTAATTATTCTGGATGTTCACATCGCATCCCTGATAAAACATGTTGTTGGCTAGGCAAAATACACCGATATCGTGTTTACCGCGATATTCATGAAATGTGGAACTGCAACAGCGAAAAAGAACGAAATTGATCTTGAAACAGATATTTCTGTGGTTTAAATCTTTTCATGTGTGCATTTTGCGATTACAATTCTACTCAAAGTTAACTTTGAATCCAGTATGTACTGAACATGAAAGTCAGATTATTAAAAGCTAAGCAAATGAAAAATGTATGTGAAATTGCGATAAAAATGAAAATCTATAAATAGACTATAGATGAATGGTACTGTCTTTATTCTAGCTCTTAACTTGATTCGGGAACCAGAGTCGCTGCGTGGCCGCTTACGACATTTATACACTAGACCAAATTGAGATCGGTTTAAAACGCGTTTGTGAATACGGATTAAATCTAAAACGTGGACTAAATATTAAGATTTAGATTTAGACAAATATCTAAATTGAAAAGTTTTGTGAATACGGGACGAGGCTTCTTCGTCTAATTACTGCGTAATATATCATAGCATGTAATTTTAAGGAACCAGACTAAATTTACAAATTCAACAGAAGGGTTCTCTATTTTACTGTCTAGAGTAGATACAGTATGAATTTTGCTTAAATAAAAAATTACATACATTCAATTAATATACTGGCCTTTATCTTTTGTTTTTAATTTGTAAAACTCACACATGTATATAGAGTGTAAAAGGGATGTTTTAAAAGTCATTACCTTAAATTAATGTACTTAGAAAGGACAAAGAGAAATCAAGATATGTGGTCACGCTATGTGGCAGGTCTAAATATTCTCCTTGACCGAAAATTAAAAGCATCCCTACAGGAAGCCGCCTCCTGGCGGCTTCCAATGATACCCTGGGCAAATTGGCTGTTAAAATCCCGTACTCATGAATAATTCATGAGGTGAAATGCAGCCGCTTGATTGGCCGCATGACACAAACCTCATGCGATACGAAAATTACAGTGTAGTTACGGAGGAAACCGTGGTGCATGCTTTACGAAGTTTCGCTAGCCAATTGCCCCAGTGTATCATATAGTTTATGAATAGCCTGGGTACTGAGGATGTCTGTACGCAGATACAATACGACCCAAATTTGCCAGGCGTGGCTCCATAGTATCCATGCAAAACAATGTTATACTGCGTCAGGAAAATGGAAATATACTAGTGATGGTTGTTTGAAAACCGTTAGGGGAAAAATAACACAAATGTGTCTTCCTTCAAGTGATTTATTTGTTTTTTCCACGATATGTGTAAGGGTCGTCGGCCAAAGAAGCATCAGTACCAGAACATTGTGAAGTGGATTGATGTTTGCGTACCATTAAACAAGTATTAGACTGCATTATATTTCGGTAGCTATCCCTTTCATGTCGAACGAAGTAGACGACAATAATGATAGTGTATTATACCGAAACGAGCCGCGTAAGCTGAAAAAACGAATGGACATATTGCGTCTTCTAATAATAGTTAAGACTTTGATGGACATGCACACAAGTAGAGCAGTGCCTCCAGCTATTTATCTTCCTAGAGCTTACCGGACATTTTTTACAAAAAAGGTTGAATCTATTTTGGTTGCCACCCCACACTCGGGTCAAACGATAGTTTATGAGACTGACACGGCTTAAATGTGCTCGATTGTTCTTTGTTAGTACCGTTTTCTTGTTGAAAGGAATATCAAATAATAACAGTGTTTACCCAGGGATAACGGATGAAGCTTTGAATGATAATATGTCGATAACTTTTGGCGGGTCGACGCCGATACAAAGCAGACGAGGTATGAACTCGTAATATGCAACACTGGCATTTTTCTAAAGTGTAGGCTCTGATCAGCATACACATCCGCTCCGTCTGGTCGTAATAGACACACGTTAAATATGCTCCAGTGTTTTTTGTTAGGACCGTTTTCTTGTAGAAAGGAATATCAAATATGGATGTAGCCTTGAATGATAATATGTCGATAGATTTTGGCGTGTCGACGCCGATAAAAAAGCAGACGCTGTATGAGCTCGTAATGTGCACCACTGGCATTTCCTAAAGTGTTCAGCATACACATCCTCTTTGTCTGATCGAAATATAAGCACGTTAAATATGCTCGAGTGTTCTTTGTCAAAACCATTTTCTTGTTGAAAGGAATATCAAATATCGAAGCCTTGAATGATAATAATTGAGCCGTCCCGCGAGAAAACCAGCATTATGGACTCTGCGTAATATATCGATCCAGATCAGCCTGCGCAGTCCGCGAAGACTGATCCGGGACAACACATTCCGTCTCAGGGGGATAGATGTATAGAGTAATGATTCCAGAAAATCCAAAGGAGGCTACAAGTGTGTATCCGGGTAAGCCTGCGCGGCATGCTTAGGCTGATCCGGGTCGATACTTTACGCAATGTCCACAATGTTATTTTTCTCGAGAGACGGCTCATTTGTCGATAACTTCAGGAATGTGTATTGTACACAACTGACTCAGATCAGCATGCATGTCCGCTCCGTCTGATCGGAATCTACCAAGAGTAAGTGATACGTGACCAGTGCTTATCTACCTCGTAGGTGTCGTGGTAGAGCGTCCGACTCGGGTGCGGAAGGTCTTGAGTTCGATCCCCACCCGGGCCATACAACATACTTCAAAACTGGAAGAAATGGCTGCCCTCTTTGCTGCTCAGGGTTGCTGCGGGATTAACATTTCGACTGCCTGGCTAGTATCAGGATAAATGGACCATTGGTACTGGTAACTTACCCAGATAAAGTCGTGATATAACTTAAACATAGTGGAAATCGGCTTAAAATACCAAACAATAATAATTATCTAGATGAGATCGTGTGAACGCGCATGCTTATCTGAATCTAGACTGTCCCCATTTTACTATGAACGGACTCATTGAATGGTGTAGCCTCTGATCTTGTAATTTGTATAATCAAGAGCTTAGGATAAAACACGTCATTTTCAGAAGCATTTCGTAAGGTTCTGCATTGTAATTTTTGTCGATAGTACGTTCAGTTGTTATCTGGTTTGGTTGCCACAGAATGCTTTTGTTGTTGTTTCTCGGAAACGCGACTGTCCTGTATCAAGTAATGGAGAGAAGAAAGTTTCAGTGATTACGTCATGAAACTCCCATCATGCAACAGTGAAAAGAACCCAATGTAATGCAATGTCCCACAAGGACACAAATCTACTTTCACAACGCTGACTTGGGTTGAGAGAGAGAGAGAGCTGATTACCTGAATCTGTATTGTTTTATAATAACCTCAATATTGCCATTAATGTTGTCAGAGATATTCAGAAATGCAAATGTGTACATAATAGAATGTAAAATATCAAAAGTAAAGTATTTCTATTTGTTGTGAGAACGTGTGTGTCCATGGCTCTTATCAGCATTTCTAAAAACTGTGTTTATAAGCAACATCTTAGATGCATGTTGATAGAGCACGTCGGAGGTAAATAATTTCAAGCTGAAATGATGATTGCATACCGATCACTTATCGAGTAAACTTACCGTCTCGGTGGTATAGTTAGTAGTAGAGCCTCTGTCTCGGTGCTGGATGACGCCGGTTCGATTTCCGGTCGGTTCATACTAGATCGAGGGCTTGGCGTGAAATGGTTGTTACTAAAATTGGTATGTTTTTACCAAGGTTAATCACCTCGCCATAAAGTCTTTATAAGCGTAATATCCTTTTCCTTGGTAAATAATGGAAATTTAGGTGTCATTGCTCGTTCTTAGCAATGGCACCTAAATTTGCATTGTTTACAAAGGGGTTAAAATTGCCCCTAAACCAGGGTTTTCAAAATAGGTTTCACACCAAGCCCTCGAGATACTTTTAAGATAGAAGTAATGGCTGCCTTTCTTACCTCTCAGGATAGCGGGGTTAGCATTACGACTGACTGATATCCTGGTATCAGGATAAAGGACCAGTGGTACTGGTAAATGACCAAGGAAATGCCAAAATAAACGGACCAGTGGTACTGGTAAAGACCAAGGAAATGCCATGATATAACTGAAAAAGTGTTGAAAGCTGGGTAAAATACCTAACAATCAATCAATCAATCGGGCTTACTCAAATCATCAATATCAGAAGCATCTTCGTGCTCTCGCTCGTGTCTTTCTACGATGGTTGATCAATCACTGTTAAATAAAGCGTGAAGCCATTTTGAAAATAAGATTGTCATCGGAAGCTGCCAGCAGTCCGCGCAGACTGATCCTAGACGTCAAATTTCGTCTCATGGAGATAGTTATAGAGTAATGGTTCCGGAAACAGAAAATCCACAGGCGAAAAGCGTCCATCCGGGTAAGCTTGCGCGGTATGCTTAGGCGAACCCGGATCGATACTTTACGCAGAGTCCACAATGTTGGTTTTCTTGCGGGATTTTTTTTTTTTTTTTTTTTTTTTAACAATAAGGTTAAATCAACCATGTAACATCTCTATAGATGAATATGTTTTTATCATGCAATGAGCAGATTACGTGACGTATAACACTGGTATGATAAACCTTTTGTTTACATGTCTACTGGTATGATAAACTTTTATCTTTATCAGTCTACTTATTTTTAGAAATGACGTAATCGCTGGAACTACCTTTTCTGAAATATAAATGAGCCGTTCCACCAGAAAATTATCGAACCGGATCAGCCTCAGCATGCCGCGCAGGCTAACCCGGTCAGACACGTTTCGCCTCCTGTGGATTTTCTGTTTAAGGAATCATTGCTCAATACCTCTATCCCCCTGAGACGGAATGTGTCGGACCGGATTAGCCTGCGCAGGCTGATCTGGATTGATACATTACGCAGAATCCATAATGTTGTTTTTTATCGTGGAACGGCTCAATTATGTTGAAAGTATAACAGTCAAAGCAATGAACAAACATAAACTAACAATCAGAAATAAAGTTATTATTGATTTAATTACATTTCAATAAATTGTACAATGCAAATACAAATCGAAAAGAATATCGTTATATAAATCACACGGAATCTGCATGTTCAGTCTTACTTGATGAACTGTCTTTCTTCGTTGAAAATGTCGCATACATAGACCTGTTTATTCTCACGTGATCAGTTCATGGGTAACCTTGTTTAAATACAATCTGAAGCGAGTAATGTCCTATAATGAGAAGCATATCTATGTTTCCACAAGTCATTTTAATGCACTTAAATGACTCCACGTTAAACGACAAATGTTTAATTTCTATCGTCAGTCTGTGTTTTACCACGAGAAAGGGTTCACGAACATCGATCCTCATCTACCCACGGATTCCTCTTCCATACAGCAGTTCCGACAGAAAATCATTTTACGTTTAGGCGAGATATCCAGAAAATGTTTCTTCTAGTTAAATAACTTATCATTTACGTACTACAGCTAGTGTTTACATGATTCTTAAAACTAAAAGTTTCGTAACGTGTCTTCGACATGTCTACCCACAACAGTGATGGTATCCTTTTCCAAAAATGAATGTCTCCAATTTAAACGACGACTAAGCCTGAGCATCACACTTGTCTTGAATATAGTCATCTGTATTTAAACTTTGAGTGTTACTTGAACTTCCTTAGCCTGAACTAACTTTATACATTGACTTTCAGATCCAACACAACTATTCATTTTCAAAACACGGCGGTTGACATACATGTTGACCTATCGTGTGTACTGAAGCGACGGCCAATCCGCAATACTTACACTTCTACTAAGAATATGTTCGAGTTAATATTGGCATTTTAAGGTATTACGTCACACCAGATATACAAATTAAGTAGTAATAATCGAGAAATATGGAATTGAAGTTGGAACTCTTTAGCTTCCGTATGTCGTGTGTACACAATGTAATTCGGCGCAGATTTATGCACGCGCGTGACGTCATTCTATTTTAGGTGAGGTCATTCATGAATGGGCTTTTGTAATTTTGTATGTTATTTATTAAAACTAGTTAAAATCAATGTAGATTTACCTGAAACCCTTATTTTACATGCAAGATAAATAGAATATTACGTCCCTGACGTAAGATATGAACTTTATCAGACTCGGCTGTGAGAAAGGATAATTGTCTCGCCAAAGGCTCGCCAATTATCAATTCTCCCAACCTCGTCAGATAAAGTTCATATCTTACGTCAGGGACATAATATTCTCTATTTATCATGCAATGAGCAGATTACGTGACGTATAACACTGGTATGATAAACCTTTTGTTTACATGTCTACTGGTATGATAAACTTTTATCTTTATCAGTCTACTTATTTTTAGAAATGACGTAATCGCTGGAACTACCTTTTCTGAAATATAAATGAGCCGTTCCACCAGAAAATTATCGAACCGGATCAGCCTCAGCATGCCGCGCAGGCTAACCCGGTCAGACACGTTTCGCCTCCTGTGGATTTTCTGTTTAAGGAATCATTGCTCAATACCTCTATCCCCCTGAGACGGAATGTGTCGGACCGGATTAGCCTGCGCAGGCTGATCTGGATTGATACATTACGCAGAATCCATAATGTTGTTTTTTATCGTGGAACGGCTCAATTATGTTGAAAGTATAACAGTCAAAGCAATGAACAAACATAAACTAACAATCAGAAATAAAGTTATTATTGATTTAATTACATTTCAATAAATTGTACAATGCAAATACAAATCGAAAAGAATATCGTTATATAAATCACACGGAATCTGCATGTTCAGTCTTACTTGATGAACTGTCTTTCTTCGTTGAAAATGTCGCATACATAGACCTGTTTATTCTCACGTGATCAGTTCATGGGTAACCTTGTTTAAATACAATCTGAAGCGAGTAATGTCCTATAATGAGAAGCATATCTATGTTTCCACAAGTCATTTTAATGCACTTAAATGACTCCACGTTAAACGACAAATGTTTAATTTCTATCGTCAGTCTGTGTTTTACCACGAGAAAGGGTTCACGAACATCGATCCTCATCTACCCACGGATTCCTCTTCCATACAGCAGTTCCGACAGAAAATCATTTTACGTTTAGGCGAGATATCCAGAAAATGTTTCTTCTAGTTAAATAACTTATCATTTACGTACTACAGCTAGTGTTTACATGATTCTTAAAACTAAAAGTTTCGTAACGTGTCTTCGACATGTCTACCCACAACAGTGATGGTATCCTTTTCCAAAAATGAATGTCTCCAATTTAAACGACGACTAAGCCTGAGCATCACACTTGTCTTGAATATAGTCATCTGTATTTAAACTTTGAGTGTTACTTGAACTTCCTTAGCCTGAACTAACTTTATACATTGACTTTCAGATCCAACACAACTATTCATTTTCAAAACACGGCGGTTGACATACATGTTGACCTATCGTGTGTACTGAAGCGACGGCCAATCCGCAATACTTACACTTCTACTAAGAATATGTTCGAGTTAATATTGGCATTTTAAGGTATTACGTCACACCAGATATACAAATTAAGTAGTAATAATCGAGAAATATGGAATTGAAGTTGGAACTCTTTAGCTTCCGTATGTCGTGTGTACACAATGTAATTCGGCGCAGATTTATGCACGCGCGTGACGTCATTCTATTTTAGGTGAGGTCATTCATGAATGGGCTTTTGTAATTTTGTATGTTATTTATTAAAACTAGTTAAAATCAATGTAGATTTACCTGAAACCCTTATTTTACATGCAAGATAAATAGAATATTACGTCCCTGACGTAAGATATGAACTTTATCAGACTCGGCTGTGAGAAAGGATAATTGTCTCGCCAAAGGCTCGCCAATTATCAATTCTCCCAACCTCGTCAGATAAAGTTCATATCTTACGTCAGGGACATAATATTCTCTATTTATTGAATTCATTTGAAAGTATTGTGGCAAAAGTAGAAAATGACAGAAATTGAAAACTTCTTTTTGCTGTTGACTGAATTGTGTTGTATCCCTTTCAAAAGAAAGAAATGAGATAGAAATTTCGATTGACTCTACATTAGATTAACATTTAGATTTGTTTTTAAATCTCTATATGTTGCATATTTTTAAGAAAGCAATCATACAATTCACATTCTGCATTATTGTTAAAATAATATTCGGAAGTTATACAATAATTCAGAAAGAATGAATGTACTCGCGACTGTAAATCAGTTTACAAAACATTGACTGTAATAGAAACTTTTAAAAACATTGTTTTATAATCCTGCGATATTTGCCATATTCTTGAGATCATTGTGTTATTTCTTCTTCAAAAGAAAATAATGATATAAGAATTTGTATTATATCTACATTGCAATACAATTGGGAAAACGCTTGAAAATAAAACGTCTAGATTGTATTGACATTATTACTCCATTGTCGATTACCTCCCTTGCGATTTTAATATCTATTAAAATGTCACAATGTGACGGATTGTCTGGATATACATCAGATTCTTTATTAAATTCTAACTGGATTACTGTAAATCGTCTGCTTTTATTTGACATATCCAAGTTATTAAAATAAACTCAAAACATCCATCTCCTATTTGTAATTGTATTTCAACAATCTCAACTTATTTATCTAGTTTTACTGTCAGTGAAATCACGTTGCCATAAATAATTGAATATGAATACACTGGAGCCGTGTCTAGTCAGTTCGGGTCTTGTAACTTCTGCACATAGTTAACCCTTTCCCTCATACGACAATTCTGCAGCAGACGACTTCGAACATATGTTGTCAAAAAGTAGAAAATCTCTCTAATTGAATGGATAACCTATAACTAAAAGTGGAAAACATTGTGACAAAAGGAGAAATTGCTCGTTTTGAGCAATTTCTTCTTTTGTCACTATGTTTTCAAAAAGCCGTCTGCTGCAGAGGCGTCAGAAAGCGTCTATATGCCAGAAAGGGTTAAGACTCGGTGCATGTGTACAGTCTCTCCATAGCCATTCAAGTTCTAGTACATAAACATTAGTCCTAGATGTTTTGCAAAATACTGGAGCAGCATCCCGTAACGAACAGTAAAAAAAGACCCCAAATAACAAGAACACTGATCAATGCTATGTGATGATATTAAGCGTCTGAATGCACATCCGTACAGTGAACACTCAAGCGAGCATGTGCACCCACGCGGTCTCAACAGAGCCTTCATCTAAGTAACGCATAGATGCATCCTTCGACATGTGAGAACAGAAGTTCCAATAGTTAAACGCCAATTAACTGTATGTATATGAGCAGTCCTGCAAGAAAACCAACATTGTGGACTCTGTGTAAAGTATCGACCCGGAGTAGCCTAAGCATGCCGCGCAGGCTAACCCGGCTGGACACCTTTCGCCTCCTGTGAATTTTCTGTTTTACGAATCATTTCTCTATACCGCTATCTCCCTGAGACGGAATGTATCGGCCCGGATCAGTCTGCGCGGACTACGCTGGTCTGGTTCGATACATTACGCAAAGGCCATACTGTTGGTTTTCTCGCGGGACGGCTCATATAATCCCGTTACGCAGAGACAATAAGACCAAATACCGCCAAACACGGATCTTTCGTAAGCGATACTATCAAGAGTCTTAACTGCATATCCGTATAGTGAAGACTCGGGCGATCCTTGACATTCGTGCAGTCTCACCAGTATAAATGGTATTAATGGTGTATGTGATAGTATTAATGGTATTAATGGCGTATGTGATAGTATTAATGGTATTAATGTATCCCTCAACAGTGAAAACTCTGGCGAGCATTAGCATCCGCGCAGTCTCGCTAGAGCCGTCATATAGGTTAATCTCAGATGTAGTAACGTATTTACTATAACTGTAGTACCAATAGTTTAACGCCAATATACATATTTAATGATCCCGTAATGACCCCTTATCGACATACACGGCCAATCCGTGAGGGATAATATGCTCATCAGTGTAAACGCAATATAACAATTACAAGGTGGAACTATGCGTATGTTACCGTGACGAACTTTCCCTCATTGGCACTCTTGTTTGTGGGGTAAGCATACATGAAAACATGTTTGTAGTATATATCAGGCTATCTTAAACGTGCCGCCATATCTTTAACGTTCCGCAATATCTTTAACGTGCCGCAATATATTTAACGTGCGGCAATATCTTTAACGTGTCGCAATATCTTTAACGTGCCGCAATATCTTTAACGTGCGGCAATATCTTTAACGTGCTGCAATATATTTAAGGTGCCGAAATATCTTTAACGTGCCGCAATATCTTTAACGTGCGGCAATATCTTTAACGCGCCGCAATATCTTTAACGCGCCGCAATATCTTTAACGTGCCGCAATATCTTTAACGCGCCGCAATATCTTTAATGTGCCGCAATATTTGTAAAGGGCCGCAATAGCTTTAACGCGCCGCAATATCTTTAACGTTTACGCAATATCTTTAACGTGCCGCAATATCAATATCTCTAACGTGCCGCAATATATTTAACGTGCCGCAATATCTTTAACGCGCCGCAATATCTTTAACGTGCCGCAATATCTTTAACGTGCCGAAATATCTGTAACGTGCCGCAATATCTTTAACGTGCCGAAATATCTGTAACGTGCCGCAATATCTTTAACGTGCCGAAATATCTGTAACGTGCCGCAATATCTTTAACGTGCCGAAATATCTGTAACGTGCCGCAATATCTTTAACGTGCCGAAATATCTGTAACGTGCCGCAATATCTTTAACGTGCCGCAATATCTTTAACGTGCCGCAATAGCTTTAACGTGCCGCAATATTTTATGTCGTGGGTAGAGGAGAACGTTACATGTGCCAGTTGATAGAAACGCCTCGCCGCAATCAAAGTATTGTCATCTCTGTGCATGCATTGTAAGATTTAAAACATAAAACTATGTGTATCTTCTTCGGTCAGATGATCACCAACTATGTTGGGATTTTTACACAACATACAAGTATATCACGGGCTCTCTTTAACGTGTCGTCAAGTTTGATATCCTAGGATGAGAAGAGAAAGTTACATGTGCCAATTTATAAGAACGCCGTTCTGGGGAATCAAAGCAGTCTCCTCGTTGAACATACAGTGTAAGAATTACAGCGTATACCTATGTGTATGTTCTTCTGCCATACGGTGACCAATTATTTTGGGCTTATTACACAACATACTAATGTATTCCAGTCTCTCTTAAATGTGCCGTCAACTTTTATGTCCTGGGTGGAAGAGAACTAAACATGTGCCAGTTGATAGGATCGACGATCCAGAATCGAAGTATTCTCATCATTGTGCATAAATCGAGTGGTGGCGTGAAACGGTTGTAACTTAAAACCTATTTTGAAAACCCCAGTTTAGGGACAATTTTGACCCTTTTGTAAATAATGCAAATTTAGGTGCCATTGCTCAGAACGAGCAATGGCACCTAAATTTCCATTGTTTACCAAGAAAAATTATTTAACGCTTATAAAGACTTTATGGCGAGGTAATTCACCTTGGTAAAAAAAAAACAATCATTTAGTTACAACCGTTTCACGCCAAGCCCTCGACATTGTAAGATTTACAACTTAAAACTATGTGTATATTCTTCTGTCAGATTATGACCGGTTATGTTGGGATTATTACACAACACACTGGTATATCAAATGCTCTCTTTTACGTGCCGTCCACTTTTATGTCGTGGTAAAAAGAGAACTGAACATGTGCCAGTTGATATGAACGCCACTCCGGAAACAAAGCATTCTCATCACTGTACATACAATGTAAGATTTATAGCGAATCTTCAGTCAAACGAAAACAAATTATGTTGCGCGTGGTAGACAAGAAACTAGTGTATTCCAGCCTTGTGTTGTTGTTAACATTCTATTCGAGTGTAGAGGGGAACGTTAAATGAGCCGTCCCATGAGAAAACCAACATTGTGGACTGTGCGTAAAGTATCGACCCGGATCAGCCTAAGCATGTCGCGCAGGCTTACCCGGATAGACACTGTTCGCCTCTTGTGGATTTTCTGTTTCAGGAATCATTCCTCTATACCTATATCCCCCTGAGACGGAATATGCGGACAGCGCAGGCTGATCTGGGTCGATATATTACGCAGAGGCCATACTGTTGGCTTTCTCGCGGGACGGCTCAAATGAGCTATAGCATAGGACCAGCGCTCTAAAAGAAAAGCATTCACATTAATAAATAACGAAGCACATTCCGAGTCACATTAAAACTTCTTGATTCAAATTGCATTGGGTCGTTGAGGGAGATGTATGGCTTGTTCCGTTCTCTTTGATAGTTGTACATCTCAGTGAGTGACTGATGTCGCAATATTGGGATTGTAGTTTGTCTGCATTTATAGATGTTGTGCGATGCCAGAAGCGTTTTTATATTACAGAGTATCGTCTGTGTTCATGCTGGTGTATATCCTTATCTAACACTCAAACCCAATGTTATGGGTTTTCAAAATATTAAAATCACCGAGACGATTCTTTAGTGCACCAACAACATATGGTGGAGAAAGAAGAGAGATAGTGTGGGGGAATCTTCCAGTTTACTCCCGTGTATCTAGTCCTCTAAGTCTTTGACGGCGTTTTTGAGACAAATATTGTTAGAACAGTTCATGTCGCAGTTATCGTGTTCGACCATGCAGAGCCCACGTATCTCAGTTGGTAGCGACGCGGTCTGTCAATGCAAGTTGGCATATTAGAACCCCAGCTATGCCGTCATTATGCTTGAAGTTAAACGAAATAAAACACACCAAAAACGTGCAATTGGCCTGCAACTATTTGACTAATAGTTGAATAACAGCCAGTTGCTTTGCCAGTCTGCTGTGCGAAAGCCAGAGATCACATAAACAAGTGAACCGCCCGTCATATGAATTAAAACCTGTTGAAAACGGCGTTCAACCCCCAATCAATGAAGCTAGTTTGTTTGAAAGTATACATATTTATATATTAAGAATGCTAGAATCCCTGTTTTCGCTAAAACAATTACGGACGTTTTATGTTCTTTCAAAGATAAAGACACTACATTGCGCTACTTTTCAAATAAAAACAAAAATCGATGCTTTTCTAAAACACAATCTTCAGGAATTTACAACCATTGAATATCAATATCAGAAACAGCTTACGCGCGATCTAATCTGAATATGCACTGTTCGCCAATTAGTAAGTTTAAAGAAACTTGTTTTAATCAGTTTCTTCTTGGGTCCTTAGAACATGTGCGCATTTAAGGTTTTTTCAACACGTTTATATAACACATTAATCTTTGTTTTACCGGATTATCGTTAAGCTCAGAAAATGTATTCCAAGCCACATTAATTTAATGTCTTGATTTAAATTGTATTGTGTCGTCGAGAGAGCTGTAATTTTGTCTTGTTATCAAAGACGCTGCTGTGCTTACATCCATGGCGGATTTTAAACTTTAGGCGTGCCTTTAAGTTTCTTGCGTCACGCCTAGTACTGGTTTGTTTAACCAGGGATCATGAATAAGTGAACTGTCGCCGTGATATAACTTAAATAATGTTGAAAGCGGCGTAAAACCCCAATAAATAAAATAAATAAATTCTTGCTTCACAATTGACAAGTTAAGTCTCGAGTGAGAAGTAAACGAACCTGATTTATAAGGGGGCAGCTAGACTAGCACATGGGATATGTGGAATCGGCAATGAATGTCTCGAGAACTTGACTGTTCATATGACATGCGCCAATCCTTTATTGAGAGAAGAACACAAGTTCATGCCATATACTGTCATCTGAAAGAAACTCTCAGCGCAATAAATATATAATGGATTTCTTCTACCAATTACTGAGAACCAAAATGAGATGTATTCAATTGGCGAAACAGAAGCAATTGTGTGTCAACGGAAATGCCATTGAAATAATTGGTTGCCAGAATATGACCACTTGTAGTTTTCATGGTCTCTTGTATTATAATAGCTAGGATTATTAAATAGGTTGCCCTGAGGTTTAGCGCTGCTCTCAGTTGTTTTTAGGGTCAGTTAACCTTAGCGTACATGTATTGTCTTTCATACAACAATCGTCTGGGACATCGTGTTACCTTTTTATATATATACTTTATGAATCCCCCTCCTGGACAGACAGTTTTCGCCTCCTGTGGATTTTCTGTTTCATGAATCGTTACTCTATACTTCTATCCACCTGGGAAGGAATGTGTCGGCACGGACTGCACAGGCTGGTCTAGGTCGATACATTTCGAAGAGTCCATGATGTCGGTTTTCTTCCGGGACGGCTCATATTATGCGCTTTCATTCGTGGCATTGGACTCTGCAGAATGAATCTTATTTCTGATGTAATATTTGTATTTTCGATTGAAACGCCCACGTCTATCCTGATGGAGTGTCCTGAGATAAGACCTTATTTCACAGCCAAGGTTTGCCTAATCGCCAATAGATAATGAGTAAGTGTATTGTTTCTGAGATTTATTTAAAAAAAAAAACTATAATTTAAAACGGCGAAAATGTATAATCCCAATAAGAAATAAATCAGAAAAGCTGCTACGCCTTTTTCAATAGCCAGTTCTGGAATTCTTGAAATTAAACGATATATTCGAATGTTCACATGTGTTTACTAGTTATCTGTACTAAAGTAATTAGTAATTGCTGTTGATTATATTAGTTAAAACATACATTTGCAAGGTGGAGCTATATATGTAAAAACCTTAAAGTTTAGTGAAGGCATATATACTGTTTATCAGTATTGATTGTTTGATGTTTTACGCCGCTTTCAACAATTGTTCAGTTATTTGACGTCGAAATCCTGGATATATTACCAGTATTACTGGTATTTTTATCCTGATACCAGCAGGGGCATAGATAAGAGGGATAAGAAACTTAGTTGCATTATATAAATATTGCATGGCTTCCAGTGTGACAGTACATATTGTCAACATGAGGAAAATACTGTTACCCGAGTCGATACTTTCGCAGTCAAAACAGTTAGTTTTCTGGTGGAACGGCTTATTTATATTTCAGAAAAGTAGTTCCAGTGATTACGGCATTTCTAAAAATAAGTAGACTGATTAAGATGTAAACAAAAGGTTTATCATACCAGTGTTATACGTCACGTAATCTGCTCATTGCATGATAAAAAATATTTTAATATGCTATATGTTTTCATAATATTGTATCCTTATGAATGTCAGTCTATTAATTTTGGAACAAAATTAATAAAATTCAGAAATCACAATACCTGTGTCTTTTAAACCAGTCATTGTTCAAAATACAAGGAAACTCCAGTTGTTCAATATATCTCTAACCTTAATTGAAAGTTTAAGCTTTCAGAATATGTATGTTTTGATTATGTGCCAAACGTGACTTCAAAGTTTTATTTGCTACAGAATTTGAAAATTTGGATAATTTTATTTCTCCATGTGATATTTGAACCAGATAACAGGTGTACAGGTGGAGTTGCTTATCCCTCTTATCTACGTCCCTGATACCAGCCATTAAGTCGTAATGTTTAACCCGCGAGCATCAAGGAGGGCAGCTGTTACTATCAATGTTTAAGTCTTTGGTACGACCCGGTTGTTGATCGAATCTTCGACCTCCGGCATCCGAGGCGGTTCGCTAACATAAGTAAGGTTTATGTAAATCTGATCACAAGTTCGAGCTCAGGTATTTATTCAAGTTTAGAGGTTACCGACCCAAAATACAAGAAACAGGTTTCAATACTTTATATTTGGTCGAGTGGTTAGCGTCGGGGATTTTGAAACCGGGTGTCCCTGGTTCGATCCCTTAGTCGCGGCACTACGGTCATGGTGGAGTGCCCATGGGCAGAGCACATTTTCTAGCCTAGTACTGGCGCCGTGATATAACTGAAATAATGTTGAAAGCGGCGTAAAACCCCAATAAATAAATAAATTCAATACTTTAGTCACGATTATCGACAGAGCCTTTGTCCATTTATACATTATATACATATGGCAAACTTATATATATAGAAAAATATATAACGCATAAAACATACTCGTTAACACGTTTGTTTAGATAGACTGTGCACAATGTGCCTATGAGTATACCGTACTTAACAATTTACATATACTATCAATAATACAAACATTACAAATATCAACTTATATATATTTTATTTTTTAAACATTGCCAGCGTATGAAGCCATTGTAATTTACACAAAACATATAGTTGCCATTAAATGAAAAAAACAGTATTATACAGCATATAAACAAGTCCATTTTCAAACTTTTTAAATGTAAAGAGATCGCATGACTTGCAAACATGCATTACATAAATGCGCAAGTTATGCATTATAATCTGAACGCAAATCAGATCTCTGTGGATATGTTATTGATTAAGATATACGAATATAATAACATTAACATCTGGATGCGTAAATTCGCGAGAGTTCGTGACTTAAGTCCCACGTGACCATATATAGGTTCGTGATTGCTATCCCATTGGCATAGTAACGGAAATGGATAAGAATAACACAATCCAGAAATGGGAAAAAACGAAAGTAGTATCTCAGTCGTATTATCAAAGATATGATTGCATGCGCGGATGTTATGTCTAAACACATATACAGTAACTCCTTCGCTGCAAACGGAAATATAAGGATTTTGAAAACAATGCAGACTTCAGGTGAGACAGCTGAAGGGCTAAAGGCACGCGTACACTTTAAAACCTGCATGGATGTGCGCACTGTCTTTTTTTGCTGCCAAAGGCAATGAAAGGCGTTTGCAAACAATGCAGAGTTCAGGTGAGACAGGTCGTAACGAGCTGTCTCTCCTGAAACCTGCATTGTTTGCCCCTTACACATTCAATTTTTACCGAACCTCCTGTTGGACGAAAAATGGAGTAGTCCAATTTTCAACTTTGAAGAATCGACTTGGTTAAATGCGACAGTGTAAGAGTTAAAACGGAGGTATTATAATTATGTTAGGGCAATTTCTGCAATATAGCAGAAACTCTTACATGCAATGTCACCTGGGCATCCATCTGCCATATTGATCTGACGTTTTTGCTTGCGCGTGAATTATGCGCTTCCAGACAAATTGGCAGTTATATTACGTTATTTTCTGGGTACATCTTGACACCTATGCGTCAATCGTAATGATATTCCCTACAGGTCAAATTACGCTAAATACATCTGCTGACTTGCTGATCTACTATACTAGTAAGTCCCTAAAAAAAACTTTGTTTGCATAGAAATGAGTGTATACCATCACCACAATGTATTGAATACATGACATAGAGTTTAAATGCATTGTGAATGTGTATAGGATGCACTGGAAATGATTGATTTTATCACTTTTAGTAGTTTGACCTTGTTTGAAAGTGAAAGTAGAGAATGCTAAACACCGGTTTTGTCCGGGCCCGATTTGGTCACAAATGACGATTACCATTTTCGCTTGGTGAGTTCTTTCTTGCACAATGCATTACCCCCACATTATCTTTGATTGTTTTAAAGCTAGGAGGTAACTCTTTTCAATGATATGTGGTGTTTTACATGAGAAACGTTTAGAAAGTGTGACAATTGAGGACTGAAACTGGTCGATTTACATGGAAACAAAGGAGGATTTGTGTTGGTGTATTGTAACCTACAACGCAACCCTAAGCGCCAAGGAGGGAAGCACATTTTATTACTTTTATATCCTTTCTCACATACAGGACACTTTCTGACGCCTCTGCAGCAGATGTATTTTGAAAACATTGTAACTAAAGTATATTATTTTGTCCTTTCGCCACAAGCTTTCCAACTTTATTCGATACTTTAGATTTCGGATTTTACAGATATTCCATAGTTTTGTAAAAATGAGTTCAAAGTCGTCTGCTACCCGATCTGTTGTATGTGGGAAAGGGTAAAAGTATTTTGTATGACCCGACTGGAGATCAAACAGTAGTCTCCCGCTCCCAAAACGCATCATGGAGGCTTGGATTTGACAGTCTTAATGTCTTAAGAGCGTCGGCCTCTTGTTCCAGAGGTCCCGGGGTTCGAATCCCGTGATGAGCGGGTTCTGCCTTTTGGATTTTTTCAACACAAACGGCTCGAGTACTGGTTAAGTATCCAGGAAGCAGACATCGAGCGTAATTAATATAAGCTTAAAGCTTGTTTCGCAATCGGTGTAGAATAAATTAAGTTTAAACTTAAACTTAATTTCTTATCAAGTTCGAACCGCCTATGTGGTGCAGTGGTAGAGCATCCACCTCGGGTACGGAGCGTCGCGGGTTCGATCACAGGCCTAAAGTCATACCGAATACTTTAACAGTGGTAGTAATGACTGCCCTCTTTGGCACTCAGGGTTGTGGAGTTATCATTCGTTAGAACTCGCTGATATAAGGATAACTGCGCCTGTAGTACTGGAATTTACCGAGGAAACGACACGTGATATAACTAAAAAAAATTGTTGAAAGCGGCGATTAGTCAAAACATATAGACAAACAACCTTGCAATGCAAACTTAACACTTCGCACGTTCGCGCAGACCCCACTTTAAGTGACGCGACAAATATAACAACTACAAAAGATACAGCGTGATATATATGGAAAATTGCACGAACCTTTTGATTGCGTGTTCCAGTACAATGTTCATGTACAATGCTGGCGACGGTATAATCTTTGCTTACTAAGCTCCGTAATGATAACCTCGCGTACTATGGCGTGTCGACCCTATTCTCACTTTGTAGACGCATTTGTGACGTTTCTGCAGCAGACGACTTTGAAAACATTGTGACAAAAAGAAGAAATTGCTCTAAACGAGCAATATCTCCTTTTTGCCACAATGTTTACAACTCTATTAAATAATACTAATATAATCTTCAATCTAAAGAGGTTTCCCCCCCCCCCCCCCCCCCTCCCCCCCCCCCCCCCCAAAAAAAAACATCAAATGTTTTCAGAGTAGTCAGCTGAAGATTTGGTGTAAGTGGTGCCGGTGTTTAACCCTTTCCCTCATATAGACGCTTTCTGACGCTTTCTGACGCCTCTGCAGCAGACGGCTTTTTGAAAACATAGTGACAAAAGAAGAAATTGCTCAAAACGAGCAATTTCTCCTTTTGCCACAATGTTTTCCAATTTTAGTCATAGGTTATCTATTCAATTATAGAGATTTTCTATTCTTTGACGAAATATGTTCAAAGACGCCTGCTGCAGAATTGTCGTATGAGGGAAAGGGATAGCGCTAAAACATGGAACATTGATAACAAACGAGATCTCGTATGATTTGTAAATATTCTAAGTTTGATAAGCTGGATTATACGGCCATCCATTCGTCGTGTATAGTATAACAAAACTACTAGGTTAAAATAGTTTTAAATTTGTTTTGAAAAGGACTCGTTCCAATATGCAAACATATCCGTAGCAGACGACTTTTAGGCCACAAAGGACAACTACATGTAATAAAAACATTAAAATAATAATTTGAAAGCATTGCGGCTAAATTTTAATTTGCTAATCATGAGCAGTTTCTCCTTTTGCTATAATGTTTTCAGAAGGTGTCTGCTGCAGATTTGTCACACTGTGTATACGAATTATAAATGCTTAACGCCTTTCAATGGATGAACACATAACGACATCATTGAATGTATGATATTTAGATGTAGAATGCGTGTTTCTTGTTTTTTAACGTCGTTTTGAATAGTTTAATAGTTAAATCACAGGCGTCAAAGTTTTCATTTGAGAAAAAAAAAATGTTTTGGTTTTTCATTGCTAAGATACTACAAATAGTGTAATTGTATGGTCCTTATGCTGTAATAATATCGTATGAGAACATTCGGGGAATCCGACACAGGATCGTGTTATTATAAAATAACCTATCCGTATGGTATTATATAATTAAGGAATGGAGAGCTTTGTTTTCGTTTTCATGGGGGTATGAACAAAAAAACCTGATCACTCTCTATGAAATCGCGAAGCGGTTTCATAGAATGTGTGATCAGGTTTTTTTGTTCATACCCCCATGAAAACGAAAAAAACCCGCTCCATTCCTTATATTTTAGCATTAATATGGCTATTTCAGTGAGTAATATAACATAATAGTATTTTACAACTGTATTTTCCATAATACAGCACGTCGCCAATTTTTGTTATTCATGAGGTTATGAACAAAGTATTTCAGCCAATCACAGACAAGCAAAAGTGATGAACACAAAAAAAAATAAAATATAAAGTAATTATTATTATACCATATGAACCATATATTTTCCCCATTTTTTCCTCAAATTGAAACTCGGACGCCTGTGGTCATATCAGGACGTGTCGAAATCCGCTGTGGTCGAGTGGTAAGCGTCGTGGATTTCGAAACCGGGAGTCCCGGGGTTCGATCCCCGGTCGCGGCACTTCTGTCATGGTGGAGTGCCCTTGGGCAAGGCACATTTTTTAGCCTAGTACTGGATTGTTTACCCATGAATAAGTGAACTGTCACCGTGATATAACTGAAATAATGTTGAAAGCGGCGTAAAACCCTAATAAATAAATGAATAAATCAAGACGTGTCATGGACAATTGGAGTATTTCAAAATGACATCACAATAACACTTATTTGAAATGACTGTGTTATTATAATCACACTCGCTAAACAAATCATTTAGCAATTTTGTTCAACAAGCAGTGGTTGCCAGCGGCCTTGTATGATTATTGTAATTGCATTTGTTCGGGAACCATATGTACATTACTAGGTGAACCGATTTCATTTTATGAAGGGAACCTTGAAGGAAAAATGATTGCTAATTAAACTGACACGCCTATTAACCCTTTAGCCGCTAAAATTACTTAAAGGCCGAGTGCGCAAGCTGATCTTAGTCGATACATTACGCAGAGTCCATACTTTTGGTTTTCTCGTGACACGGTTCATATGTATCCAACAACGCTGTTAAAATCCAACTTAAGGATGTACTGAACTGAAAAGTGGATTTTTCATAATATTTAACTTTTGTTGTAACAGTGTTTTTTTGAAAGTTTGATGTATGTTAAATAGAAAATCCACAAAAAAAGGTAGGGTAGTGGGCTTTATTTCGGCTAGAACAATTTATGAAAGCCTTATGATATGCATTGTTTTGCTATTTCAGCACATGAAACAAAAACAAGTTTTCACGCAAATTACCAATATTTGAAAGATGATATGCTAATTGTTTGTTTTCTTGTGGTTGTGGTTTAAATCTCATTCTGAAGTTATTTTATCCATATCTTTGAAAGTTCATGTGATACGTTGTAATTAAACCTAAAAAATAGAGACTTTTTTTCCCTAATGAGAACCCATATTTGTCAGGTGTAAGAATAGACAAATTTAAAACTTTGAAATAAGGGAAAAACATATTAATAATATTTAACTTTTTCTGAAACTTCTTCAGATTATTGCAATAACTATCATTTATAAAAATTTAAAAGGAAAAGTATATGTAATTGTGCAAAATTTTCAGATTTTCTTGTCTGAATGGCTAAAAAATGTTAAAATATGAATAAATATTTATTTATTTTTCAAACATATCTTCAAATGTCATAAAAGTTTTCCAATATTTTCTACTTTGTTTCAAAACAATATGATACTATACAAGTTCTAGATTAAAATTGATATATATTGACTTTAATATGTTCTTTTTACCCAGTTATATTTCTTAATCAAACATGGCAACTGGATAGCGGCTCACGAACAATTGGAAGGCTCCCGAAAAAAAAAGGCCCTTTGTCTCAATTTTTAAGCATTATAAAAAGGTAAAATGACTAAAAAGGTTTTAATTGTCAACAAAATCAGAAGATTTAATAACAATGTAACATTTTTTTTTTTTTTTAAATTTCAACTTCTCAGTTCAGTACAATCTGCATTATCTCGGTTACATGAGGATGCCATGCTCTTCTTGTGTTATTTTAATTATTCTGTGGACGTGTGTTCAAATCTTTCTAAATTTAATTTAATTAAGCATTTCCCTCATATAGACGCTTTCTGACGCCTCTGTAGCAGACAGCTTTTTGAAAACATAGTGACAAAAGAAGAAATTGCACAAAACGTGCAATTTCTCCTTTTGCCACAATGTTTTCCACTTTTTGTCCATTCAATTATAGATATTTTCTATGTTTTGACAAAATACGTTCAAAGTCGTCTGCTGCAGAATTGTCGTATGAGGGAAAGGGTTAAGCAAGACCACCTATGATTGTGTCAATAGTCTGATAGAATGACATCAACATACTGTACACATCCTCGGTACCCAGGCTATTCATAAACTATCATCTATTTTATGAATAGCCTGGATACCGAGGATGACGTTACACTGTTTGGGCGTAAAGCATCGATATATTGCTGTTTTATAACTCCCTATACTGTATAGATGTTATTGTATTATGGGTAATAAAATGTTGTAATTGAATAAAGAAATGAATACACAATACAGGCGGGCATTCGGAAATCCTATTCAACTACCTGGGGGCTAACTAACTAACAGCTTGTATCCATCGTAGTCTTGATTGATTGAGGCTTAACCCTTTCCCTTATCCGGCAATTTTGCATCAGACGACTTTGAACATATTTTGTCAAAAATTAGAAAATCTCTAAAACTGAATGGATAACCTACGACTAAAAGTGGAAAACATTGTGGCAAAAGGAGAAATTGCTCGTTTTGAGTAATTTCTTCTTTTGTCACTATGTTTTCAAAAAGCCGTCTACTGCAGAGGCGTCATAAAGCGTCTATATGTGGGAAAGGGTTAAAACGTAATTTTCAACAACTTTTTCAGTCATATCACGGCGACCAGTTCACCTACTCACATGTGTTTCCTAGCTTTCTCACACCAGTATACCACACAACAGTCTTTCCAAGCAACTGGCTTCTTTGCCACATAGATTGTTAAACAACCCATTGGTGAAAGACGAATGTCGCATGTCACAGGGACTTTTGTCAAACGTCGGAATGTTGGCCGAGCTGCGACTCGAACTGACAACCCCATGGATTGACAGCCCGCGTCGCTACCGACTGAATTACCGGGGCTCGGCTTAAACAAAGAAAGTCTCGTGACAAATACAGTGGCGGATTTAGCAGGAGGCCTATCGCCCTAGCTATAGGGTTTCCTAGCTTTTTCACAACAGTATACGACACAACAGTCTTTCAAAGCAACTGACAGTTAGTTAATTAGTGAAATAGAATTATATGTGAAACCTGTGGTATTGATATCACGATATGATGCACACACATTTTATATTTTCATTTTGATTCAATAAATTTAATTAAGCGAAACAATATTTTTAAGACCAGTGAACAAGACTAGACATCTTTTTATTTATAAGCTACAATGTTACACAATAAATCACATTCATAGCTTTAAAACACTGTCCCACCAAAATGTCTGGAAGGGTGATAATGTTTAAGAATGACAACAACTTTGTGTCTGTTAAGTTGTTGTTTTATAGGACATTTCAGAGCTTTCATTAAATTGTACAATACTTTCATTTGATGTTGCCTTTCAAGTCTGAATGGGGTGAGAATGTTGTCTTTTCCTCAACGCTTATTGACGCCGCGTGGAAGCGCGGCGTCAGTATGGGATAGGTTTTACTTTTGTATCATGGGGTGACGTAATCGAAAAAGGAGCAACTAACATTATTACTGTTAAGAAAAACTCTGTTATATGTTTGAAAAAAAACCAAACCTTTATGAATAAATATATTGTATAAAATGATTTAAGAAACAGCATGTCTTCTACAGTTATTACAAAACTTTAGACACATGTAATGGGTATTTAATAACTTTCCCCTAACTTCCTAGGCTACGCTTTTTTATAGTTCGGTTTACGACCCGATTCATCAAAGCCCAGAAAAAAGTTTCTGGCGATGTTTTTGCCTATTTACAATATTGAGATTTTTAAATAAACGGGTAATCTTGAAAAAATCAATGATGATTCATTTTAATAACTACATATTACAGTATCATTCTAGAAACTGTAAACACAACGTTAACCCAACTATGCAATAGGCATGGCCGTAACGTGACCCGTTCTATTATTTGTAAATGCAGCATGTCATCGCTTGACGATTTTGGTCATTCTTATTTAATAGACGACAAGGTGTCATCGGTTCCCATAGAGTAATTAAGATGTCTCTGCCTCCTTCCGTTATGAATAATTCGCTGTTTTCACGATTTCATCCGATTTCTAAAATTCATTGGATTCGTACCAGGTTTTTCATGTTTCGTTCGAGATGAATGATTCGTACCAACTGGTTTTCGCTATTTGCTCTTGGGGAACTGACTTGACCATTTTCTTTTGTTTATTTTTCTGTTTTCTACTGGCATGTTAACTTATAACTAGAGGCAATAAACCTTACTATATGTTAATATTTAAGCACCTATAGTTTTTTTTATCTAATGGATCTAAAACAGTTTATTGGTAACAAAAAGTTGAGAAACTTCAGCTTGTACGACACATTATAGTTGCAGTGAATGTTAAACAAACCGTAAACCAAATGGTTTCAGGACTAAACTTGTCATTTCACGAATAAACTTCACATGCTGAATATCACATAGATCGTAGCATATACAACGATTAATCCCTACGTTTCTGCTCTTGGTACCTTATTATATAGGCTATGGTAGCCAGGTGAGTAATATATGCACACATTGGCCTTCTTCTTTAAAATTAAGGGACATTTGGCCTTCTTGTTCGAAATATTTACATCCTGTCTTCTTGCACAGGTTATTTAAATATACTGAACTGCATCTGCTTCCTTTAAGTCATGCTTCAAAATCATGAGCGGCGTCTTTGATGCTTTGCATCAAAATTCTTCTTGTTTAACTATGAACGAGAATAACCCTTTTCGCCACACAATAATCTTCACCAAGCACATATACACACATATAGAAAATGTCCATGAATGAACATGTTACTGTTTAGTATAATTTATGAACATTGGAGGAAAAAGAGCGATTGCTCAATATGAGCAAGGTTTTTCCTTATAGCATGATGTTTTCAAATTATCAAATGAGTCGAGTTTTGAACTGACCAGCCCCATGTTACATGTCCGCACCCTACCGACGGGGTTATAGCCTTTTCACCATACACACATATAAAACAGTTACTTATATTGGCGGGGGCTACATTTGGTTTGATTGATTGTATTGTGTTTTTCATCTTTTCCAACAATTTCTAGGTAAGCTACAAGTTCTACTTGCGTATTTATCCTGACACCAGCCAGTCAGTCGTAATGCTTACTCCGCAACTTTGACCGCCAAAGAGGTCAACTAATACTACCGTGCGTTTAGTCTTTGGTTTGACCCGGCCGGGCATCGAACGAACCCGCGACCTACCGTACCCGAGGCGGACACTCTACCTCGGTATCGAAAGATATAAGCATTAGAGAAATGATTGATCGTGATTCGCATGCATACTGTATGTCAACAATTGTTCTCAGGGTCAAATTCCTTGAACATTAACTTTGAATGTTCTGGGGAGTCTGTGTTGACGCACGGGCTCGTCTGAGACTTGTGATATCAAAATAAAGCACAGAGATTGTTTTCGTTATTCAATTTAATATATCTATAGGTGCTACCTATTTACGAAAAAACGCAAGAAATTTAAACAAAAATTAAAGAGCATACTTTGGCCATAAAAAATGATTTATAAGTAATTGACTAGACAATAATAATGTTAATGTCATGTTTCTTGCATTATCAAAACATATTTGGAATTCGTATTGCTGTCGTCTATTATTACGAACAGAAAATAATAAAGAAAAGACTTTCAGAAAATCAAGGAATACATTTATAATGGGTCCATTGTTTACCAAGTAAAATGATTTTACGCTTATAAAGACTTTATGGCGAGGTGATTAACCTTGGTAAAAAAATACCAATTTAAGTTACAACCATTTTACGCCAAGCCCTCGATTTATAAAAGGCTTGTCATATTTTAACCAGATGTTATCGAAATAGTCTTCAGCAAATTTGTTGTTGGTGGAAAAGGGTTAATGCTGTTCTTCTTCAATGGCATTGAATACTTCATTCTGAGGTCATATTTCGCCAAATAAATCCGCAGCCATGCCAAAATAGTCCCTAATACAACTTAGAAATGAGTATATGTATACCATCACCAGTATGCACTAAATGCAGTACAGTGTGATTACGCTATGTATTCAATATGCGACAATTGAATTAACACGTTCTAAACGCAGTTCACACATAGGAATCACCTCAAACTGTAACTATTGCAGGGTCAGTTAATATGGAACGATGCAGTACAGTGTGATTATGTTGTGTATTCAATATGCGACAATTGAATTAACACGTTCTAAACGCAGTTCACATATAGGAATCACCTCAAACTGTAACTATTGCAGGGTCAGTTAATATGGAACGATGCAGTACAGTGTGATTCTGCTGAGTATTCAATATGCGACAATTGATATTACTAGAATGGTGTTTTATCCTTTCCAAAAGTCAACAAATCTGTTGAAGATGTTTTTGAATACATCTATGCAAATTGATCGAAACTTACATTGTGAGCAAATACCTCTTTTTGATATTTAAACAATCGTCAGCATAACAGACATCAAGATGCATCTTCATAAGGGAAATGCCTAAATCAGCTAAAGCCAACATTGAAACAAAATCACAACGTTGTTACACCACCATTCTGTGTTATTGCCCGGATTTCAATAATTATGTTGGCAATCTGCAATATTAGACGTTCCAGGGGAAAATCAACAGTGTGGACTCTTTGTAAAGTATCTGCCCGGATCAACCTAATCATGCCACGCAGGTCAGACACTTTTCGCATCCTGTGTTTTTGTTTTGTTTCAGGAATCATTACTTTATACCTAACTTCCCCCCGATACGGAATGCGTCGTCCCGGATTAGCCTGCGCGGATTGCGTAGACAGATCTGGATCAATACATGACGCAGAGTCCAATACTATTGGTTTTCTCGTGGAACGGTTCATAACATCTTGGCAAGGACGGTCTCCACATCTAGAGAACTTCCGGACAATTTGGCACGCAACACGAATTCACTGGCCGCTGCAAGAAGTTATAATTGTTTTATGACCAATGCTTCCGTTTATTACCATTATATGTTTGTTTTAACCCTTTCCCTCATATAGACGCTTTCTGACGCAGAATTGTCATATGAGGGAAAGGGTTAACAGAATGATGATATGCTTTAAGGGACCATGAACCTTTATGTCCGCCTTGCAAACGTGGGTCGGAAAAATCTCCGGCTAAAATAGTAAACCGAATAATTTGGATATATTCGTAAACTCCATTTAGGAAGAGATGACGACTTTGAAAATATTTAGTCAAACAATAGAAAATCTCTATAATTGAATGGATAACCTATGACTAAAAGTGGAAAACATTGTGGCAGAAGGAGAAATTGCTCGTTTTGAGCAATTTCTTCTTTTGTCACTATGTTTTCAAAAAGCCATCTGATGCAGAGGCGTCAGAAAGCGTGTTTATGAGGGAAAGGGTTAACAACTACACTGACTCGTTTCCCCGGAATTAATCTCTTCCTAAATGGAGTTTACGAATACATCCGAATTATTCCGATTCAGTTTACGAATACATCCGAATTATTCCGATTCAGTTTACGAATTCATCCACATTAATCCGATTCAGTTTACGAATACATCCGAATTATTCCGATTGCCGGTTTTATTCCGTTTACTATTTTAGCCGGAGATTTCCGATTGCAGTTTTTTTCCGACCCACGTTTGCAAGACGGAAATAAAGGTTCATGTTCCCTTAGGTGGCAGGGGACACATTCGGATTTGGCCCCTGTCGATATTTTATATATTACGTCTGCTTGAAAATGAACTGATTTCTTAACTATATAACACTATATGGCATTGATTTCTTTATTGACTTCTATCAATTGATGCATACAAAATGTGGAGAAAATACGAACATTTGTATATGCTAGCTCATATCATGTTGAATAGCTTTCCAACGGGAGGTCAATCTCAGTATCATTTGAGACTGTTGTGTGACGAGAATTCAGGTATTTAAAATAAGTTTTTCTACTAGAAGAATACGGATGACATGGTATTTTGCATACATTTCCTGGTTATGCATTGCTTGATTATTAAGTAAGTGTGCTTCAATTTTCTTTTGCATGTTTCCAGGAAGTAAGGACATGATTAGAAAATCTGCTGAAATAGTGTCATTTTAGCCCTCATTTTGGGTAGGTGGGATAGAATACACAGGGTTTGAAATTGTGTTCAGTTCTATCGAGTTGCTCAAATGTTACATGATTTTAAAAAACCTGTTATATGCCATATATTGAGATATAGTTTTGACATTGTGATGGATGCTGTTTTGGAGAATTTCTCAAATAACATTTATTGGTCCGGACAAACTGAAAAGTTGCAAGTTTAGGGGTCCCCTGCCACCTTAAAAGCATATTATCATTCTGTTAACAACTACACTAGCTCGTTTCCCCGGAATTCACCTCTTCCTAAAAGGAGTTTACGAATATATCCGAGTTATTCCGATGCTTTTATTCGGTTTATTATTTTAGCCGGAGATTTCCGATTGCAGATTTTCCGACCCACGTTTGCAAGACGGAAATAAAGGTTCATGTTCCCTTGAAGCATATCATCATTCTGTTGAGTATGATAAATCTGAAATTCAAAATGTTACACTCTGAAACGTGTCATCTGTCTTAACTTAACGTCTGCGTCTAATGACTTATGCGAACAATTATTGGTTAAAGATATATTAGACGAAAAGGGCAACTTTATAAGTTTAACATTTATAGAAAATAGTATTGGTAAAAAAATAAACTTTTTATCTTTCTATGGACTTAGAAATACAGTTAACGTTTTCATTACAAAGAACAACTTTTTAAAAACGGATAATTCGCTTTCTGGATATAACAACCCTTCCATTAACTTCTATTTAAATCCAATTTTAACTAAAACAGACACTAATAAATATGTCTATAATACATTAATACATAATCAAGAAGTACCTACCAGTCAGATTAAATGGACTTCTTTGTATCCAAATTCCAACATTGATTGGAAAATAACATATGGTAATATTTAAGATGTACAAAAGACACTTATATTCAATGGTTTCAAACAAGAATAGTTCATAGAATAATAGCAACAAATTCTTATCTTATTTAAAATGAAATTAGTCGAAACAAATTTGTGTTCTTTTTCTGAATCAAACGAAGAAACTGTAATACATCTGTTCTATGAATGCGAAAAGGTAAAACCTTTACTACAAATGATTTAACATAAGATTAGGGAACTAGATCAAACTATACAAATGACTAATGCGAAAAATTGAGATCGAATACTAATAACTCTAAATAGGGATATTATTTCAAAAACCACCATGCGATCTCCAAACAATATGTGCGTATGTGCTTAAAGGTCCGTATCGGCGAGACGATTATTTTGAGTACCCACAACATGCGGTTTAAATAAGATATATGAGCCGTCCCGTTAGAAAACCAACATTGTGGACTGTGCGTACAGTATCGACCCGGATCAGCCTAAGCATGCCGCGCAGGTTTACCCGGATATACACGTCTCCCCTCCTGTGGTTTTTCTGGTTCAGGAATCATTACTCTATACCTCTATTACTCTTAGACGGAATGTGCCGGCCCGGATCAGTCTGCGCGGACAGCGTAGGCTGATCTGGGTCGATACATTACGCCGATGCAATAATGTTGGTTTTCTCGCGAGACGGCTCATATATTGCGGAGCAAACACCAGTTACCTACACGTATATTATGTCAAGGCATCCATGACCGTCTCGATGGTGAAGTGGCACAGCGTCCCCGCCGCCTCAGGTGCGGGAGGTCGCGGGTTCGACGCTCGGCTGGGTCATACCAGATACTATAGTAGTAATGGCTGCCCTGCTTGGCGCTCAGGGTTGCGGGGGTAATCATAACGAATAACTGGCTGGTGTTCAGAATAAATTGACTGGTAACTTACCCAGGAAACGCCATGATATATCTGAAAAACTGTTGAAAAACACCCAAAACAATCACTCAAATAATTTCTTTAAAATTCGCCTGTCTAGACATCTATACAAGAGAATAAAACACCATTTGTTCTCGTTATATATGACAACGTTTTGACTTTTCGTGGTATAATTGAGAGTTTGGGCTAAACTTATCAATGTTTTACATTCAAGCTTGTCATACCGTACTTAAAAACGTCTGGCTTACCTTTTAAACATACGCAAACGAATTCCGACGCCCTTTAACATTTTGTTTTTTCTCCTATAGGCTCATTTGATAGTGTACACTATATCGTGTACAAGCATCTGACAGGTGCATATAAGTTCAAGAGAATTGTATAGCAATTTTCACTTGTTCCTATATGTTTTTAAAGTCTTCTGCTGCATGATGTGTTGATTGACGAGACAGAGTTGCCCTTAAATGTGTTCACGTGCAGTATGGTCTTATGTGGGACTACTATTTATAGCTAAGTTGGTAACGATACAGACAACTGATCCAAGAGTCGTTAGTTGATACATTGATTGTGTTTTAATGGCGTTTTCAACAATTGACAGTCATTTCACGGCTTGCCAGTTCACCAACCTATGTGTTTCCGGGCTTTCTCACATGCTTCGCCTCGGGTAACAGTATTTTTCTCATGTTGACAATATGTACTGTCACACTGGAAGCCATGCAATATTTATATATTAACATTTGCTATGACCCGGCTGGTGATCGAGCCAACGGCTCCCCTCCCACTCGGGGCGGACGCTCAAGAACAACACAAACGAGGTTAATCATTAGATTGTAGGAATATCTTTAGCTTCAGTTGTAATAGTTAGAATTAGAATGGCCTGTTTCCAGGCAAGGTGGTTTATATGAAAATGATTTGTTCATATTCAAACTTACATATACATTATTTAGATTCGATTGTTTTTCTAGACAAGAGAAGGCGTTGAATATGACTTGTCCATGCTTAATCACATTCCACATAAATCCAATGGTAACTTGCGTGGGTTTAATTTGCGCCATGCCTACTTCTCAGTAAAAATTGCTGAAGATCAAAGAAAATACTTCTGCTTCATTTGGAAAGGGAAGACAACCTTTTGAAGCATCGAGTAAAACTAATCATGAAAAGAAATTGTTCGGTTCATACACTGTATATGCTCGAGTTACGCAGACTAATTCGTAAAGCATGATTTTTTTTTAGTAGAACGTGATGTTTTAATATCGAAATATATCTATATATAGTGAAGTTTTGTTTCACTCATATTCTAATTGGATTGTTGTTGTACGAACATGAATCGTGTTTCACACACAAAAAGAATATTTGTTATATGTTTAACCCTTTTCCAACGCTTTCTAACGCCTCTGCAGAAGACGACTTTTGAATTCATTGTGGCAAAAGGAGACATTGCTCATAATGAGCAATTTCGCCATTTGCCACAATAATTTCTGTTCGATAATCATACTATTCTTTATAGAGATTTTCTATATTTTTTCTAGTTTTTTTCAGGCTTTTGTCACTATGTTTTCAAAGTCTTCTGCTGAAGATTTTTCGTATGTGGGAAAAGGGTTAACAAAGCTTAGATCCAGTATTCAGTTCCGTACCTGTAACATCCAATCGATATGTTACCTGCTTGTCTAATAAAACATTTTCCCATATATAGACTAAAAATCTGTAGCAAACTTTGAAAACACCTACGCAGAACACAAGGAACATCTCAACAAATGAAAGTATACTTATTGACGCCGCATGGGATAGGTTTTAATGTTGTACCATGTGGTGACGTAATCGAAAAGGGAGCAACCAACAAATATTATGGTAAAGAAAAACTCTGTAATATGTTTGAAAACAGCCTTTATGATTGAATAAATTGTATTAACTGATTTAAGAAACAACAAGATACAAACTATGTACATCGTTTACCGTTGTTACAAAACTTTAGACACAATTAAATTGTTTTTGATAACTGTTCCCCAACTAACTAGGCTAAGCTTTTTTTATGAGTTGGTTTACGGAGTTCACTAGGCTACGCTTTTTTAATTGTTTGGTTTACTGCTGTGACGACTCGATTCATCAAAGCTCAGAAAAAAGATTCGGGTGATGTTTTTTTCCTATTTATTTCTGTTGTATTACTAAACTTAAAACTTTCCTCCCCATACAGTTGTTCATTCAGACCATTGTATTCTTGCTATATGTTGACTATACATGAGAATTTTATCTTTTAATTTCATAAATGCTTAATTTTGATATTAAATATCTTTAAACTTGTTAGAATTATTTGCATTTTTTGTTTATATACTCTCGTTTTTTGTTACCATACTTCTGCTCAACTGGAAGGAGAATAGACTTCCCTCTCTCCTTCCAAAGCTTGTCTCACACTTAACTTATAACTAGAGGCATTAACACTTAAATTAATATCTGTTACTATTTCGGTATCTATGTTTTTTGTTATCTAATTGATCTAGTTAGTGCAGATTTAAGATTAAGAAACTTCAGCTTGTATGACACTTTATTGTTGCAGTCAATGTTAAGCAAACGGTAAACCAGATGGTTTGAAGACTAAACTTTACATGCTGAATATCACATAGATCGTAGCATATAAAATGTATAATCCCTACGTCAAAATGGACCCTTTTTGCTCTTGATAACATTTTATTATAGACTATGGTATCCAGGTGAGCTATAAAGGAACATCTTGGCCTTCTTGCTTAAGATAAAGGTACATTTGGCCTTCTTGTTCGAAATATTTACATCTTGTCCGTTTGCACAGGTTATTTAAATGTATTGAACTGCATCTGCTTCCCTTTAAGTCATGCTTTGAAATCATGCGCGGGCATCAAAATGCGTCTTGTTGAATAAATTTGAAAACATTGTGGCAAAACGAGAATATGCTCATCATGAGATCAGTCTTCACATTCTAATTCAAGGTCACACTTTTAACTTCTCGCGTTCAGTCAGCGAAGGTCATGTTATAGATATTCAAGAATCTGTAAATAAAACAAAACAAAGCCGTTACGAGAAAAAACAGTTGCAGGAATTAAGCCGACTAAATACCGAGTTTACATGGCTAGTTGGCAACACCGATGCCTGTCAATCATGGTACCATCGAATGAGTTCGAATCCCGGCTAGTTACAACACGCCTCATTTGTGTTTCTTCACTGATTGATTGGGTTATAACGCCGTTTTTAACATTTGTTCAGTCATATCACGGCGGCCAATTCTCCAACCCATGTGTTATTTCGCTTTCCAATACCAGTACTCCACACAGCATACTTTTCCACATAGCCCATTTATGGAAGACGAATGACGCTTGTCATACTTTTGATATAATATTGGCAGAGGTGGGGTTCGAACTCACAACCCCTGAATTGACGTCCCTCGTCGATACCGACTGCACTACCGTCGCTAAAATGTATAAATGGAGTACTGATGCGAGACAGTGAGAGAACACATTGGGTATATAAAATGGCTGCACTGTTTAAAAAAACGGCGTTCAAACCGACACTTTTAGAATTTAGGAAAGAGCGACATTCATTTAAATCGAACCAATAGCAACAATATACGAACAAATGGCGTTTTCGCATGCGGACAATGTTATCGATAAATTGTCTGGTGTTTCTACTGCACGTGCGTGTTGCGCCATCATCACCTATAAACCAACCTTATTGGAACCTCAAACCATATGTTGTGGTACTGGTAAGAATCAATATGGTACTCGAAATTATCGTCTGTGGTACTCGAAAGAATAGTTTGTGGTACTTTAAAGAATCGTATGTGGTACTCGAAAGAATAGTATGTGGTACTCGAAAGAATAGTATGTGGTACTCTAAATAATCGTCTGTGGTACTCTAAAGAAACGTCTGTGGTACTCGGAATAATCGTACGTGGTACTCGAAATAATCGTCTGTGGAACTCTAAAGAATCGTCCGTGGTACTCGAAAGAATCGTCTGAGGTACTCGAGAGAACCGTCTGTGGTACTCGAACGAATTATCTGTGGTACTCGAACGAATTATCTGTGGTACTCGAAAGAATCGCCAAGGAAAATAAAAGAGATATTGTTGATAAAAGACCAGTTTACTCCTCCTAATCCAGACATCTTCAGACCTAGACATGTCTTTCCCCATAACTAACATGAAGTACTGGATCATCTGACAATTACAATTACAGGATATACTTCTTGACAAAAATTACATAGTTCGTTAGTTCGAATGCCGGCTTGGACATTGATTTCATCCGATTATTAGTGACTCTCGTAATTCATCGTCCACAAATTATGTTATATAGAGGGTAAACAAGTACTTGTAAAACGTGTTGCCTTGTATGACGCACTATCCCATAGATGCGAAAGAAAGCCATGAAACACATTTCTTTATGAATTGGCCTCCGTAATATAACTGGTATATTGTTGAAAACGGAATTAATTAATCATTCATTACAGAAGTGTTCGTGTCAAAATATCAAGCATGTGAAAGTGTTTTGAATCTTTCCAATTTTAAATTCTTCAAAAGTACGAAAAATGCACATATATATTGATTTGATATTGTCATTTGTGTCACCTTAACGAACCGGAAGTGCTACGGCATCTCAGCGGAACGGACAGCTAGACCATTGGAAACGGAAATTCCATTTTAGTTACAGAATTAGTAAAATCCGTGTTCATACACCACCACGTATGTCAAGCCATTCCCAATTGTAAAAGTACACATATATATTATGCACATATCTATTTATGCTAACACTTTCACGTCTATCACGTTAGCAAAGCGGAAGTACGGGGTAATATCCCAACGACAGGAAGTCTGTAGCGGATTCTGAAAGTGCGTTTCAATTAAAGAACTACTCTCCGTTTTGTACACTAGGTGTGTTGGAGACGTTGACCCTTTATCAGTAGTTCATTGTGCGGATATCCGAAATGTCTGGCCAATTTCTATTCATATTCTCCTGTTTAACCCTTTCCCACGAGCAGACGCATCTGCAAAAGATGACTTTTTGATACGTTGTTGCAAAAGGATTAATTGCTCATCGTGAGCAATTTCAACTGTTGCCACAATCTTTTAAACTCTAATCGCTTAAGGGGCGTGTGTGTACATTATAAAGAAAACATGTATAAACACCAGGAAACACATGGGTAGGCGAACTTGCCATCGTGATATGACTGAACAATTTTTGAAACCGCGTTAAACCCCAATCAATCAATTAACGTCAATCATGACGTTTGGTATCAACTGTACGTATCCCTAACATACATGTATCAACGCTATCTAACGCCTCTGCGCAAGACGAAATTTGAAATCATTGGGCAAACAAATGACACTTCTTTCAATCATTGTCAAATATGTTTGTCAAATGTTTGCATAGTCGTATTGCTGAAGACTATTTTTATGACGACTGACTGACCGGTATCAGGATACCTTCCTTGGCGATCTGGGTTGCGGGTTTACCATAACGACTGACTGACCTGTGTCAGGATACCTTTCTTGGCGCTTTGGGTCGCGGGTTTACTATGACGACTGACTGACCGGTATCAGGATACCTTCCTTGGCGCTTTGGGTCACGGGTTTACCATAACGACTGACTGACCTGTGTCAGGATACCTTCCTTGGCGCTTTGGGTCGCGGGTTTACTATAACGACTGACTGACCTGTGTCAGGATACGTTCCTTGGCGCTTTGGGTCGCGGGTTTACCATAACGACTTACTGACCGGTGTCAGGATACATTCCTTGGCGTTTTGGGTCGCGGGTTTGCCATAACGACTGACTGACCGGTCTTGGTGCTCTGGGTCGCGGGTTTACCAAAACGACTGACTGACCGGTGTCAGGATACCTTCCCTGTCGCTATGGGTCGCGGGTTCACCATTACGACTGACTGACCGGTATCAGGATACCTTCCTTGGCGCTTTGGGTTGCGGGTTTACCATAGCGACTGACTGACCTGTGTCAGGATACCTTCCTTGTCGCTCATGGTCGCGGGTTTACCATAACGACTGACTGGCCGGTATCAGGATAAATGGACCAGTAGTACTGGTAACTTACACGCCGTGATATAACTGAAAAAGTGTTGAAAGTGGCGTAAAACACCTTACAATAATAATAATTAATATGTAAACAATGTAGATCTGGATCGGCACTGTTTCCGAAAAAAAACATCCCTGTCCCTTTTTCCGATGCACGGGTTTATTTCGGGAAAGATTAATAGTGCACGAATATTGTCATAGATAAAGGTTAACGTATTCAGATGCAATAAGATGCACTAAGGTCGTCTGTCTAAATGATTCAATTATATGATAAAACGCTCGGTAATCTCTCTAGGTACCTACTTCGGTCTGTGTCACATGGAAATCAATTATTGGATCCGGTCTTTTTTATAAGGGATGTCAACGGTTACCGATATAAATAACCGGTTAATCGTTTGATCTTCTGATCGGTTAACCATTTAATTGTTCGGTATTAAAATCGGTTAACCAGTTAATTATTTGGTATTAAGATCAGTAAACCGGTTAATTGTTTGGTATTCAGATCGGTTAACCGTTTAATTGTTTGGTATTCATATCGGTTAGCCAGTTAATTGTTTGGTATTCAGATCGGTAACCAGTTAATTGTTTGGTATTCAGATCGGTTAACCAGTTAATTGTTTGGTATTCTGATCGGTTGACAGGTAAAAGTTTGGTATTCAGATCGGTTAACCAGTTAATTGTTTGGTATTCAGATCGGTTAACCGGTTAATTGATTTAACCGGTGAAAGGTTTGATGTTCCAATCAGTTAACTGGTTAAACGTTTGATGTTCCTATCGGTGAACCGGTTAATTGTTTGGTATGCCGATGTGTTATCCGGTTAATTGTTTGATATTCCGATGTGATATCCGGTTATTTGTTTGATATTCCGATGTGTTATCCGGTTAATTGTTTGATATTCCGATTAGTTAACCGGTTTACCAAATACAATCAAAGATAATCAATATTAGCTTACTTCGGTGTTTTGCTTTATTTTGTCGTTTTTCTTGGACATTTCCAAATTGAAATCTTTAATTCACCCAAGGACGTATAAACACACATAGATGCACTTAACTATTTAACCTTATCACAGTGGTGAAACACAACTGTGTATATATTTAATCTATTTTTTTCCGGGTACTCGCTTACTTGATTAACGAACCAATTAATCGTATAAAACGGTTACCCGGTTAACCGGTTTGCCGTTGACATCCCTACTTTTTATCCATCGTAGACCCATATCTACAGGTCCATCTACACAATCCGATAAAGAACTTACATAAGCATACCCTACATTAAGAGAATAGAGAAGGAAGAGAGTCAAAATGTCTTGCTTCCACGATGCCTTTGTTTGCACTTATTAAAACATATGCTGTGAGTACTAAACAGAATCATCTCAGTGAGAGGTTTCTTTTTATTGTCCACAACATAGGTTTTGGTGGTCAAATAAGAATTTAAAACATGCAAAACGCCCCTATTCAAGAGATATGTATATATAATTCGTATATGTCGATGAAACAAATACAGAAAGGGAGATTTGTTTGTTTGTTTTGTTGGAGTTTTACGCCATTTTCAACAATATTTCAGTTATATCACGGCGACAGTTCACTTGTTCATGATCTCTGGGTAAACAAACCAGTACTAGGCTATAAAATATGCCTTACCCAATGACCGTAGTGCCTCGACTGGGGATCGAACACGGGACACCCGGTTTCAAATCCCTGACGCTAACCACTCGACCACGGCGGATTCCTAAAGAAAGGGAGAAAACACACTCCTATTGAACGGTTGATACAACAGTGTTCAGTGTCTCTAAACGAGAATGAGGAAACCGATATAATAATAAAAATAATAATAAAATCTTTATTTAACGAAGGTTGCACATTAAGTAATATAACAAATGAATTGCATATGACTTATCTGCCATGTGGCCTTCAAATAGAAACTACATTTCAATTTGAATAAGGTGAATGTTAGTATGATACTATGATACAATGTACTTAAGATGGTGAATGATAGATGAGAACATGAAATGATAAAACAGTAGGCAGACACAAATGAACTGTTATGTTTGCTTTTATGCAAATATAAACATTGATATTCAACATGTTATTGAATTAAGTTGTTATTGGGATAGGGTCTTATTTTTCTTGTAGTAAGTGATATTTCACTCTATTTTTGAAAGTTTTATTGTTGCTGATATTGCGAATTTCCAATGGTAATTCATTCCTAACACGCATTCCATAGAAGGTAAATGTATTTTTGCCGTAGTTAGTGCGAGGTATATAGGGTAGAGTAAGATCATTGTTTGTTTGTGATCTCAGAGTATACGATTGGTTTTTAGATATTGTTATTACATCATTCATATAGGACGGCGTCATGTTGTTAATTGTTTTATGAATGAGAACCGCAGCATGGTAACGACATCTTTTGTCAAAATTAAGCCAACCCATTGATTGTAGAATACACTCGGAATTTGATATTTCGGCTTGGTTTAGAACCAGTCTTGCGGCTCGATTTTGAAGCTTAATAATGTTTATTGCGTTTTTTCTTTGACAAGTACCCCAAATATGGCAACAATAATCAAGCAGTGGTACAATGTAGGCATTGTAGAACATCGTTTTCATGTCAAAGTGATGAGGTAAGATATTCGTTTAAGCAATGAAATTTTGGTGTTAATATTTTTTCTGACTTTCGTCACTTGAGTGTTCCATGAGAGTGTTTGGTCAATATAAATCCCTAATATTTTTTGTTCAGCTACATTATCTATTGTCAATTTAAGTTTTCGAGGGATTGATCGCCATGTTGATAACTTTACACCAATTTCCAATATTGCTCAGTTTTGTTTGCAGCGTGATTTGAATGTCAGATACACTTTTGCCTGATTGATATTATTCCTACATTATCTCTCTCACCATCAAATCGAAACCTATGATGTGGGTACTCTAAATAACCGTAGAACGTCGGCCTCTCGTTCCAAATGTCACGGGTTCGAGTCCAGTGATGAGCGGGATCTGATTTTGTTCATACAAATGGCGCGAGTGCTGGTTAAGTCTCCAGACACAGACATCGAGCGTGCTTAATATAAGCTGAAAAGCTTGCTTCCCAATCGATGTAAAATAAATAAGTTTAGACCAAAATAATCGTCTATTTTGAGCACCCACAAACTAGCTTTTCATGTTGAGAATTGGACCAATCTATTTTTCGTCCAACAGGAAACTTTGTAAAGTTTAATGTATTAGTGGCGAACAATGCAGATTTCAGGATAGACAGCTCGTTAGGAACTGTCTTACCTGAATATGCATTGTTTGCAAAAAAGACTTTTATTGCCTATTAAAGCGAAAGAGTTAAAAGTGAGCTAAGGATTTCTAAACAGGAAATACGCTTCTGATCTAAAACTCTGTGTCTAAAATATGAATTTGAATCGCCTTTCCTGAAGGTGGTTTTTGGTATGATATGGTTTTATTTAGCAGGCACTTCACATTCCATTGCAGGCTCTCTAGGGAGTCGTCGTTTTAACATCGTTTCCTTACTCCTGTTACCGTAAACGTATTATATTTCCAGTATTTCTATTCAAGTCATATAACAAACACAAATCATCGTTATGGATAGGGACGAAAGTGCAAACTAAGCATGCCCATTTCTATCTTGTAAAACAAACTAATGTGTCTCCAATGTAAGCCATAAGTGTACAAATGTGAAACCAAGGACGTGGAGACATTTAGAGAACTATGCATGTACAGTTGTGTATTGCTGTAGTATGACAGGGGTGGTTTCTATTCACCAAGGAGGTCGTGTGAAGTCTTGCTGTAGTATGACACGGGTGGTTTCTATTCACCAAGGAGGTCGTGTGAATTAACTGAAGTGCCCGTCTTGCTGTAGTATGACAGGGGTGGTTTCTATTCACCAAGGAGGTCGTGTGAATTAACTGAAGTGCCCGTCTTGCTGTAGTATGACAGGGGTGGTTTCTATTCAACAAGGAGGTCGTGTGAAGTCTTGCTGTAGTATGACACGGGTGGTTTCTATTCACCAAGGAGGTCGTGTGAATTAACTGAAGTGCCCGTCTTGCTGTAGTATGACAGGGGTGGTTTCTATTCACCAAGGAGGTCGTGTGAATTAACTGAAGTGCCCGTCTTGCTGTAGTATGACAGGGGTGGTTTCTATTCACCAATGAGGTCGTGTGAATTAACTGAAGTGCCCGTCTTGCTGTAGTATGACAGGGGTGGTTTCTATTCACCAAGGAGGTCGTGTGAATTAACTGAAGTGCCCGTCTTGCTGTAGTATGACAGGGGTGGTTTCTATTCACCAAGGAGGTCGTGTGAATTAACTGAAGTGCTACTTTTCTCTAAATTATTAATATAATTGAGGAAACATTTTTATGAAAAGAAATATCGGTTTTGAGCCTTCGATTTTGTGCTTAAATCAATTTTTATTGTAATTTTAGAATTATGTGGGTTTTTAAATATTGTATATATTACAATGAGTTGCTGTTTGACCAGAAAACTATGTACTTTTCATCATTACTGTCAGTGTCATTCATTGTCGTTGGCCGCATGAGTTCAATCGGATTTGTCTCGCCGCGACGAGGGAGTGACAGCGATATTAACTTGTTGTGTTTCGCGATTTGTGACGTCGACTGCGGCGTCGATGGCGTCAAACATTGACGTTGATCTGGACCTAAAAGTCGGTTGGATTGGCTTCAATTTATGCAAACACTTTTGGGTTGAGGTTTTGTCTTTTACTTTTTCTTTGATAGTCAAAGCGGCGGGCAGCGAGATATGTACTTGTGGATTATTCCTTTTTAAAATATCGATGATATAATGTCATGACCAAACAAAAAAAGCTATATCTTCAATTCTACCTCGAATCCTTGTAAATAAGTTTCATTTTAGTTATGTGCCCGCCTCGGTGGGGTGTAGTAGTAGAGTGTCCTAGAGGGAGGCCGCGGGTTCGTTCCCTTGTCGATCATGCTAATGTACTTTAATCAATAGCAATGGCTCTTCCTCCTTGTCGCTCATACGTTTATCTTACCTATCTAATGACAAAGCGCTAGCATTTAACGTGTTAAAGGCATATCAAACCATTTGTTAATAACGTACTAATTAAACTACTTAACACAAAGGGTTTGCCAGCCAGGTGCATAGATCACGTGACAATTTGTCATCAAACAAGATTCTCATGACAGTTTATTTTAAAACAATTACTACATTTGTGTTATATATATATATATATATATATATATATCTCTCATTTTCTAGCCGAGCCCCGGTAGCTCAGTCGGTATCAACGCGGGTTGTCGAATCCCAGCTCGGCCAACATTATTTCCGACGTTTGACAAAAGTCACCGTGACATGCGCCATTCGTCTCTCAACAATGGGCTGTTTAACAGTCCATGTGGAAAAGCAGACAGTTGCTTGGAAAGTATGATGTGTGGTGTACTGGTGTGGGAAAACCAGGAAACGCCTGAGTAGGTGACTCAATCTGATTTACTATCTTATACACGCTAACCCTCTCTGGTTATCTGTGTGCATTTTATACTTTTCACTTGTTAAAGTGACTTATAAGCCCCACGCAGCCGGACATATTGAATTGTGTGTGTATATATATAGGATCTGACATGAGTTGTCCTTTTATATAAAGTTTTATTAAACGAGTGCAAGAAATTTGTTATTAAGCGAGCCTTTGTTTTCAAACTTTATGATATGACAACGAATGTCGGATTCGTTTCATCACATGACGAAACACAAAAAGAAAATCGGTTTTTCGCTACTAGAAAAAAATCCCAACTTGTAATACTTAATAAACTATTAACTAATCACAAAAATTAAATATGTTTATAACTGATATTTATCCCTTTACCACGTCCATCTATCGTGACGTTTGTGTTTACTGGATACACGTTCTCGGGCATTTTGTGAACATTCTCGGATGAATACAAAAATAGTAATTCGGTCATGTTATATTTCACGTGTGACATATAAAGAAATATGTAATGGGTATATTAGATCGGATAAAAGCATTGTAATGTGTGTGTTCACATGTTTGTAAAAGAGCAGTCATAAGTCATTAAAGCGAGACTTACCTACAAACTTAGAAAAAGGGAAAATTGTTGCTGTATTTATAAGGACTGTTGCACGGTTTTCGGGCAACGTTTTTGATCTGATCTGTATAATGATTACGTGCAATACCCTGAAAATAAAACGTGTGGAATGAATATTACATGTTTATCATTAGCGTAGTAATTAAACTACTGAACAAAGAGGGTTTGCCATCCTTGGTGACACCTCTCAACCTTTCATCACGCGTGAGTCACGTGACAAAAAGTGAAACACTTAATAAGCACAAAGGGAAAATCTTCTTTCCTGTTCTAAATGGGTCGTATTATAGTTTTTAGAAACTAGTTAATAATGCATAACGAGGTTAAATGGAAACATCATATTTATGAACTTTGTATGGTAGGTCTTCCAAAGGGTAGAAAGTCAGTAAAACACTTTATATCATTAATACTCTTTAGTTAAAGAGTATTAATGATATAAAGTGTAATATTTATGATTTTGGAACCACTATTTTCAACAATAATTAAATATTGCAACTAGTATTTAAGTTAAAAACGGAGCAAAATGATAAATGTTTGATTTATTTGCTGGAATATTATTCTGTATAACTAAAACTCTACACAATTCAGCTTACTCCGTCAAGGCTGGCAACACAACACCAAAATACACATGCTGTGTGTGTTTAAAGTACTAACATTACTGGTATTAATTATCTTGACATCGGCTCATCAGTCGTAATGCTATCCCCGCAAACCTATGAGTACCGAAGACGGGCGTATACTCAGGCTGATCTGGGTCGACACTTTACGCAGAGTCCACAATGTTGGATTACTCGCGGAACGGCTCATAGTTTGATACACTTTATGTATACATTCGAACCTGTGGTAAAGACCACATTGGGATAGCAGTTCATTATCTATACAGCCAGATATTCAGCTTTCCAACTCATTGTTTGCATAATTGATTGACTGATTGATTGATTTGGGTTTAACGTCGTTTTTAACAATTTCTCATTTATATCACGGCGGCCAGTTCACCTACTCATGCATTTCCTGGTTTTCTCACACCAGTACTCCACACAACAATCTTCCCAAGCTACTGGCTGCTTTTCCACATAGACATTAGCCCATTGGTGGAAGACGAATGACGCACGTCGCAATGACTTTTGTCAATCCTCGGAAAGAAAGTTGGCCGAGCCGGGATTCGAACTCATAACCCCTGGATTGATAGCCCGCGTCGCTACCAACTGAGCTACCGGGGCTCAGCTATTGTTTGCATAAATGACAGTGCAGTCAAAGACCATCCGTGCACCTAGGCCAGATTGTCCCACAAGAAAATCAACATTATGGACTCTGCGTAATGTATCGATCCAGATCAGCCTGCGCAGTCTGCGCAGGCTAATCCGGGACGACACATTCCGTCTCAGTAGAATAGAGGCATTAATCTTGATTCCTGAACCAGAAAATTCACAGGAGGCGAAAGGTGTCTGCCTGGGTTAGCCTGCGCGGCATACTTTAGCTGATCCGGGTCGATACTTTACGCTATGTTTGTTTTCTCGTGGGACGGCTCATATTGAAACATCGTCCTTGCAGATAAATGTTTATAGCTGTAGAAGAACGGTTGTTGTACAGGGTCGCCGTATGACAGCACCAGACGATCTAATCTTATCACAGGGTCATGTTTCTATTTAAATAATGATAGTCCCGGATTATGTTTCTGTGTTTGTAAACTACTCATGAGTCAATGTATTTGAAGAAAGACTAGTGTGTGTGTATGGTATTTAACGCCGCTTTCAACAATTGTTTAGTTATATCACGACGTTTCCTGGATAAGTTACCAATTGTGTCGGTCCATTTATCCTGACATCAGCCCCACTAACCCGTGCACCAAAGGGGGACATCCCTACCATTTCGAAACTATTTCGTATGACCTGCGACCTCCGGATACACGTTCTTAGCCATGTCGTAAACATTCGCGGATATATTCAAAAATAGTGAGTCGGTCATGTTATATTACACATGTGACATATAAAGAAGTACGTAATGGGTATGTTAGATCGTATACAAGCATTGTCATGTGATACAATATTATAAACATCAATGTGTACAAGGTTGTTCAGACTTATCAGTCATATCTATAGATAATTGATGGAAGATATTTTGTCTTCCACCAATGGGCTAGATAGACTATAGGGGAATGTAGCAAGTTATCTGCGAATAATTATGTGTTGTGGCTTTGGTTCTTTTGGCTTGGCGTGAAACGGTTGTAACTAAAAACCTATTTTAAAAACCCTGGTGTATGGGGCAATTTTGACCCCTATGTAAACACTGCACATTTAGGTGCCATTGTTTATCAAGAACAATAATTTAACACGTATAAAGACATTATGGCGAGGTGATTAACCTTGGTAAAGAAAATACCAAGTTTAGTTACAACCATTTCACGCCAAGCCCTCGATATGCATAATGAATGTTGTATGTCATCTTGTGTATTATTTATATGTCAATAACATATATTTAAACTAAGTTCTTGTGCAAGAAAGTCGGGAAACAGGTTATCTGAACAGTCCACCGTGATGTAACTGAAATATCGTTGAAATATGCGTTAAACTCCAATCAAACAATCTACCAATCAATTAATCAACCAATCAATTCATCAACACCAATCAATCACTCAATCAATCAATATTTCAACCAATCAACCAATCAATTAATCACTTAATAAATCCTTCAAGCAGATGTAAATTCTGACAACAAATTAGAATGTTTAGTTGCACGGATGTAACTACAATAACGCCTGTATTGGGATCCGGGAGGACGGAGATTTGATAAGACCCCCGCGTTGACGTGACGCGGCTCATACTCATTACTTAAAGTCTACCCTCGTATTTTGAATGCATAAACGGAGATAAAACGAAGATAAACGTCATGTCACAGACAGTTCTGAATTCCCAATAGACGGTGCAACATCTCTTTTACCAATTTTATTTTATAAATGGACCCCGCCACAGAAAAGGCGTCCTTCGTTCGTAATTGTCCAACCTTCATTGGTAATTGTGCGACCTTTGTTCAAACATTTGCGCGTTCCTTTTCGGTAGGAAGATTGTGACTAAGTTCGGAATACTGCGACCATCGTTTGTAATTTTACGACCTTCGTTCGAAAGATATTGCCAGGCCACCTACAACTAAGTTCGAAAGTTTGCGACCTTCGTTCGGTACTTTGATACCTTCGTTCGGTACTTTGCGAACCTCATTCGGAAGTAATCGACCTTTGTTCGGAAATGTTCGACAACATTTGGAAGTTTACGATCTTCGTTCGGTACTTTGATACCTTCGTTCGGTACTTTGCGATCCTCGTTCGGAAGTAATCGACCTTTGTTCGGAATGTTCGACGACATTCGGAAGTTTACGATCTTCGTTCGGTACTTTGATACCTTCGTTCGGTACTCTGCGATCCTCGTTCGAAAGTAATCGACCTTTGTTCGGAAATGTTCGACAACATTCGGAAGTTTATGATCTTCGTTCGGTACTTTGCGATCCTCTTTTGGAAGTAATCGACATTTGTTCGGAAATGTTCGACAACATTCGGAAGTTTGCGATCTTCGTTCGGTACTTTGATACCTTCGTTCGGTACTTTGCGATCCCCGTTCGCAAGTTTCTGACCTTCGTTATCAGCCTGCTGCGCCTATGTTGTCCTACAAGTATACACACAAAATGCAACTTTACCCTTATTGTCATCACACGAAGTCGTTTCTTTCTTGTGACGTGTTTTAACTCTTTCAGCGCGAAATTAATAAAAGTAGACCTTTCCATGTTCAAAACCGGGCGTCTCCGTTGCTCATTCAATAGGAGTTGTGTTCACTAAAATACAAACAATACTGATTTCAGGTCACAGCTCGTCGCGAGATGACTAACTTACTAAATATGTATTGTTTCCAAAAAACAACAACAAATACTGCCATTAACGCTGAAAGAGTTATACTGATTTTCCTTCTTAATCTGTTAGTGTTTGTTCAGCTGGCTTTGCTGTTTTATAGTACGTAAATTACGACTATAAGATCATGGTTTAATTAGTGTTTTAAATACTTTCTTACAGCAGCTGCAGTGTATGCACACGTAGCATCACTGTTTTTATATCTATTTTATCCCTGCACATTTTCCAGGGCAAATGCATACAGATGATCATGCGAAGTTCAATCACTATGGATTATGATAATGGTACGTCACCGAAATATGATGTGACGTCATTGAAATATGCTTTTACGTCATTCGAAATGTGGTAGTTGGGTGTTGTTCATACGCCAATCATAAATTATATTTCATGTGTGAATCATGGTATTTCTTTGTATTTTTTTTTTATCTTGTCTTAAAAAGTATACATGGTATATAATATAAAGAAAATTATATTGCAGTGGCAATACAGGTTTGATTGAGTATTTTTTACTGGCGACAACATGGACCATTTGACATCCCTCTCGAGTTCTAGAGATATCATGTGTCAACGCACCTCGTAGTATAGTACTAAAACATGTATCGCTACTGCAGCACAATATTCCCCATACACTCTTAGTATAAAGTTTCAAAAAAAGTTGAAGGAATGGGAAAGTGGACACACTATGCTTAGTTTTGTCATTATCTAATTTAGTAAAGTGTTACATTTGAGCCGTTCAACGTGAAAACCAACATTATGGACTCTGCGTAATTGATCGACCAAGATCAGCCTGCGTAGTCCGCGCTGGCTAATCTGGGCCGACACATTCCGCCTCAGGGTTATAGAGGTAAAGAGTATTGATTCCTAAAACAGAAAATCCACAATAGGCGAAAAGAGTCTGTCCGGTTTAGCCTGCGCGGCATGTTTTGGCTGATCCCGGACGATACTGTACGCAGAGTCCAAAATATTGGTTTTCTCGTGGAACAGCTCATAGTTATCAGTGTTAGATAACATGGCTGTACACTTAATATTCGGAAGTGTTAGTTTGAAGGGACGAAGTTGCTTTTATTAGTGTCGTCTGTATATATCAAATGTTTGTGAATGACATGAATTCTCGCGAGATCACATCTAGACGGCGAGAAAAACACGATAAATAATCTTTTCACGTATCAATTTGCTATTTATGGAAGAAAAGCATCCATATTTATTGACGTATTATTTCAAAAAGACGTAACTCAGTCTGGAAACTATAGTTAACACTTTCCAATATTTACAGACGTCTATGGAAAACATTTAAAGACAACTATAGTTAACACTTTCAAATGTTTACAGACGTCTATGGAAAACATTTAAACACAACTACAGACACACCTGTGTTTAAGATCACCCATGAGAAGTGAACAATCTGGTCTTTGTTCACATTTCGAGGGCTTGGCGTGAAACGGTTGTAACTTAAATTAGTATTTTTTTTACCAAGGTTAATTACCTCCCTATAAAGTCTTTGTAAGTGTTAAATCATTTTACTTGGTAAACAATGGCAATTTAGGTGCCATTGCTCGTTCCGAACAATGGCACCTAAATTTGCATTGTTTACAAAGGGGTCAAAAATGCCCCTAAACCAGGGTTTTCAAAATAGGTTTTTAGTTACAACCGTTTCACGCCAAGCCCTCGATTTGGTCTTTAATTGCAGGGTGATTTATACAGAAAATGAGTACTTGGGAAACTAAATATATCGTCGCTATAGACAGGGCATTGCTATTCCAAGGTGGTCTTTAGCATTAGACATTTCTGAAAGTGAAAAAAGTATTATGATAGCAGTGGGAATGTATTAGTATTATAATAGTGTAGAACACGTTGTAGCGATGGGAATATATGCTCGCGCTGAGCATGTTATATTTTAAAATGTCGTCTGCTTCAGAAGTGTCAAAATGCGTCTGCATGTCCAGAAAGGTTATCCCTCATATTCGACCATTACCAACTCTAACGGAAACATTAAACATCAAAGGACTGTCGTGCTGACGGTCTGAGGGCTGCAGGAAGGATGGAGAGTAGGGAAAATGTGAAAGGAAATAACAATTGCAGCTTATGTTTATGTATTTATTGTTAAGAAGTTGAAAGATCATATAACAAATAGTAAATATTATAAAACTACGGCCCCCCGCTAAATCCATCACGCGACTTGTATATTTACCATTAATATTTTCGTCACGTTTGTTTGCCTGTTAGTTATGAACATATTCTACTATTTCAAGAGAAAGGGAGACGCCCGATTTGGAAAAGAAAAGAGTCTACTTAAAACAATTATGCGCTGAAAGAGTTAAAGAAACTCCATTCGTATCATTTATTCCTTTCCCTCATACGACACTTCTGCAGCAGACGACTTTTAACATATTTTGTAAAAAAATAGAAAATCTCTATAATTGAATGGATAACCTATGACTAAAAGTGGAAAACATTGTGGTAAAAGGAGAAATTGCTCGTTTTGAGCAATTTCTTCTTTTGTCACTATGTTTTTAAAAAGCCGTCTGCTGCAAAGGCGTCAGAAAGCGTCTATATGAGGGAAAGGGTTAATTAAACCATATCCTCAGAGTTTGTCATTCAATTGTCATAATTATGTCTATGTGAATGGTGCATTTAATGGAGCACTTCCAATCGATGACAAAATTCATTCCTCAGCCGAGCCCAAGAAAGCTCAGTCGGTAGTGAGTTCGAAACCCAGTTTCCAACGTTTGACAAAAATCACTGTGACGAGCGTCATTCGTCGTCCAACAAAAGGATAACAGTATATTCACTATCTGCATCAAACGAGTTTAAAAAACGTATTGGAAGGCAAACCGAACAATAACGCGAACGAATTAAATTATAAATAAAGGCTAGAGTTATAAACATTGTGACAAAAGGATAAACCGCTCATTACGAGCAATTTCTCACTCAGTCTAAATATTTACAAGACTTGTCTGCTGAATATGCATCACAATGTATCTATATGTCATAAAGTGTGGCGTTCATTCGGTTTTTTTGGGGAGTTATGGTTCTGTTTAACCCTTTCAGCGCCGAATTGTTTAAAGTAGACTCTTCCATGATAAAACTCGGACGACTATATTTTCATGTTATAGGATTTTTGGAATATCTTTATAACTCACAGCCAAACAATGCAAATTTCAGGTGAGACAGCTCGTTACGAGCTGACTCACCTGAATCTGTATTGTTTGCAAAAAGCTCAATTTTGCCTTTGGTGCTGAAAGAGTTAATCAGTAAAAACGGGTGAACGATTGCACTGCCACGTTTTAAATGAATTAAATTTCGAACGATGTTCATGCACTGTGATTTGCTAATAGATTAAGTCCGCGTCTGTTGGTTTGGGGGCTTTGCGGTTTCTGACTAAACCGAACTAGTTCCCTCATACAGACGCATTTTGACGCCTTCTGCAGCAGACGACTTTAAAAGTAATTGTGACAATTAAAGAAATTGCTAACCATGTCCCCCATTCAAACGCATGTTGACGCATCTGCAGCAGACGAATTTTGAAACATTTTTAACAAAATAAGAAATTGCTGATCAGGTTCCTCATACAGATGCATTGTGACGCCTCTGCAGCAGACGACTTTCGAAATAATTGTGTCGAAAAGGAGACATTGCTAATGGTGATCAGTTCCTTCATTGGCCACAACGTTTTCATCTCTATTCAGTTATAAGTGTTTCTATGTTTTGCTTATATTTTTTCAAAGACGTCTGCTGCATCTGGGAAAGTGTAATCGTCGATTGTTTCTGACGTTTCAAGGGCGTATTGTGGAAATTGATTGACCGCGAACACTGAATACATCGGGGCTTTTGCACTCGAAAAGCACTGCCCCGACTGAATAAAGCAAATAGCGGAAGAAAATATAGCAAATGCTTATTTGTTCGTTCTCACAATGTGAACATCGCAAACCACAGCAGTAGAAGCGTTAATGATCGAGTTCAGTTTAACGCCGTTTTCAACATTTGTTCAGTCATAACACGTCGGGCTAGTTCACTTACTCATGCGTTTCCCGTTCTACTCACACCAGTACTCCACACAACATTCTTTCCAAGCAAATGGCTGCAATTTCCACATAGACTGTTATAGCCCATTGGCGAAAGACGAGCGATGCTTGTCACAGTGACTTTTGTCAAACGTCGGAAAGAATGTTGGTCGAGATGGGGTTCGAACTCACAACCCATGGATTGACAGCTCGAGGAGCTAACGACTTAACAACCGGGCATCGTCAAGCTTTAACGATCATATTGATGTAAATAAATTTGTCTCGTTATCGAATATTCCTTGTATAGTTAAAATGCACCGTGTTTTCAATGAAATATTGAATAGTGAATGGTAATATGACATATTATTTAATGCTAAACGATGAAATATTGAGTTATATCAGTGAGATATAATCCATATAACCCGCACTTTAAGTGATATAGGTATGTCGCCAAAGGGACTAAGTTATGACGTCAAACCGCTGACGTGACGTCATTTTCCTAGTAATCGGTCATGTTATATATTTAAAGAAATACTTAATTGGTATATTATTAGATCTGATACAAGCATTGTAAAAACCTTATCTTATCTATATAGTTCCATTATTTCATCATCAATTATCATAAAATAAAAAGAAAATTTGTTTGTTTTGAGTGGATATGGAATATATTTCAACTCGAAGAGATACAATTTTAACATTTTCACTCGCGGTATCACTCATCGATGAGATATATTCCATATCCACTCAAAACAAACAAATAGCAAGCAACTGACTCCTCATTTGGATTGATTGGTTGGTGTTTTACGCAGCGTTCAACTGTTTTGTTCAGTTATATTACGGCATTTTCTGGGTAAGTTACCAATACTACAGGTCCATTAATCCTGACAGCAGCCAGTCAGTCGTCAAACCTACCCCGCAACACTGAGTGCCAAGGAGAGCAGCCATTACTTCCATCTTTAAAATCTTTGGTATGACCAGACCAGGGATCGAACCCGCGACCTCCTGCACGCAAGGCGGGCACTCCAAAACTACATTATCGAGGCAGTCATTTTCATATGGAACCGCCTTAGACATTGTATGCTTTTTTTCTCATTTATCATTATTTCTGTATACGAATAACGATTTACAATATCAAATTTAATGTAATTCAGGTAGCCATAATGTGATTATGCGTACTATATATAGGATCTGACATGAAATGACAGCGAATGTCAGATTCTATTCATCACATGACGAAACACAAAAAGAAAATCGTTTTTTCGCTATCAGAAAATAGTCCCAACATGCAATACTCTATAGAATGTTACCTAATCACACAAAAATATATTTGTATGACCGATAAAGGTCCCTTTACCACGTAAATCTATCGTGACGTTTGTGTTTACCGGATACACGTTCTCAGCCATGTTGTAAACATTCGCGGAGGAATACACAAATAGTGATTCGGTCATGCTATATTACACGTGTCACATATAAACTTTAAAAGAAATACGTAATGGGTATATTACATCGGATACAAGAATTGACATGTGATAAAGAAATATATTTGAATTTAACTGATAGTAAACAGTGCAGCACCTGATCAGAATGCGCACACACACATGTTGATCTGGATTGATCATACATGTTCGAAATCTAACTTTGCTGCATCGAGGCACTACATATGAGCCGTCCCGCGAGAAGATCAACGTAACGGCATCTGCATAATGTATCGACCAGATCAGCCTGCGCTGTCCGCGCAGACTGATCCGGCCTACACATTCCGTCTTAGGGTGATAGATATATAGAGTAGTGATTCCTGAAACATAAAATCCATAGGAGGCGAAAAGTGTATGGACGGATTAGTCTGCTCGGCATGCTTATGCTGATGCAGGTTGACACTTTACGCAGATACCACAATGTTGGTGTTCTCGCGAGACGGCTCATATGGTAAACAACTTGATGTGAAAAAAAACAGACTCAAACGAGTCAAGGTGGAACTTCGTTTACCGCAATCAAATAGTCCGGCTTCATAATACGCTAATTCAGTTTAGGGGTTCTCGCGGGACCTAGACACCATTATACGGGATTTTACGAGAACGTCTTATGCGGATTATAAGTTTGATTTGTTTTCCCAATAACGTGAGAAAGTCTAATTCCGTCTCTCAAATAGAAGGGGTAATAAATGGGAAAATAAGCGTACAGACCAGAACAGAACTTTCGAATATAATGCGATTTAAGTGCAAGTGATGTTTAAACACCTTAAAACATCCGTTTTTGGAATGCACATACACAAACAAATTATGAAATGGAATTATAACATTTTTGAATTGAAAAATGTGAAGTTTGTCTTGACAAATTACAGATAGTTTTTTGAATTATAACATTATTCTTGTAAAAAACCCAGACATTTTGCTTTGTTCAAAATATTGTTGATATTCCCTTTTTTTCAACTGGCACTTGACAGCCCGTTTTTTTTTTTTTTATCATACATTTTCTTTACATAGGTAACACAATTTATAGTAACTGTAAAACATCCGGCAATGGTCGGTAATTGTATTATTTTATTTTAATAAAATATATGTCAAATAAACTGTAAATGTATTTACTACATTAAGCCGTAAGTGCCCTGTTAAATTTTTATTTCTAAAAAAAGATATTCACTGAAGAACGTGTAAAAATTAGCGGAAAAATACCGTTTTCTTAACAGTTTATATGTAATAAATAGGGAAATTAGGGTGACTGTATTCAAAGTTAAAAAGGACCAAAATATTATTAATATAAAACAAATAAAAAAATATGTTTATATTCAGGAGATATTTGTCTTGAAAACTTGATAAGTGCCTTTTTAAATTTTTGCAATATAAAATTGTTATTGAGTAAAAACTAAAAAATTGCTCTATAATCCCATGTAATATTTAAGTTATCGATTTTTGATAGTCGCTGATTCTCATAGTTGGATATGTTTAAAGAAAAAGAAAATACAGGATATTGTTAGAAACAATTCCAATTATTTGAAAGCAAATAAAATACTGCTGCAGTGTTTAAAGTCGTTTAAGGTATAACGAATCCTCACTGTATTATCAATCTAGTACATAACGAAAATGAAAAATCGCCAGAATGATGAAGTGATCGAGTGTGGCATGCGTGCGTTCGAATATCTGTGCATATGTGTGTCTGTTTTGAGTAAGTTTTATTATTTTATTGTTGATATTCCTATCGTATGAGAACGAGAAAAAGGTTCTGACCAAAAAGTCTCTATTGGCTGTAGAGTGTATGTTTGGTGCAAACAGGTCCAATTATTTTACTGGTACTTCTTTGTCCGATTGATCACTGTGGTCAGTTCTTGTTTGTCCGCGTAAATTGGGAGATTATCTGACCAACGCCGGTCATCCATCTTACTTATATATAAACTGAGTCGGCAGAAAAGATTCGTTTATGTTTACTTTACAGAACAGAATCGACTAAGACGTTTCTATGCCAACATAAGCAGTTCCTGAACTGTGTCCTCCCATGCGAATTGGTATGATTTGGCTTTTGTGAAAAGTGTAGACCCAGATCAGCCTGTGCAATCGCACACGCTGGTCAATATCTGAAATGATTACAAAGTACTTACCCAAGCTCGAAACAATATTATGTCAACTTAAATACTTAAAAGCATATTTCACCATGTTTGTTTTCCTGATAAAAATGCCAACAAGGTTACTATTCATATCAACTTAGTCATTCACTTAAATACATTCCACTATTATGCTTTTAAGTATTTAGATATTACTTAACGCTAAGTAAGGTTGGTGGAATTGGACCCAGTAGATGTACAAGCTGATCAAACCAACACTTTTCAGAAATTTCAGCGTGTACCTTTTCTTCTGGACGGGCTTGTTTCTGACGTTTCATATGTAACCGACTTTCAGAAGGGACTGACACTATTTTTGACCAAAACTGCATGACTACCTACTTCTTGTGGATTTAAACTTTTAAAATACGTTATAAACAGTTGTATATGAGTCTCGTCTAGCTTTTTATAGTCGTTTTGATTAGTCTAAACTTATATAGTTTACATCGATTGTGAAAAAAGATTTCATCTTATATTAATCACGCTTAATGTCTGCTTCCTGGAGACTTACCCAGTCGGGCCGTTTGTCTGGGAACATTCCGAAAAGGAGAACCGGCTCATCAAGAGATTCGAACCAGGGACCTTTTGGCCCTTTTGGGTACGAGAGGCCGACGACGCTTTTACCTCTGCATCACACGTGCAGGTTACCATCCGTGCAGGTTGATCCGCCATACACTATTCGCATATTAACAAAATAAGGTTACAAAAACTCCAAACAAACATTGCAATCTTAGTTCAAGTAGCATCATTAGATGTGTCTGGAGAATATCAATCCCCTTTAAACCAGGCCTATAAACATCACGCATCAACATAAGCGATTTGTTACATTTGCATTTGATATTGTTTCGGTGGTATTTCAGTTATATCAAGGGACGAACGAACGACAAATCGCCTAGCACAGCATTTGTGATGACGTAAATACCAGTTTAATCACAAATTACATGAGCGATTTCATAAGAAAAACTACGTTATGGCCTCTGCGTAATGTATCGTCCCAGATCAGTCTGCACAGTCCGCGTAGTCTAATCCGGGCCGACACATTCCGTCCAAGGGGGATAGAGGTATAGTGTGATGATTCCTTAAAAAACAGAAATTCCTCAGGAGGCGAAAGGTATCTGTCCGGGTTAGCCTGTGCGGCATGGTTATGCTGATCCGGATCGATACTTTACGCAGAGTCCACACAGTTGGTTTTCTCGCGTAGCGGCTCATGTCAGCTTGACATTGACCTTATGAAGACGGACAATGAACTCTCTTGTAAACATTCCCGTATGCACAGAGGTCTCCCGGAGTCATTTCGGTTCACATTAGAAATAGGGACCCTTTTATTCATGACATAACGGTTCACAAGTCAAATGCAGTTATATTAATTACGTATGCAGTATTGAGAGTCAAAGGATGGACTGAAGCCTTGAGCTAGTATGTCGTTTGATCTACGACATAGGTTATGATTCAAGGTGCGAGAGGCGAAAACGTGCCCATTGTTCATAGATGGGCATCAATGTTTTATTCGTGAAGAAGGGAATCCATCCTGATATAGTATAACGCAATAGTTTTGAAAAAGCCATCTCTTTCATAAGTCTGGAGTTCCTTCCCCTTATTAGTGAGTAAATAGTAATCATAGGAAGTCGGAAACCATACTTCTCTTTCAGTTGTAAGAAGCGAATGTGGATCTTGGCTACATATATACGAACAATGAAGTATTCGGTTGATATTATTGGTGTCGTTTGAGAGAGACCAACATGCGTCTTTGTTTGCATATAAAATGCATTAAAACGCGTCTATATGCCGGAAAGTGTAATTATTCTATTCTGTTTTACGGAGAAAAAAAATAATTGTTTGAATAATGTTAAATTATTCGTTCCTAGAGTTAAAAGCAGGAACATGTATTTATTGCACTCTCTATTTACTTACTGATTGTTTGATGTTTTACGCCGCTTTCAACAATTGTTCAGTTATATCACGGTGTTGTCTCGATAAGTTACCAGTACTACCAGTCTCACTAAAATCATCTCCTATTAACGCTACGCTTACATTTGGTCAGATCGAGTACTTTAATCAGGCCCCGAAACTATAAAACTTTTAAAACGTTCTCCATGCTCAGAAATGAACTCCATGCTCCAAATAAGGCTTCTGATTGGTCAATTTGGAGAACGAATGTGCTTCTGACCAATCAGATTCTTGAGCACAAATGAATGCTGAGTACAGATTAAACTTTTATAGTTTTGGAGCCTGATTTCCAGTACTACGAGCCCGTTTATCCTTACGCCAAAGAATCAGTCGTAAATTTAACCCCACAATATTGAGCTCAAATGAGGAACAGCAATTACTATCAATTGTCAAGGTATGTTTTATGACCCGGGCAGGGGATCGAGCAAGACATCTCCCGCATGCCATACAATACCCAACCGAGGCGTCGAAATAATTGTCTGAATAAAGTCAACTTGTAAAGACCCTAGAGGCAACAGCAGGTACATGTACTTGTTGCACATTCGAACAGTGAACTCAATAACATTGGAGCATTAAATTAAACCCAGTCATTAATTAAACCACTCCATCTTATCCTGTCCTAAGCTAGCTGATGTTTAACCCTTTCCCTCATATAGACGCTTTCTGACGCCTCTGCAGCAGACTGCTTTTTGAAAACATAGTGACAAAAGAAGAAATTGCTCAAAACGACACAATGCTTTTGTGCTTTTTGTGCTTTTGACACAATGTTTCCCACTTTTAGTCATAGGTTATCCATTCAATTATAGAGATTTTTCATTTTTTGACAAAATATGTTTAAAGTCGTCTGCTGCAGAATTGTCGTATGAGGGAAAGTGTTAACATGTATTCCTTAACTCTTTCAGAGCCGAATTGCACAAAGTCATCCATCTTTAAACTCAGACCACTTCATCTTTCGTCCAATAGGGAAATGTGGTAAAACTTAATGTCTAAGTGTCAAACAATGCAGATTTCAGTTGAGACAGCTCGTTACGAGCAGTCTTATCTGACTTTGCATTGTTTGCAAATTCCTTTGAATGTATTTGACAGCGTTAATAGTTAACCATTTCCCCATACATAAACGCATTTGACCCATCTGCAGAAGTATATTTTTGAAAACATTTTAACTAAAGAAGAAGTTGCTCAAGACGAGTAATTTCTTCTTTTCCACAACCGTTTCAACTGTTTTCCGTAATCATACATATCTATAGCCATAGTCGTAACAATAATATATAGCCCAGAGCTCTAGATAAGGGGCGTTTTGCATGTTCTAAAATGCTTATTTGACCGTCGAACCCTATGTTGTGGGTACTCAAAAGAATTGTCTCAGTGAGACGATTCTTTTGAGTACCCACAACATAGGGTTTGCTTTAATAATAAGAGAGAAATTGTGGGAAAAAGAGCGGAATACCCCCTCCTTATCTGGACCTCTGTATAATAGATAATTTCCATGATTTTGCCGTTGACGTTCAACGTCGTCTGCTGCAGATTGCGTGTATGAGGGGAACGTGTTAACCGGTTTCTCTACGATATTATAGATAACATATACCTATCATAAATATGTTATTTGTTCTACAACTTTTCTTGAGTTTCGAGTTTCCTTATGGGTTCCATTTCAAAGTCAACGAAATGCATTGGTATATCCCTTTCGCTGCCAAACGCAATCAAACGGTTTTGCAAACCATTCAGATTCAGGATAGACAGCTCTTAACAATCTGCATTGTTTGCCTCTTAGACAGTATTTTTTCCTGTTGTACGAACAATGGAGTGGTCCAATTATCTACATGGAAGAGTCGACTTTGTGAAATTCGGCCTTGAAACAGTTAACATCTCGTGTATCTTTATGCAGTTTTCAAAACTCAGGAGTTCAATGTTCTGTATTTGTTGTATTCGTTTGTTGGTCCAATTGTCTACATGGAAGAGTCGACTTTGTGACATTCGGCAGTGAAAGAGTTAACATCTCGTGTATCTTCATGCAACTTCAAAACGCAGGAGTTCAATGTTCTGTATTCGTTTTATTCGTTTGTTATGGCTCATTTAATAAAATACACTTGTTTGGCTTCCACAATGAATCCCAAGAAGGATCACATGGACTATCATGCTATGTTTATTTCACATTTGTTAACCAATGGAAAACTATTCCAAATAGTATTCAAGGTCAAAACATTCCTGGATAATTCATTCTGCAGAGCTTAAGATGTTCGACAGTAAGCGTATTGGGTTGTGTTCACAAGGTAACACATCACCATCACGACATTCATCTAATTTAAAATTCATAGAAGGGATATTCACGCCTTATACCTTTGAAGTACCTGTCTCGATGGTGTTGTGGTTAGAGAAGCCGCCTCGGTATTATATACTAGGGTACGAGCACAATCGGGTCATAACATATAAAAGTACTTTAACTTGTACGCTGCCAAATGCAATTAAAGGCTTTTGCAACCAATGCAGATGCAAGTGAGACAGCTCATATTGATCTGTCTCTCCTAAAATCTGCATTGTTTGCTTGCCACTTCGACGAATAATGGAGAGGTTCAAGTTTCAACAACGAAGAGTGTACTTTGTGAAATTCGGTCACTGGGTTGTTGGGATAGCATTACGATCAATGCACTTGTGTCAGGATAAAGTTACCAGTAGTACTGGTGTTTAACCAAAGAAACACTAGGATATGATTAACATTATTTTTTAAATCTGAATTACTGCAACCCGTATAACAATGCTTGAACAGATGCATGAACTAGTATTTACTAAATACTAATACATCCGTTTTAAATAATGTATACCAAGATAACAATGCATGAATTTGCATTCTCTTGTTGGTTTTAAATCTTCACAGTAGCAGTTGAAATTCGTGTATAACAGTCCCTAACCGAATGAAGTTGAAAACAAAGTGATAAACTGAAAGTTGCTCATATAGAGCAATATATAATTTGGAACACTATATACGAGTACATGTAGTTGAACTGGCCGCCGTGATATGACTGACAAATAGTTGAAAACGGTGTTAAGCCCCGATCAATCAAACAATTAACCAAATTAATCAAACACTTAACCAAATCAATCAAACAATTAACCAAATCAAGGTAACGTCGCTTTCTAAACGGATCTCAGGCCAACATCAATATGTCCCATATTTTATGTTTAGTATTTTTTTTAGCGGATATCTTTATTTCATAAATTATCAATAAAAACTGGTTCAATAAAGTTGAAAATGTCTGGACGTGATTAATCTCTTATCTCTTTCGCTGCCAAAGGGATATCAAATATTTTGCAAATATTCCAAATTCAGGCGAGACAGTTCGTAACGATCTGCTGATCTCTCCTGAAATCTGAAACATTAGATTTTACCAAATTTCCTGCTGGAAAAATTGTGGGGTCCAATGTTCAACAAGGAAGAGTACTTAGTGAAATTCGGCAGTGAAAGAATTAAGATCGTGAATTAGGCAATAACTTGATACAGACGAGTTGTGGCAGCTATGTAGCAGACATTGCAGGAGAAATCATTGATAACTAAAAGCCTACACTTGTTTTCGTTTTCAACAAGCGTTCTAAATATATTAAAGCAAGCAAAATACATTCGATGATTTGGAACTTACACGTTTTTCTCAGATGATTTAAAAGCATAGGCCTACTTTATTATTATTATAGTATACATCTATCGTAGATAATAATTCTAAACATTGGATATATAGAAACTGCTGAATTGTTTCTCATTTCGCATCAATATTTTCAAGGTTTTATATACACTACACTTAAGTTCCCAAATAATCCATTTTCGTATGTTTTCGGTACAGACAGCTTTTAATATTATATCAGGTAAGAATTCAAAACTTGTGCTGCGTTAATGTGTTCTATAATGTCAACATAATTGTATTCTGCCGATGGCTTTATGTCAATACAATAAAGTCATTGTGATTGTCATTATAGCTTTATATGGTGATATATAATTTACATGTTTATGCATAGTCATCTTTGCTTTAAATGAAAACATATGTATATTATTTTGAGAGGATAAAATGGAAGCGCATATATACCAGACACGTCGGGTCCGTGTTGCTTATTGTGTCTTTTGGGAAATTCCGGTGAATGCATTTGATTTATTTATTTATCTATTGGGATTTTACGCCGCTTTCAACATTATTTCAGTTATATCACGGCGACAGTTCACTTATTCATGATCCCTGGGTAAACAAACCAGTACTAGACTAGAAAATGTGCCTTGCCCAAGGGCACTCCACCAAGACGAATGCATTTGAGTCGTTCCACGAGAAAACCGACAGTGTGGACTCTGCGTAAAAAATTGACACGGATCAGCCTAAACATGCCGCGGAGGCTAACCCGGAAAGACAATACCTCTATTTCTCTGAGACGGAATAAATTAGCCCGGATTAGCTTGCGCAACCTACGCATGCAGATCTGGGTCGATACATTACGCAGAGTCCATATTATTGGTTTTCTCGTGGAACGTCTCATTTTAACTAGAAGAGTACCAATCGGCATTTATAATTACTTCTGTCTGATACATGTTTTGGCAATTTTACTACTTCTGCTGGTTTTCCGATACTGCTTGTTTAATGGAATGCAATAAAGTACACTGGATTGAATTGTATTGAATTGCAATGAATAGTTGATTACATAAGGAATATGATTGACAGCCACTTTATTTCTGGGGGACTTTAGCACAGGTGTTTTATGTAATAAATTCGTCGTTAATCCACTCAAATTATAGGTTCTGCATAACCGATCCCTTTGCATAATTATATCAGTGCTAGAGTCGAGTAGGACGCTTGAATTGCATGTACACGTTTAAGGAAAAGACGAGACTATGCATGCGCACCATGGTTTTCACTGGCCCCCTATCAGCAAAAGTCACTTGATCCGTTCAACGAGAAAACCAACATTATGGATTCTGCGTTATGTATCGACCCGGACCGCCCTGCGATATCCATACAGGCTAATCTGGACCGACACATTCCGTCTCAGGAATATAGACGTATAGATTAATGATTCCCGATACACAGATTCGACAGGAGGCGATGGGTGTCCGTTCGGGTTAGTCTGCGCGACATGCTTTGACTGGTCCACAATGTTAGTTTTTTCGCGGGACGGCTCGTCAAATTTAGATTGTTTGCCGATTCCTGTTGGACGAAAAACGGAGTAGTCCAATTTTCTTTATTGTAGAATTGACTTCGTGAAACTCGGCAGTGAAAAAGTTAAAGCTTCTTTTGCTGCAGTGTGATAGCATTTCCTATAGCTTCTTGTACTTCATTGACAATGGCTCGTTTTTTTTGTTCCGACAGTCTTATAGACGTGACATTGTATTCTATGACGGAATGCTGTAATCCATAGCGGTATCGTAGGGAACAAAGATGCGAATACAGGGGCGTGTATGATAATAAATGTGTAGGCCGTCTCGTGAGAAAATCAACATTGTGGACTCTGCGTAAAGTATCGATCCGTATCAGCCTAAGCATGCCACACAGGCCTACCCGGATAGACACTTTTCGCCTGATGTGGATTTTCTGTCTCAGGAATCACTACTCTATACATCTATCCCCCTAAGACGGAATGTGTCGGTCGGATCAGCCTGCGCGGACAGCGCAGGGTGATCCGGTCGATACATTACGCAGATGTCTATCGCCGCAGCTGCATGTTGGGGAATTTTGAGAATAAATGTGTAGGCACGTGCCTACAGTGCCTAAAGGGAGCTACGCCCCTGGAAAAGATCGGGAAATATTGTCAAAGATAATTACATTTATGTCAATCATCATCGTTAACTAGCTAATAATTGCTCCAGAAAATCCAACAACCATGTGACATGTATGAACTTTATTGTATTCTCCGCCATAATTGTATCCCATATCGGTATACTAATGCACCCAGGTGCAAATAGATAGGGAATAAACGTCAAAAACAATAACACATCTCGCAGTAACTGTCACCTTGCATTCAAATAACTCTCTAGTCAGTCAACATTACTTCTGTCTTCTGTTTAGTTCTTATTACTAAATAATTTATTTAACATTTGGAAACTCGTTGAGAGTACATTATATAACTTCGTCCTCTTATAACACATTGACTGTCAAGTATAATTCGGTTTCTCATACATAGTATAATTATTTAAATTTTGAATTTATGTATATTCGCTTTCCTGTCGTAAGTGGAAGGTGATTTTTAGTTGGATCATATTTTTTGACAATAATATATCTAAGAATTATTTTGTCACACTGATTTCCGCCATTGAATATTTTGAAGATTTGATAAATGTTTATATGTTTATATTCTTGTTTTGCTCATAAGCCATTATGGCTTGTTGTAAAATGATTATTATGATTTGTACGGTTTAGTGTGGAGTGGCCTCGACCCCAGTCGACCTATTACGAGGATAATAAAATCTTCTTCTTCTTCATAAACAGATGAACTCGTCAGATAGATGAATTGTATTCAGGAACACAATGCAAAATACGTCCAGAATACCACATACATATCATAGCACATTTTGCTTTACTCTTTCACTGCCAAATTTCACAAAGTCGTCTTTTCAATGATGAAGATTGGACCCATTCATTTTTTTTTCCTTAGTATAAATCAATGCAGGTTGCAGGAGAGACAGCTCTTCACGAGCTGTCTCCTCTGAATCTACATTGTTTGCAAAAGCCATTAATTGCATTTGGTGGCAGCGAAATATTTAAACAAAGTCAAAAAGCTTGAACTCGTTGCAGAAAAAACAAAAACGATAGACATGCACACGATATTCTCTTGCGTAATGATATTCCATATACGGTATTTTAACAAACCCAGGTGCAAATATAATGGGAATAAATGTCAAACAAAATTAAAAAAGTATCATTTAATGCCGCATGGCATTCAACTCTTTATGTAAACAGCGCAATCGTTACTTGTTTCGTCGTTTTCCCTCTTATTACTTAATGATTTGTGAAACACTCGGCTCTCGCTGAAAGCCGACACAATACTTTGTTCTTATTACTAAATGATTTGTGAAACACTCGGCTCTCGCTGAAAGCCGACACAATGCATCGTTCTTATTACAAAATGATTTGTGAAACACTCGGCTCTCGCTGAAAGCCGACACAATACTTTGTTCTTATTACTAAATGATTTGTGAAACACTCGGCTCTCGCTGAAAGCCGACACAATACTTTGTTCTTATTACTAAATGATTTGTGAAACACTCGGCTCTCGCTGAAAGCCGACACAATACTTCGTTCTTATTACTAAATGATTTGTGAAACACTCGGCTCTCGCTGAAAGCCGACACAATACTTCGTTCTTATTACTAAATGATTTGTGAAACACTCGGCTCTCGCTGAAAGCCGACACAATACATCGTTCTTATTACTAAATGATTTGTGAAACACTCGGCTCTTGCTGAAAGCCGACATAATACATCGTTCTTATTACTAAATGATTTGTGAAACACTCGGCTCTCGCTGAAAGCCGACACAATACTTCGTTCTTATTACTAAATGATTTGTGAAACACTCGGCTCTCGCTGAAAGCCGACACAATACTTCGTTCTTATTACTAAATGATTTGTGAAACACTCGGCTCTCGCTGAAAGCCGACACAATACTTCGTTCTTATTACTAAATGATTTGTGAAACACTCGGCTCTCGCTGAAAGCCGACACAATACTTTGTTCTTATTACTAAATGATTTGTGAAACACTCGGCTCTCGCTGAAAGCCGACACAATACTTCGTTCTCATAACTAAATGATTTGTGAAACACTCGGCTCTCGCTGAAAGCCGACACAATACATCGTTCTTATTACTAAATGATTTGTGAAACACTCGACTCTCGCTGAAAGCCGGCACAATACTTTGTTCTTATTACTAAATGATTTGTGAAACACTCGGCCCTCGCTGAAAGCCGGCACAATACTTCGTTCGTATTACTAAATGATTTGTGAAACACTCGGCTCTTGCTGAAAGCCGACACAATACATCGTTCTTATTACTAAATGATTTGTGAAACACTCGACTCTCGCTGAAAGCCGGCACAATACTTCGATCGTATTACTAAATGATTTGTGAAACACTCGGCTCTTGCTGAAAGCCGGCACAATACTTCGTTCGTATTACTAAATGATTTGTGAAACACTCGGCCCTCGCTGAAAGCCGGCACAATACTTCGTTCTTATTACTAAATGATTTGTGAAACACTCGACTCTCGCTGAAAGCCGGCACAATACTTTGTTCTTATTACTAAATGATTTGTGAAACACTCGGCTCTCGCTGAAAGCCGGCACAATACTTCGTTCGTATTACTAAATGATTTGTGAAACACTCGGCTCTTGCTGAAAGCCGACACAATACATCGTTCTTATTACTAAATGATTTGTGAAACACTCGACTCTCGCTGAAAGCCGGCACAATACTTCGTTCGTATTACTAAATGATTTGTGAAACACTCGGCTCTTGCTGAAAGCCGGCACAATACTTCGTTCGTATTACTAAATGATTTGTGAAACACTCGGCTCTTGCTGAAAGCCGGCACAATACTTCGTTCGTATTACTAAATGATTTGTGAAACACTCGGCTCTTGCTGAAAGCCGGCACAATACTTCGTTCGTATTACTAAATGATTTGTGAAACACTCGGCTCTTGCTGAAAGCCGGCACAATACTTCGTTCGTATTACTAAATGATTTGTGAAACACTCGGCTCTTGCTGAAAGCCGGCACAATACTTCGTTCGTATTACTAAATGATTTGTGAAACACTCGGCTCTTGCTGAAAGCCGGCACAATACTTCGTTCGTATTACTAAATGATTTGTGAAACACTCGGCTCTTGCTGAAAGCCGGCACAATACTTCGTTCGTATTACTAAATGATTTGTGAAACACTCGGCTCTTGCTGAAAGCCGGCACAATACTTCGTTCGTATTACTAAATGATTTGTGAAACACTCGGCTCTTGCTGAAAGCCGGCACAATACTTCGTTCGTATTACTAAATGATTTGTGAAACACTCGGCTCTTGCTGAAAGCCGGCACAATACTTCGTTCGTATTACTAAATGATTTGTGAAACACTCGGCTCTTGCTGAAAGCCGGCACAATACTTCGTTCGTATTACTAAATGATTTGGGAAACACTCGGCTCTTGCTGAAAGCCGGCACAATACTTCGTTCGTATTACTAAATGATTTGTGAAACACTCGGCTCTTGCTGAAAGCCGGCACAATACTTCGTTCGTATTACTAAATGATTTGTGAAACACTCGGCTCTTGCTGAAAGCCGGCACAATACTTCGTTCGTATTACTAAATGATTTGTGAAACACTCGGCTCTTGCTGAAAGCCGGCACAATACTTCGTTCGTATTACTAAATGATTTGTGAAACACTCGGCTCTAGCTGAAAGCCGGCACAATACTTCGTTCGTATTACTAAATGATTTGTGAAACACTCGGCTCTTGCTGAAAGCCGACACAATACATCGTTCTTATTACTAAATGATTTGTGAAACACTCGGCTCTAGCTGAAAGCCGGCACAATACTTCGTTCGTATTACTAAATGATTTGTGAAACACTCGGCTCTAGCTGAAAGCCGACACAATACTTCGTTCGTATTACTAAATGATTTGTGAAACACTCGGCTCTTGCTGAAAGCCGGCACAATACTTCGTTCGTATTACTAAATGATTTGTGAAACACTCGGCTCTTGCTGAAAGCCGGCACAATACTTCGTTCGTATTACTAAATGATTTGTGAAACACTCGGCTCTTGCTGAAAGCCGGCACAATACTTCGTTCGTATTACTAAATGATTTGTGAAACACTCGGCTCTTGCTGAAAGCCGGCACAATACTTCGTTCGTATTACTAAATGATTTGTGAAACACTCGGCTCTTGCTGAAAGCCGGCACAATACTTTGTTCGTATTACTAAATGATTTGTGAAGCACTCGGCTCTTGCTGAAAGCCGGCACAATACTTCGTTCGTATTACTAAATGATTTGTGAAACACTCGGCTCTAGCTGAAAGCCGGCACAATACTTCGTTCGTATTACTAAATGATTTGTGAAACACTCGGCTCTTGCTGAAAGCCGACACAATACATCGTTCTTATTACTAAATGATTTGTGAAACACTCGGCTCTAGCTGAAAGCCGGCACAATACTTCGTTCGTATTACTAAATGATTTGTGAAACACTCGGCTCTAGCTGAAAGCCGGCACAATACTTCGTTCTTATTACTAAATGATTTGTTAAACACTCGGCTCTAGCTGAAAGCCGGCACAATACTTCGTTCGTATTACTAAATGATTTGTGAAACACTCGGCTCTTGCTGAAAGCCGACACAATACATCGTTCTTATTAATAAATGATTTGTTCACACAATACTTCGTTCTTATTGCTAAATGATTGGTTCAACACTGGGCATAACAAATGCAAATACGCCCAACATACCACCTACATGTACATATAACACTTTGTTCAAGTTTTAATATAGTCAAGTTGCATGAAAAAAGCTTGAAATATAGACAAGCAGACGCTTCACTGTATTCTCTGGCGTAATTGTATTTCATTGCGGTATTATAACGAACGCAGGTTCAAATAGATCGGGAATGATTGTCAAGGCTAATTACAAATCTATCATTAACTGTCACGTGGCGTTCAATTCGTTCGCTAAGAAAGAAAAGGTATATTCAGGTCACTAACTGTCGAGTATAATTTAATTTCTCTTTTACGGGTGAAATCGTTAAACAGTTAGATTGTATTCAGCAAAACGTGCAAATACGCCCAACATACCACCTAAAATATAGTAAATACGCCCAACATACCACCTAAAATATATCATATTTTCTTCAAATAAAGTAAAATAGCTAAGCATTGTTACCGGAAACCTAATGAAATACCATGCAGCAGCCTTATAACATGTTTTGGCGTAATTGTATTTCATAGTTTCATATATAACGAACGCAGGTGCGAATAGAGAGGGAATAATTGTCAACGTTAATTTGAAATCTATCATTAACTGTCACGTGGTGTTCAGTTTGTTCACTTAGACAAGGTGTCTTCATTTTTCATTAGCTCTCAAGTATAATTTGTTTTTTCATTATACAGGTGTACTGGTTAAATAGTTAAATGCTATTCAGTGCATATACGCCCAGCGTACCCAATACTTACAAGACGAATTTTGATGCAAAGCATCAAAGACGCCGCGCATTATTTTGAAGCATGACTTAAAGGAAGCAGATGCAGTTCAGTACATTTAAATAGCGCGTGCAAACAGATAGGGTGTAAATATTTCGAACCAGAAGGCCAAATGTCCCTTTATTTTAAACAAGAAGTCCAAGATGTGACTATAGTGCTCACCTAGCTACCATAGCTTTTAATAAAAGGTTACCAAGAGCAGGGATTAGACATTTGATATAGTGCGATATATGTGATGTTCAGAATGTGAAGTTTAGTCGTGAAATGACAAGTTTAGTACTGAAACCATTTGGTTCACAGTTTGCTTAACATTGACTGCAACTATAATGTGTCATTCAAGTTGAAGTATCTTAAATTTTCTACCAATAAACGGTTTTAAATCTGCTCTAACTAGATCAATTAGATAAAACAAAAACATAGGTACTTAAATATTAACATATATTAAGGTTTAATGCCTCTAGTTATAAGTTAAGATATCTAAAAATTGAGCATTTACGAAATTAAAAGAAAAAGTTCACATGTATAATCAACATATAGCAAGAATACAATGGTCTGAATGAACAAACTGTATGGAGAGGAACGTTTTAAGTTTATAAATACAACAGAATTTTATAAATAGGCAAAAGCATCCCTCGAATTTTGGGGCCGTAAACCAAACAATAAAAAAAGCGTAGCCTAGGAAGTTGGGTGAAAGGTGAACTTTTTTTTTAGCTTTGATGAACAGTGTCGTCCCGTAAATCAAACTAACGCGTAGCCTAGGAAGTTTGGGAAAAAACAATATATACAAATTAAATGTGTCTAAAGATTTGTAATAACGGTAGAAGACATACATATTTTGCATCTTGATGTTTTGAGGCCGTAAACCAAACAATAAAAAAACGTAGTCTAGGAAGTTGGGGGAAAGGTGAACTTTTTTGTGAGCTTTGATGAACCGTGTCGTCCCGTAAATCAAACTAACGCGTAGCCTAGGAAGTTTGGGAAAAAATAATAAATACAGATTAAATGTGTCTAAAGATTTGTAATAACGATAGAAGACATACATATTTTGCATCTTGATGTTTCTTAAATCAGTTAATACAATTTATTGAATCATAAAGGTTGTTTTTCTCAAATATATCACAAAGTTTTTCTTTACAATACTAATGTTGGTTGCTCCCTTTTCGATTACGTCACCCCAAGGTACAAAATTAAAACCTATTCAATACTGACGCCGCGTTCAACACGGCGTCAATGACACACTTGCTTTAATAAAGACAAATAGCTAATCATTGTTGCCGAAAAAACAACGAAATATCATGCAGTCGCTTTATTAAATTCTCTGGCTTAATTGTATTCCATAGCGATATAATAACGAACGCAGGTGCGAATAGAGAGGGAATAATTGTCAACGATAATTCCAAATCCATCATTAACTGTCACGTGGCGTAGAGTTCGTTCTCAAAGACAAGGTGACTTCACTTCAGCAAATTAAGTTTTTTTCAATGCACACACCGGAAGGCATTTATGAGTTCAAGATATCCAATATTGATAAAGAACAACTTTATTAAGCCTTTCCCACATACAGCAAACCTGCAAGAGATGACTTTGACAATGTCTACCAAAGAATATGGTAAATCTCTAAAATTGTAGGTATACTTCGTAATTACTGAAAAAAAAAAATGAAAATTGAAAATTGAAAACATTGTGGCAAAAGGAGAAATTGCTCGTTTAAAGCAATTTCTCTTTTTGTCACGTTGTTTTCAAAAAATGTCTGCTGTAGATGCGTCAGAATTCGTGTATAGGTGGACAAGGGTTAAGTAACGTTAACTTTACAAAAACCTACAGCGTGTTGCTTTATTTGTGTGTTGGATTGTCTGGTGTTTTACGAAGCTTTCGGAAAGCAGCCAGTTGCTTGGGAAGATTGCTGTGTGGAGTACTGGTGTGAGAAAACCAGGAAACACAGGAGTAGGTGAACTGGCCGCCGTGATATGACTGAGACATTGTTAAAAACGGCGTTAAACCCCAATCAATCAATCAATCAATTTACGCAGCTTTCAACAGTAGTTATGTTACATCCTACGTAAATTAACCAGTAATACTGGAATAATATATCATACCACAGATACATCAGTCCAAGTGATATTTCCAAAATTGTGAGCGTCAAGTGGAAAAGCCATTGGTGCCATTTTAAAGTATTATATACAACTCGACCGGGCGTCTGATATCCCAAACGTGTGATATGTAACATTACGTGATGAACGAGCCGGGTTTGTCGACTCTCTCTAGAAAACTATCGCAGTCCCACTACTGGGAGTAATGCCCCCCCCCCCCCCCCCCCCACCCCCACCCCCTAATTAATGGTATGACGAGTAAACATATACCTTTCATAGAAAAGGTAATGTTCATAAAGTGACAGTCAATTACCAAACATGAGGTTATTGACTGTGAATATTATGTTTATCTCCATTTCCAAAAATACTAACTTCAGTTTGCACAATTTCGGTTCAGTTGGTATAATAATGAAACATCTTTAGACGAGCTTTATTCTCTTATGAGCTCTGAGTCCGAGATACAGAATAGTTTTTTATATCGTGTCCTGTTTGTAAATTGGAATAACAACGACATGCAATAGGGGACACAACATGTATTATTAAGCTTATTCTTATTTATCACACATCGATTGCGAAACAAGCTTTCAGCATCTTTTCATCACGCTCGATGTTTGCTTCATGAAGACTTAATAAGTACTTGCGCCGTTTTTTATGAATAATACCAATAACACGGTACCACTGTCTTCCTTATTATTTAAGTTTTATAAAACGTTTTTGTTGTGAGGCCAATAGCATCAAGACATGCATCGGCTTCACTAAGAAGTAGTAACTCGATTACCTAGAGTAACGACTTTTGAAACCTATAGCGAGTAAGGAATAAATGCCTTTATTGTTTTTAATAGCATCTCAACGTTGACAGGTTTCCAAATAAACTTTATAATCTGTTTTTAATTGGCATGTTCTATAAACGCAATGCAGTAATTACAATGCCAAGAGATAGCAGAAAATTGGGCAACGGCGTTCGAAAACCGACCTCAACAGGTTTTGAAATTCAATAGCAGTTACAATTAAAGTTGGGTGTGCTTCATTTAGAATAATTATTAATGTTATATTCGAAAGGATTATATTAAGAAGTGAGAAGCAACGGTACATTTAATGATTTATTATTTTGACCCTACAACGTCTTTGGTCAAATTCATTAACATATCGAGGGCTTGGCGTGAAACGGTTGTATCTAAAATTGGTATTCTTTTAACACGGTTGATCACCTCGCCATGAAGTCTTTATAAGCGTTAAATCATTTTTCTTGGTAATTCGTTCTGAGCAATGGCACCTAAATTTGCATTGTTTACACAGGGATCAAAATTGCCCCTAAACCAGGGTTTTCAAAATAGGTTTTAAGTTACAAACGTTTCACGCCAAGCCCTCGATATCCATCTCGATTTATAAATTAGGCTTAGGGTTGCTTTGAGATTGATTGGTTGTTTGGTATTTTACTACGCTTACAACACTATTTCAGTTATATCACGACGTTTCCTTGGTAAGTTCACATTACTACTTGTCCATTTATCCTGACACCAGCCAGTCAATTGTAATGCTGACTCGTCAACCCTGAACCCTAAAGAGGGCAGCTTATGTCCCTAACGCATATCGTCAAGTCCTAAATCCAGGTCGCCATGTCCCATCCGCTTGTTGTCAATTGCCGAATGCATGTCGACATGTCCCGAACGATTGTCGCAAAGTCCAGGACACCTAGTCATGAACGCTTGTCGTCAAGTCCGGAACGCAGTTCGCTTTTTTTTAGCGCTGATCGCAAAGTCGCAAACGCGGATCTCTCAATCGCGAGAGATGGTTGCCATATCCCGACAGCAGGTAATCAAGTTCCGAAAACAGACCATCGTGTCCCGAGTACATATCGCCAAGTCTCGACACGGGTCGGCAAGTCCCAAAAAGGCAGATTTCGAATGACGTGGTCCAAATTTGAAACTAATGCCTGGGACGTTATCAAACATTTAATCATGTGCATATTTGTTACCAGCATGCAACACGGCTATTGGAACGTTGATAGCGTCAATTTGTAATCATAGGAGGGTGTTCATTGCACTAATCATTGCACTAATCCAGTTCCTCTGTGTTCCGTGTTGATTCCGTTTGCGAATACTTTCCTAAAGTAGCTCGTCACGGATTGACTCGTCCGAAGTTTGCTTCTCTATTCAATATATATGAGCCGTTCCGCGAGGAAACCAATAGCGTTAACTCTGCGTAAAGTACCGACCTGGATCAGTATAAGCATACCGCGCAGGCTAACCCGGACAGACACTTTTCGCATACTGTGGATTTTCTGTTTCAGGAATCATTACTCTATACCTCTATTCCCCTGAGACGGAATATGTCGGCCCGGATCAGTCTGCGCGGACTGCGCAGGCTGATCTGGTTCGATACATTACGCAGAGGCCATAATGTTGCTTTTTCTCCTGGGACGACTCATATCTACTTTTATGTATGAAGAAGTTCCATAGATATTACCAAGATGAGTCAATAGTCGCTTGTTGCAGATTGTGTGCATAAGGAAAATGGTTCATTCAAGAAGGGTTTCAAATGAAACTTTACAATTCGCTTTTAATTGACATCTCTTACAAGGATACCTCGATAATTAGAATGCCAACAGAAAATTGCAAAATGCAATCAGATGATGGTCCAATTTATAACATTATAATTGAGTAATGACTGTTGAAACCAAACATACGGAGAATTTGAAATTAATTGTAACAACTAACCAATATTAACCTTACCTGACCTTTATATTAATGTTTACTTGCATGGCTTATACAGTAAAGCCAGTGCGCATTGGAATAGCGATTCTTTGTCTATAGCATCCACTCTCCGCTCCGTTCCGTACAGTTCCACTCCGCTCACGTTCCAATCCGTTCTTAAAGCATTCCGTCATTCAAACCATTTTCCGTTCCGATCAAATGGATCGATTTTTTTACGCTCACTTGGAACGCTTTTGTTCGATCAAAATTAGTTTCGTAAAAATTGTTGCAACCGCTGAATGAGAGAAGCATTCATGTGATTGGATTTTTTTTTATTCATTATGATTGTTTCGATCAGAGCGCAAAATTCCGTTCCGCTCTTAAAGCGTTCCAACTTCGTTCCAATCACGCTCACAATCCAATCACGTTCCACTCAGATTATCAATGATGATCGTGATGTCCTTAACTGTAGTTTCCCAATTACTTTTTTCTGCATAAATGAATCTACATGAAAAGACCACCTGTTGACAAAGACCATCTTGTTGTTTTCCCCATGGGTGGTCTTTGTACACGGGTTCCAATGTATATAACGTCAGATTCAAATACATATTGCTGTCCAAGCTTAAACATTGAATCTTCTACCCTAAAAACAGTTTTTCCATGTATTGAATTACATGCATGATGCAACCATGTGTACTTGAGAAAACTGTCTAAGTCCATCCATTGGGAAAGGTTCATGTTTTGTAAACAATATCGCCTGTAATCACCAACAATAGAACATTAACCTCTCCTTACCAAATATAATCATTAACATAATCTGAGCCGTCATGCGCGAAAACCAACATAATGGTCTCTGCGAAATATATCGATCCAGATCAGCAAGCGCAGTCCGCGCAGACTGATCCGGACCGACACATTCCGTCTCAAAGGAATAGATTTGTTTGGAGTTTAACGCCGCTTTCAACAGCTTTGGTCATATCACGGCGGTCAGTGCACCTACCCATGTTTTCCTGGCTTTCCCACACCAGTACTTACACAACATTCTTTCGAAGCCACTGACTACTTTCTCACATATATCAGAGGTGAGAGGCAATGGAAAACATCGCCCGAAAGAATGTCGCCGCAACCGGGTATCGAACCCGTGACCTCCAGATCACGAGTCAGATACGCTACCAATTGAGCTACCCGGCCGGGCCAAAGGAATAGAGATATAGAGTAATGATTCCTGAAACAGAAAATCAACAGGAGGCAAAAAGTGTCTATCCGGGTAAGCCTGCGTGGCATGCTAAGGA